>QLPL01000015.1:0-108251 GCA_003314315.1 Annulohypoxylon stygium
AGGGGGTCATGAGTCGCAAGGATAAGAGGAAGTTTAGACGGGTTGGGGGGAGCGAGGGCGCGAAGGAGAGGTGGTTGTAGGGGATGGGGGATAGATTGGTGTTGTGAGGTATCTGTCTACTAGGTAGGTACGGTTGTGTTCATGTGTCTGTATGTCTGTACTGACGGCGAAGAAATGTTGAAGCTACGTTCCACGTGCTGCGTGATAGGTTTTGCAGTCGTTGGATAGATCACGAGTAACTACTAGCAGTTTGTATGGTTACCGCATTCTCAGGCTCGTCACCCAGATACCAGTATAGCTTACAATAAAAGGTACCTAGGTATGCTTTACTACGATCCCCCCAGCTTTCCAAACGTGATACTATTTACTTGAATTACTGTCTCCTTTTCCTATTTACCTAGAAAATTTCATCGACGTCATGGCTACCTAATACAAGTGCTTATTCACATAAGAAACCCCTTTTCTCAGTGAGCTTGTGTACAGAGGCGCACTTATATTCAAGCCACCTAAAAGGCAATCATCTTCGGGACCTCAAATATTAACACCTGCTTACCATGACGTCTAATGATAACCTTGAAACCTCCACGATATTTGAGACATCCTTTCGTAAAGTCTCCATTGAAGAGCCCATTAGGGGACTTTGATATGTCTCCTAGCTTCTAGTTCGTGGGGGCTAAGCGCCTCGATGTCTCACGCGCTTAACATAAGTCAGCAGATGCTATTGTGGCGCTTAATACACGATATTTATTAGCACAATATTTATTAGCACAATATTTATTCAAGACATTTTATCCATATCACATATGGCAAATCATCACGGCAATTCGAATTACGGTACATCGTCATCATCTAAGTGCATGTTTCACCTCCAGCCCTAAGCAGTGGTCGATCGCTGGCGATTCTTGCTAGAAATACCATCGAGCGGCGGCATCTTGCCGTTATGAGGCTTCGGTTCGAGCATAGTAACGTAGCTTCATGAGACAAGATGACATTACTTGGTTCAGCTCGAAGCGAAGTATCGAACCTAGCAGGTACGGGCTTTGATAATGTGATAGATTCGGGGTTGCTCGGTGTCACCTTTGCCGCTCAGAGGGTATACTTGGTGATATTATCGGAGTATCTTATTTTATTCTACCTTGACATGTATTTTCCTCGAGAATAAAAAAAATACGATAAATATTAAAAATGAATATTTTATTTTACAGGTCCCTGTATATCTCACATTTCGCCTCCACCTTTACCGGTGCCTCTGCATCGGTACTTTACATCGGTGGATATGTTGTGTACGGCGAACCCTTGTATGTACTGTTCGATCATCCCTGAAGCAACAGCGACACATCATATTCCAGCTTTCTCCAGAGGTCCACGCGAGCCCTCATCCCAAGCCACGGCCTTGGGACCAGCCTCGCCAACTTTCGGGTGTTGAGGACGGAGTTCTTTCCTGCTTCTTGATTTCCCAAACGAGCCTCTCTGTCCCCATTTATCATTTATCAACTACCGTTCCCTGGTTCACGAACGGCACCCCCTTGTCCAAAACTTCCCGGATGCATCCTGTTTCCTTCCGCCTGGAACCCAGCGTCGCATTACTGGCGGAGCCGCAAAAAGCGGATGTGCCCTTGACCATGGCCCCCCAGTTGCCTGGGTCAGGACAAGAAAAATAATCGCGACATCATTTATGATCGGGAACTTTTTGCATGCACCAGGTACTGCTTTTGGTAATCAAGCAGGGCATCGTCGCGAGCGTCTTTCCGCTTTCGATCGTCGATAGCCGACGAACACGACGGTTTACATCCGTGCTTCTTTCATAGTACGAGTGCAATGCCCAGAATTCCCCACCGGCGTTACGGACGGGTCAAGGGAGATTGGCGATAATGCTGATTAACTTCTTACCCGCCATATAGCGTAGCCCCCTCTACCATTAACTGCTGTACCGTAGGGGATCGCAGGCGTCTACCATAGTGCGGTGTACCTAGGTCAGTAGGGCGTCGCAAGCGAAGGGGTGTGCTACGGGTCCCCCCCAGCACTTAACCCGTCGTCCTGGCGTCGCCTGGCGAGCCCGAGGACGTGGCCCTGGCGATTCTGTTCCAGCATCCAGCACACCCACGAAATAGCGTATCGGCCCTTCCCCCAGCGCCCATCGAGCCCAGTGTTTTGGGCTTGGGTACGTTAAATTATGGGCTATTCGCAAGGTCGGGACAACGACTCCATCCGTTTACTATCCTATCACATTCGCGGATGCACGACTCCGCTCATTTTTTCTTTTGTGATATTATTTTGCATTGCGAGGAGGCGTAAATGGGGGGGAGAGATAGACGAAATCTAGATTGGGGGGTTGATGATTTGTGTGTGTCGTGTAACTTGTTGGTACTTCATGCATCTCGCGATGCGAACGAAAGGGGATTCGATCTTGGATCTGTGGCGCTGGCCCGTCCCGTCCCTGTGGCGTGGCTAGGTACGCGGCGCTCGTATGCGAGATTCCTTGCCAACACCGGTGTGTTCGTCGGTCAGCGTTGGCTGAGGAATCATTGGTGCCCTTGTACCTAGGTCAGCCGTCCGCGCGTTTCCACCGCGGCGGTGGCGTTCGCGATGCGCTGAATTTGTGGTAAGGCGTCAGCCTCCTATGTAGTGCATATTTCTCCGTCGCATAAGTACATCATGCAATACGGCCGATCTGCTGCCAGCACACGATTTGTATTTATCGATCAAACAATGTCTCAGTGTCCATGTGCCAAGCGCGTTTCGCAGAGCTGCAGGGCGTAGCGAATTCATCGTCCCACAGGAACGGCGCGGTCTCCTATCGCCCCCCATCCCCTTACACGTCTGCATGCTCAAATTGCCGATGCAAATCCGGGGAGGCGATACGGTAGCATGCAGCAGAAGCCAATCAGGTGATCGGCAATAATAGGTGTGAATTCTGCCGAATGGGGTACTAGGTAAGTATTTGGAACTCCGCGGGCTGGCGGTGATAGATAAGAATACCACGGGACTAAAAGAGGAACCGACTGATTGCGACATTCACGAGCGCGCCGCATGTGCCTCTCATTAGAGGTTAGGTAAGCCTCGGTATCCGTGCAATTGGGATGCTTAGGATGTTAAGCCATCGACTTTGTTGCATGGTTGGCACAGCTCCTACGGCTCAGTACAGGTACTCTCCAGGGCTCTCTATCTTACTAACCAGCACACCGACTTCCACAATCTCAACTCCATTACAAGACAGAATCGAGTTATCGAAATCCTACGCGGGATGACGAAGACCGTCTCCCGTGCCCTTCCCCCCAAATCCCCCATCCCGCCGTCGCGCCATCACGCTGTGTCACGTAGTGGGCGGTGCGGTAATATCCGTAGGGCGGGACGGAAAAGGCTTCGATCTCATTGGTCTGATTTTGCTTAAGCTTCTGACACGCTGACAGGAACCCAAAAAAGCAAAACGTGAGCACTCTACTCTCAAGTTGGGGGTATGCTGATTTGGGGGTCAACCTCGTCTTACTGTCAAGGATGATGGGACCAAATAGGCAGGGAAAAGCTTATACACCTTCCTCTTCCGGCAAGAGGTGACTGATTCGAGCCAGTCACGCCTCTCACCGAGGGAAACATGAGTTAGTCTCGAACAAGGGGTAAAATAATAATGCAAATTCATTGGTCACTAGGGTGCTTTATTTCTGAATCCCTAACAGGATAATGCCACATGGACTGGTTCCATCGGAGTTACTGTTTTGCTGGTCCCTGCATTAACTCACCATCTGTGTTTCATTCCTTTTTGCTTCTTTCGTTCGCTGAAGGATCCAGCGAAGGTCTCACATTGCCATAGTCGATTACTAACTAGATCCCACAGGCTCTCATTAAGTCCCAATCCAGACATATTCGACTGCTATACTACCACACATATACTATATATATGCACGTTTGTAAATCATTATTCATTATTGGCTGTGATAGCAGCAATTTGGCATTAGTTGGTATAACTCAGTGTTTTATATAGTAACCATACCAAACTATCGTGAACGATGGCTTCACATAGTGTGGTTTTGCCTCAATATTACCTTTGTAGAAGGATATAATTGGTATAATACACCCATGCGAGGGCCTATTGTTGGTGCCTTCGTAGGATGATGTCCCTGACAAAATAATGCTTATTTTCACTTGAAGTTTAGATAAACAGGGGTAACATTCATAGATCACTTAAAATTTAAAAGAAAAATTGAATAAATTAATTTATTTGATTTTATCTCAATGCCAATTTTCAATATTCATGCCCAGACTTTTCAAAATAACCTCATAGGATTGATCGACATGTGGCATATGTCCACGTGCAACTGATCCAGCAGTCTGGTATTAGCAATGACAACTGCTACCTTCCTTCTACAAACACATGAAATTCCTGCGAGTGGATAATTGCCACGAGCTTGAGGCGTGCCATCTAGCAGCAGGACCATTTACTCGGTAATTATTGAAAGCGGATTGAAGCTTTAGCGAAATCTACCTGCCTACTTTTCGATTGGACTTCAATGCTAAGTAAGGGGAGTGGACACCTATTCTTGGCCTCACCTAGCTATGTTTTACATTTACAGCATGTAACTAATGATGACTTGACGATACGCGTAACCAACAGGGTGGAAATCACATCTACGCCGCACATGATAGCGTTCTTGATTTGACCAGATATGTCGTCTCGTCAAGGCCAACGTTCTCCATTGATTACGCTTCTCTCCAGTACGAGCCGGTGCCGCGCAATTGGGATCGCTGAATCGGGGCTGGCAATACCCACCGGGGCCACCTTGGGCATCGACGAGCATGACCAAACCCAAGGACTTGGGTCGGTTAGTTTGAAGATGTCTCGCTAATTTGCGATTTGAGAGACGAAACGCCATATAACATTAGATAATTATGGCACTCCCTAGTGACATGACTAAGTTGCTAGAGCGCCGCGCTCGCATCCGGTGACTTCCCCGTTATTGCGAACCTGGGGAAGACACCTGATCAAGCATAGTTCCGTCGGTCCGATCATGACTTCATGGACGGCGCGATAAGAGGCATGGAGCATAGGGCAGCCTGCGCTCTAGAACACGATGCCCTTCCAAGGCTTCATGCGAGGGAATCTGCTTTGGGGATGGTGTCCAGCTTGATGGGTTGACAGCTTTAAATGGGAACTCCACATGATCGCTATGACGAGGGTTTCAAGGGCGGGTGGAAGAGGTCGTGGTTGGTGGGAACAGACACTACTCCTCCCGGCGAAACAAGAGACTTCGGCGAAAATACGTTCCTGTCAAAGTGTGAGGAGCGCCGCCGAACGCTTCGAATTTCCTTCTAGAAGGTGTGGTGGTTAGGCGTGAGACACTTTTTTTGCTAGCTAAGCTAAGCTAAGCCGTCGGTCGCTTCGTCCTCTTCCTACATAGAGGATGGCGTAGCTCGTGCGCGTTACGGGTCCAGAGTTCGGATTAGGAAGTGAACGCGCCTTAGAGAAATTGTTCGGGATTTGACAAGCTCGACTATCGCGCATGTCCCTTGTCGCCGGAAGCTCACCCGCCTCGCGGGTACACTAACAAGGACCGTCTGAGAGCCCGTTGGTGTCATTTCACTGTCAATCCCCCAGGGCAAGGGCAAAACAGGATACAGTATCCCAATCGTCCCAAGTACAAGAGATATGGGTTAGGATTGCCCATGGAAGAGACCGTGCGTGAGACGGGGGACTGTGGTGTCATCGAATATTCTCGATAGTTTATTTTATCGAGAATATTTTATTCTATTTTATTTATTTCAATATTTTTATTTTATTGTCCCTTGTTTTTTTTTTATTCCTGACCATGAATCGTTTTATTCTGTATCGTCGGTGGATACTTCATGGTTTATATTAGCGTGGCTAGGATAACTCATCCCCAGCCCTCCCAGAGCCATGATAATGGAATCGTCTTCTGACCTCGCCGGAGTTGACTCCGTCGACTTGGGAGCAATTTCATGGTTGATGTTTGCTTGTTGTTTAGGATTCATTTACAACTAATTTATTGTTGGTAAAGGAGTGATGAAATTTTTACTTCATATATGGATGTTAGTTAAGATGATGGAATAGATGCAATAAGATACGAAAAGAGACACCGATGCTATGTGATAAACTGTTGGCAAATCCTCTATGCGCGTGTACCTCGAGAAGTATGTGATGATTGTGTGATATCTGATCGGGACATCATCCCGCTGATGATCGATGGAGTACTATGTAGACAGGATACGATAGTACGTACACAGCTTTCCTCCCGAGAAAATTAATAAAAAAATAAATAAAATGGGATGAAATAAAATACAATAAAATCAGAAACAGGGGTGAATAAACCTCAAGAGACTAAAGAAATGAACGTACCAGCGTACCTACATTCATCGATGTCTAATGTAGGCAAGTAGATAGATACATTGGAATATTGCGTACCAGGCAGCCAGGCATATCTCCACGCCAAATGACTAATAATCCAAGCTAATGCGAACTACGGTTCAGAGGCTCCCAAAAATCTTCACCGGCTAAGACCTCGGGAAGATCTGGTGCTTGAAACAGTCACATGATCGGGTTTCCCAGTTAAGAACCCAACACGACGGTGCTGTCGCAGTTCTTAGTAAGGATATTGGAGTGGGAATAAAAAGAGGATGGAGCATTTTTGAAAATGGCAATGATTAAATGACGGACCCGCCGAAATGGTCATTGGCCATCCTGTTATATGTATGGAGCTATTATTAGTTCCTAGTTTCAAACCAAGTCAAATGATCGAACCTTTTTTTTAATCGTCAATGCGCCCTGTCATTCATCGGACATAAGTTATGCTATGTTTTATGGTTTTATGTCGGTCGGTCGTTTCATGGAGAATTAAATGATTGGCGGGATTACTAAGTCCTTCGTCTTATGCACACAGCAAGTTATTATGTAATAAGGTACAAGTGACCCATAGTAAATTTAGTGGCGGCAGTTGCAGCAGTTGAAGGTCACAAGTCTGGGGAACTTTGAATCTTTCGTCATACCAACGTACGATATCTTGATCCTCTAAACCCCTTATACTTGAGCTGGTAACAACTGTCTAGCGGCTGACATCATCCTATCACATGCGTCTGTTATGTGCGTAATGAATCTCTAGTCAATCTTACAAGATGGGTAGAACTAGTGAGCCTCAACTACTTCAATTGGTCTCCTTACACCCGCCTCAAACTATTTATTACTATGGAATGGTGAGGTTGCAAGTCTATAATAGACCATGTCAATTGATTCGACTGTTACTTAGTAACGATCACTGAATGCAGTCATTCGGCGATTATCTAAGAAAGAGCAATAGATCGCTGAGTCTTGCAAGTTTCTGTGTAACTGTGTAACTAGTGACTCTATACGACGTCATAGAACGCCACAACTTTTTTTTTAACCTTTTCGCTATCTCCACATGCGAAACAACGTCCTTCCTCGTAGATGGAGCCTCATCTTATCAAGCCACAGCACAATAACTGGGACCTATTTCCAAAAGAGGAACCTTCCTTAAACAGATGAGGCTGGTGCTCCACCCCTAAGACCCCCCTATTCACAGCTGTCACTCAACTTCACGGTGTGGGAAAGCCTACGTCGACTATGACGGAGGCCAACGGACAACAGGGCAAGGAGGAAAACCCGAAGAGGCCAACGACGAAAGAAAAGCTTCTTGAGGAAATCACGACACGTATCGAAGAGTCTAAGAAGCTCCAAGAGGAATCCGTCCAGCTTCACAAGCAAGCCGACGAAGCAGAGGACCCCGCAATCGCCGAAGACCTAAGGTTCCAGGCCCGCAAGATCGACAGGGACGCGGCCAAGTTGCTAAAGACCGCAAAGAGGCTCGAGACCGGCTGGATGCAGGGCGGTGCTGCCGGTGCTGGTATAGGGGCTGGTATTGCCGGCGGACTAGGCATGACGGTGGGGTCCTTGGTCGCCATCCCCACAACCGGCCTGGGAATCTTGGTCGGGGCGGGGACGGGGTTGGTTCACGGTCCCTGGGTCAAGTTTAGTCAAGCTTTCAGCAAGGACGAAGTAGATGAGATCGACAAAGAGGCAGATGAGGAGGCCCGCCGGATCGGAGAAGCTTGAGATGGACGAATATCATTATTAGTGTGGATATAACCAGCGTTGTCTAGCGTAGCAACTGATGAGTACGAACATACGAGGTTACGATAGGTATATATTAGAATTATCTTTCGCGGAGGTATACAATTCAAGCACACGCACGAGCAATTTCCAATGAATCAGTCTCTTCACTATAGTTTCAACTAGTTGTTCCAATCAAAGTGACTTCAATTCAAGGTTCAGACAAGCATTAACCCAGTATAAGTACCTATCAGATACTTGATTATATCTCTGCTTGAAGTAGAACAGATTTCGGGTTGAGAGGGATTCTAAAGATAGTATCCTATAAAAACACTGAAAATGAAGATATAGTATTACGATTATGAGTAGGTACCTAGTAGGTATGGCAACGTATTCACCTCAGTATCTACCATAGTTAAATCTAGGAACATCCACGGATACCCTATTGGGGGGATTCTTCAACGTTAATGAGGTATTGTTGATTTGAAAGTGTTGAAATAATTATCCACTTACTTCCTTATGTCCTCTAGTCTAGCACGAGGGCGCCAGAACAAACCCTCAAATTTAGCTACACTTAGGACTCAGCTGTAATTAATATCCCTTTCGGCCTTATAGTGAAGATATACCTCGTAAATGACTTAGTGTTCTATAGTAAAGTTTGGAGTATCGCCTTTTGTCATCTCGTTTAGACAAAGCTCTTAGACTAAACAAGTCCACCATATTCCGCGAATATCTATGATCTAGGTACACTTAGGTATTCTTTGGTAATACAACGATCCAGGAGATAAACAGGCAGAAAGGGATATTTACAAAAGGACTTAGTGATATATCGTAATCCGATATTTAAATGCGAGTTGTATGAAAGAATATTGATAACATCTAGAACAACCGATCAGGATAGCAGATAAATCTGAATATTCGAGTCTTGGGATCGTATCTATTCTAGTTCTATCAAAATATTATTTAAAGGAGGCAGGTGATCAGTTTAACTTCGGATCATAGGATAAACATAAGCACACTGAAAAACATCCCACCTTATTTAAGCCATCATAGGAATTTTTATATCCCTTCTGAAAGCCATATGTCGCTTCCCTTCCCTTTGCCCTGTACCCAGGATGGATTTACCCTCCTCAGGGGCTATCGCGGTGCAACATCAGAGAGGCGATTTCTCTTGCTTTGGAAGACTTCCACCCGAGCTGCGCGTCATGATATGGCGGTACTACTTTGATAGGTCTCTACAGAAACTCAACGACAGAGTTCATTTCCATGACATTCTCGATTGGAAACGCTTATCATCGTTACCTATACGGAATGAGGGAATCTGGACGCACCTAGGCTTCTCGGAATTACCTGGTTTAGGGTTAGTGTCTTTTCAGGCCAACGCCAACGATCTGTTCTACCAAGCACACGCCAATATCTGTCACGAAGCATACACAATATGGAAGACCATGGATTTTCCCGCAACCCCTAGTCGTGGTATGATGTTTAACTGGAACAGCGACCTGGTATATTGTGCGATACTATCTAATGTGTGCTTCTACGTGTCGTCGCACCGGTTCATCCGTAACCTTGCAATTTCACTCGAGTCTTATCCCACATCGAACTCACGTTCTTTAAGAAAACTTCCATTACTCCGTCGATTATATCTTGTCGTAACTCCTTTGGACTCTATAATCACGGACTTGCCCAGAGACGAATACGGATTTGTTGAGCTCGAATCTTTGAGAAAAGAATTACTGGCTAACCCCACGCGGCTTCCTCCCTCCAGCGGGCACCTTCAGCTGTTTCCTCTACCTATTATATGCCTTAAGAATATAATAGTTAAAATCGTTGTTGATGTTGATTATCGCAGAGTTTTTGAAGACCCACAGTATAAGTACAGGAGATTGACGATTGGAACTCGGCTTGGGTAAGAAGAGTTCTCTGGTCACGGCATCTAAAAGATATTGCTCAATTCTCGTAAATTTGGGGGCCCCTATCTCTAAACAGAATTAGGAGGTAATTCCTCCCCAGGTAGGATACAGGTACTATGGTTCTACGATTCGTAGCTCGCTCATAACGTAGATGAAAATTAAAGTACCTATGCCTTACCTATTGGAAAGTGTTTTCTATTTGATGTACCTTGATGTAGACTATACTCCGTATGCGAGGGTTGTTAGTTTACGCCTCTACTCGTTCGAGTGCCATCTTGAACATTTGACGAGTTCAAAATGAGGATCGCATTGGTCCCCATCAATAAAGACCGAAGTTTTCAAAGAAAATCAAGTTAATATCAGGTTTAGGAAGAATCTACATTGATATATTCCCATGACGTGGATCAAAGGCATGAGATTTGTCAATCGCCTCAATCTGCACTTCATCGGACCAATAGGGGCTACGAATACCGCGCTTAGCTAATATGGTCGGAGGAAGAGATTGCGCTGCGGCTACTATCCTACAATACGATCGCGAAAGCAGGGTTACACGGGGAGCTCATGTGGCTGTCAGGGCCAGATCCTCTTCTCCGAGACACGATGGAAAAGGCTGAAGGAATACCGTTGTCCCGACAGATCTCGCTGAGGGTGTGAAGACAGTTGTTCAAGGCTGAGTTGTCAATAAATGTCTCACATGGCACGCGTGACAGCATCCTGCGTGCTGGGAGGGGGGTGGCTAGCCCAGAGCATGAAACATTGATTCACTCGTTTACAGAAAGGAAAAAAAAAAGTTTGGGTGTGCTGACTTAAAGTAAGGGCTTACCCTACATTACTACTAGGTATGATGTGTGTGCCGATTGAGCACGAGCAACTTCTACTCCAGATCTCGTACCTATCGTCTCCACGTCGTATGGACGAGGCTCTAGCGAGGACGCGGGGAAATCGATCATCAGACCAAGCAAAACGGAGCTGGGCCTAGTCCCCAGTCTTCCCCGGGGATCGACTCGTGCATTGCCAAGGCCCCATATAGAAGTTTTTGATTACTCTGAGTACACTCCATCAGCTGTGCCCGCGCGATTAATAGGAATCTTCACCGCCGGTTGGCATTGGCCAGTCATTATTCGCGGTGTGTCAGTCGCGCCGTTGGGCAGCCTGAGACAAGGCCCGCGAGGCCGGAGGAAGGCCGGGTTTTGTCAGGGACCTGTCTTTCCTAATCGACCGTAAGCGTCACCAGGTGCCTGAGCTAGAGCCTTCTCCAGCCTAGAGCCTTTTGATGTTGGAACGTCGCGATCCTACGGCGGCACAGTTCGAACTCTAGATCCAAGGATCAAGGTGGAGGAAGGTAAAAATAACGTCACGAACACCTACTCGGTCGGTAAGAGGATAGACGAAGTAAGAATGTCTCGTCTCGTCCCGTCCTCACCGATTCATCCAGCCATCCATCCCCAGAATGCCTAACTACGATAACCCCTTGGCTGGGAAGCCGACGCTACGGTAGCAGCTACGGAGATATTTTCGACGGGGACTAGGGGGCAGGGCGAGTCTCATATCTCAGAATTTCTCCTCGCGAGTGCCGTGCCTGTTCCTGCGGGAGCAACCCTCCACACCTTCGGCAGCGATCCGCTCCACTCCAACTTGCCAGAGGCGAAAAAAAAAGAAATAAGACGAAAAATAAGGTAAAATAAAATTGTCAGGGAGGCGAAGGAGATGAACCCCGCAAAGGTAAGTTTCGAGGCTGTGAATTATTTTCTCTTTTGCTTGCGCTTCTACCGGCTAAATGGCGCGCAGTCGAGGCGTGCCGGCTGATTTTAACCGGCGACTTTACCCAAGGCCCTGAGAGCCGCCCCAAGGGCGTTCCTGGGGATAGCAGCAAGGGTTTCCTACCAACCCGCTGCCGTTGCAGCGCCCTTGAACCGATCTCTCGGGAACCTTGGGACGGCACTACGGGGGTTCATCTGTATAGTAAGGTGTATTAGGTGTATTGTACCTGTCATATATGTGTCTGCCGCGAAGGCGCCTTCCGGCTGCGGCATGTAATGTTGGATGTATGTATCGCGAACCCGCTTGGCTGGTGAGAAGCGTGCAGTGCGTACATGCAGATATGTCAGTTGGGCTGGGCTGAAGGGACGCTACGCTACCTTACCTTACCTTACCTTTCCTCTTACACCCCCTGACAGACGTGAGCGTGAGCGCCACAACAGGACAAAGACGAACGGTTGGAATTGTCTATCAATATAAATTTTATTATATCTCCATAAAATAGACTACAGCCTACAGGCGACGTGTACGCGCGTAGGGACTCCGTTGTTTTCTGGGGTGCATAAGAGACCGCCCCAGGATCTGTTCTCCCCCGTAGTAATACCCCAAAGTCCACTTATACTACGACATGTCTCTTGTCCTCTTGACTCTTGAAATTTTCAATAATTTTATTTCCCAATATTCTTATTTTTAATAATATTATAGTTTTTTTTTCTTTTTCGTATCAGCCTCATATTATCTTTTATGTAATTGTTTTTTTGCGACGACCGGCGTGGGAGACCGAAACATTACCGTCGTAAGATGGGCCGCGTGGTCCCTAAAGCTGGGCACCGAATCTTGAATTCGGAACCCTCCTATTCTGGCATCTTCACCTAGCCTTGCCTCACCAACCTCACCGAGTCTTGGCTATAGTTGAACGAGACATACTCTAAATTGTCATCATAGGGTGATCTGCTCAGCGATGTGGGACTAAAATCATAGGGATTCCGTCAGCCCGTGTAGCCGGATTCCTAGTCCGGAAATCATTGGCCGCGCCGTATAGCTGCTGGATAAGCTATTCTGCTAATAATATTTCGCTTGGCGGGGGATGATGCGTACCCCAACATATGATGACCGATGACCGCTGCCACCGGCGCTGACTAAAAACTTAGATCCATTGCCTCTGCCTCTATCTCTGCTTCTGCCTGAGACCTTGACTAACGGGCGCATCGTAAGGGGTCTCAGGTGGATTCTAGCATACTTCGTGCCTATTCGGTATAACAAGCCATCCTACCTTCAGTTTCACCGCAGAACACAAGAGGATCGGTCATTTCGGGGAGGCTTACTAAAAATGGTATATTTGCACGAGGTTCTACATCGCGTGACTCTTAGGTCTCAGCTATATCGTGGCAGTGACACACGTTGCGGCAAACCAATGTGGCGTTCACAGCTAGACATGGAAAGGGGTGGTATAAGATGGTAAGGCTGGGTTGTAATGAGTGAAACTACTGGTGAGAGGAGTCATGATAGGTAGCACGGTTGCACATAATTGAAATGACGCTATAGCTGTAATCCCCGGAATTTGGATTTCGAGAAGATACTTACAAGGTAGTCATAGCTGAACTCCAACTAGACCGAATCTCGTGGCGCATTGGGGGGATAGCTGCGTAAGGTACTTCTCACCGGTTTACGTTTTTGTACTATATGTGATTCCAGTATTGTGCATATCTACTACCTAGTATCTAACTTCCCCACGGAAGGATTACCACTTCCTAAGGTTAAAATGTGTGAAAATGTACATTTTTATGATGCAGGTCATTTTAACATCGGATCCTTTACACTCGGCTTTTGAATAATAGCCGTAGGTCCGACGGAAAGCCATAGGCACGGAAGGGCGTTTTCCCTTCCTCGTCTCTTCCTCATAACGGCATCGCTCGAAGCCATCTTCAATACCAAGACCTCGAGGTTGAAGCCTACTAGGTACCTAGGCATAGAATAGTTAGCCGGAGTATGGATATTCGGCGATTCGAAAGCGGTAGCGTGCATGTGCTTCGATGTGCGTCGGGATATGGACAAAGTGTAGAAGATGGGGGTATGTACAGAGTATTTCCGATGTGGTAGATAGCGAAATCGAGAGGTATATTGCGATTTTCTTCTATGCTGTTCCCAGGCAATCTACGATCTGTGGCGCCGACAGGATGGCCTCATTGGCCAGGTTTCGATGGTCATCTTGCAAAAGTGGTTGGATACTAGGTACTTCAGTTCTCATCTACGCATCTACGCATCCATGGCGGAATCCAACCAATCAGCACTGGTTCCGCCTGTATTGTACTTCCCACCCCAAAAAGTGCGAGGTAACAACGACAATGGCGGAGATAAAAAAGAATATCGAATATCAAATATTTTGCTGACCGAACCCTTGTGGCTGACTGCACCGTGGGGGCCAATCGTGTTTGCCCATCGTTCACATCGTAAATTGATCAAAATGACCAAAATTAAGGAGAAGGGAGTGAGCAGTCAACTGCGCGAGATGCGCGGCTGACCATCCGGATGCGATAGTCTTGAAACTACTAGGAATAAAGTGTTGCCATTCGCGCAGTCAGATCTGACTATCTTGCTAAAGAACATGATAAGGGACGGGCCGAGTTAACTGGGTTCCTAGGGCCTGCTAGGTCTGCTAGAGCCTGGACAATCCTGTGCCGCATGCTTGTCAGCAAGGGTTGGTAAGGGCTGGTACTTTTTAGTAGTAGGAATCACATCAACCCCCTGGGGATGGACTGATGGATGCGAAATGCTCCAGTTTCTTCCTCCAACATCACCAAACACCAAAACAAGTTGCCCCCCCGCGTATCGCGTATTACCCTCATTACCGTCGATGCGGTTGAGGTGGCAGGAAAATCTGACACCGCCCGTTATTTCTGTCTCGTCAGTTGTCGACTTGATCATCGTAACCAATCTACTTCGTTCCCGGATCAACGTGAGGCGGACTCGTCAGCACAAAGATCAGCCTTGGCCCGTCAGCATTCATACGATTCATATGACCCCACGAACAGGCAGTGCTTTTCTTTTTTCTTCTCCTCATCGGCCTGGGTGGGGTGAAGGCTGAGCTGAACGTTGAAGTTTCTTTCCCATGGGGTCGGCACTCCGAAAAAGTTCTTTGTAAGACGTTGCCTGACGCCTCTCTCTCCTGGCCTGCTGGGTCCATGGTGAGATCAAAGTGTAAGAAAAAGGTTGACATTTGACATAAAATCTGACTGACCTACGTATAATACTGGGTACTGGTGGAAATAACAGACAAATTGGCAACCTAGCCGCCACACCCGCAGTGGGCCTCTTGAGACAAATCTGATGAGATTAACATTCTCAAGGCTCTCAAAGTTCTCAACTCGATGTCACTGTCGCTGTCAGATTTTTTTGCCGTTACGATCTCCCGGTGCCCTCATCCTTACGCAAGTAATAGATTCGAAGTCAGACGTTGACCACCATGGATCCTGCAGACTCCTGAAATTTGGAACTTTGGAAACCCAGGACATATTTGGCGCCATCTCTCGCACGAAATGAATTACCAGAGGTAAAATTAGACCTTGGATCGTGTAACCACCCCGATTCGCTTCACACCCTCGTGGCATTGGTCACCGCGGGAAGCCGTGCCACGAAGGTGATCCAACAATTGTTTATGTGCTACGCTATCTTTGCCTAGATGAGCGGGGGAAGAGGGGAATTTTGGAGACCAGACTCTCATCTAATTAGTCCAAGGCGGAGAGAACATCTCACCAGGTTTGATGATTCAACCCTTCTATTGTCACAAGCTTGTGTCTTTCCTCAATAGCGTCTAGAATAAATCAAGTCGTGCGAGAGGTGGAAAACATCATGCCATTCTCGAAGTTCAGAACTAAGTCTCCTATTAGGCTAAGCAGACAATCAAGGGACTCTTCTGGAGCTGAGTGCTGAGTGGTGCTAAGGTAAAAACACTATAGGATATGTCCATATGTCCCAACATCGCAACATCGATAAATGGAGTGTAACCTCAAAATCGCATTTAACATCCAGATTTGACATAAACCGCGCTACTAGGTATCTCGACAGAACGAACGGTCCACTCTCGTCAAGGTACGCTGCTGCGAGATAATCATAGCTGGGACGTTTCCTATTTGCAGTTCTCGCCACTCCTATGACCAGTCAGCGTACGGGGACGGGGACGGGGAAAGGGGGCGGATGGAACACTACGAAACGGGAACACGTCGCGAGACGGTCACTCGTCTTAGGTGAGAAATGAGGTAGTTGGATATATCGAGCTACGACAGCTTAGAGAATGGGACTACGTAGAGCTAGGTCAGTAGGTAGCTATTGTCTGATCCCTTAATCGCGAAAGGCGAAGCTAGTAAACAGGAAAGGAAGAGTCCCGGAGTTCGTCTGATGAGTATCTGATGAGTTTCTTCGGTTGTTTGCAGGTAGCTCGCGTACGTAATTATAGCTGGGGCAATATTCACGTATTCATGTCACCCGTTACCTGAAGGTCGAGAACCAATCGCCAGGACGCCTCATGCGGTCTCGAAGAAGTGATCCGCCGCGGCATACATTACACCCGTCGAAAGGAAGCGCAAAGCGAAAGTGTCGTTGCGCGCAATAATTCCTAACTCATCTGCTACCTCGCGTAACACTTCGAGAGGTCGTATCCAGCAGCGACGGGACGGCAGTGTCCCCCGAGGTGCTGGCTGATCTGATCGGAATCTGGAGGAGCCTATGGAGAAATGCCGTCGCAATATCCATCCAACGGGCGCCGGTCTCAACGATTTTCCATCACATACAATCGCGAACCCGAGCAACTCGAGCACATCACCCACATCACCCATATCACCGCATATGTATGATATGTATGATCCTGACCTTTTTTAACTGCAGCTGCCGAGAGGATGGTATGCAGTCCATGCAACCCGCACATGAACTGCTGTCCCACTTGGATTTCTCGGTACCACACACACCCCACGGACAAGTCTCCCAAGTCAACGGAATACCTTCATGTAGGTCTCGGGCGCAGATTACCTTGATTTGAGTGAACCCCCTTTGGAGAACGCGACCACGACCACGACCATAATCCAATCTGCGGATGCAGGGAAGATGTTCGACATGGAAGTCAGATTGTGATGATAATCAAAATAATATAATCCAAAAAATTCACATAATAATATAGATAAAATGTAATACAGCCAATCCAGAATTAAGATAAAATAAAATAATTATTATAATGCATTGGAGTTTCACAATTACAATTTCAACCCTGCTATAGAAGGATTTCCCTTCCGTAGCCCACGTGGCAACCCTCGACAAATCGATTTCTCCCTTCGAGGAAGGACGTGTATTCTAGGTAATTCTAAGGATTATGATCCCAAACCGTTCCTTACACACATGGCAAGGAAACCGGCTGGCAATATCCTGCATACCGTCGTCGAGGATCCTAGCTGGCGAACGGGGGTTTATTGATGATTACTGGCGAGTTCGAGTTCAAACCATGCACGCAACATGACTTACATTATCTTCCTAAATTTTCCTTATGCCGTACTGGAGGTGTTCGTCAAACTGACTGATGTATATTCGATATAATGTTATAATATCACAATATTAAGCAAAACTCCGGGACCAATTGCAGGTAACAGGGCGTGACCTGATCCTATCCAGCACAGTTGTGATCCTGTCGAATTCCTAACAGCATAAAGAGGATTCCCATGACAATAAGTCTTGGCATCTATCCCTTATCGGACGTAGAGAAATGTCCGTTTCTAAGCCTGTTCTCACCTATGTAAACTATCCCTAGTTTAATATCGGCGATTCCAACTGTAGGTAAAAAGATATGGTGATGACATCATAATCAGGAATCCCTTCACTATTTCCAGATGTCGATGCTCATCATCGAGCATCAAGCTATCTGCAATGCTGCAGTAGTTCCAAATATTTAACCAGAATCATGGAAATAAAAACAACAGATCGACGACTAACAACAATCATAGCTATCTTCGCCCATCCAGCTGACCCGCTGACGCAATTCCCTCGTCCCTCAACCACGACAAAGAGTCAGATAGGTAATCCCATCCAAAACCAAAACAACTAACCACCTGCATACTCCAAAAAGAATGCTAATAATAAAAAACACCCACCATCACCAATACTACCCTACTTAGAAAAAGGTACCTAATCTTGGGGACTAAATCTCGATGCACATTTCTTAATTCGGACCGGGCTCTTGTTTAGCTAAACAGCTGCTCATACCAAAAAGGGCCTGATCTCGAAGCGGCGCGTTCCCTGGAATTGTTTGGTTCGACGTGTGTATGTGTGTATACCGTTCCGATATACACCTCCAAGGTATGTGCGAGGAGGGGGCAGGGAGGCGCAAATAGGTGACATTGTGGACGGATTTGGTTAAGAGCCACTCACCTCGGTAGCATCTGATTCATTTCCGCGGACATCAAGATCGATAACCTTTCCGTCATCGAGGCTGATTTACAGTACCAAACCATCCTTCTAGCCAGCCAGTAGCCAACGCGGAACCAATCTATCGTGGGATCTCCAATTGAAGCCAATCTTTGATCCCTATCGAGATCTGGGGTTGCGTGACTGTCAATACTTACCATTTCAAGCCTCTTTTAATCAAAGCAATCAAGATAATGTCGAAGAAGTTATGCCGACAGCTTGTAATAGCTTGAAGCTATGGCATCACATCACTTACTGGGTAACTTAAAGAATCACGATAATGACCGAAGAGGAAGCGTTAATCATCACGTTCACCATTTCGGGCGGAGATGCAACATAACAGCCTAGACGGCGACCATGATCAATAATCGCTTATCGAGAGGTCTTATCATTGCAACGTTGGAGCCCCGGATCACGAAATTTCGTGTGAATTTCCGCAGGTTGCGAGAGGATGCCTAACCCGGACAGCCTCGCCCAGCGTCGCAGTTTTCAGTTCCGCGCATTCCTAGAAGCCCTGGAGAGCACGAATGCCTATCCCAAAGCAGCATTATCAGAGGCTTGTATGACACAGCGCTCACCGGTCCCCTCGCATCGCATTGTATTACCTACACGAACGTGCGCCAGACTTTTTTCTCTCGCCGCGAGTCGACGGCGGTCCGGGTAGGAACTTCCTCTGCGTGGGGGGTTACATGCCCATCTTATTCATGATCACATACGTGTATATACACCGCAGCTATATATATAAATTTGCCTTTTAATTCTCAAAACGTATAGGCCATATGCCTAATATGTCAGCACGCACGTACTAACCCAGCCAAACCCAGCCTCTTTTCCACCATACCTTTTGCCGTTTCCAGTAGTGATTTGTTAGCAGCAACTATGGATATCACATCTCACAAAATAAGATATGTGAAAAAATGCCATAATGTCATAATTCCAACAGCGCACACCGCACTGCTGCTGCTGCTGCTCTGCATTCGCGGGTCAGGCCGCTGGCGTTCCGGGCGGGAAGGACGGTCACAAGGGCGAGGCGACCGGTTTGCCTGTCCGTTGGGACGTAAGACGCCTAATGCGAGCCATAGCCGTACAATACATTGCATACCTCTCACCTACATAACTATACCCGTGGATATCTACACATAATACATCATCTACTAACACATACATACTGACCTGCCTACGTACATATGTACAAGCGTACGTACGTGCCGTAACATATCACCTAAGTCTCGTCCCGCGCCGAGGGGTAGGGGGGAGCGGGACGAAAATAATAATACCTACCTAATGTTGATAATAATCAGACAACAATAACGAGAAAAAAGAAGTGCGAGCAAGCAAATGAGATCCACCAACGTCCCAATCACGACCCGCGAAAAAATAGAAATCGTTAGAAGACGTTAGATCCCACGCATCTAACGTCAACCGCGCGCTGCGGACTCGGGTTCGTCCCCTCATCCCCATCCCCATCCCCCGTAGGAACAATAGGGAAGCCAAGGACGCGAGCGACAGGACAAGTGCCCTGTACGATAGGTATGCTATGGATACAGGTACGAAAGACCTAGAAAACGGGGTTGCCCCATAGTGTAAGCACAAAGCGTTGCGTCGTTTCGCGGCGGCGGCGGCGAGAGTGGAAGAGGAAGCAGAGAGAGAGAGAGAGAGAGAGCGAGAAGAGGGTCAGCGAACGCGCGCCAATGAGGGGTCGAGACGGCGTTGGCGCATGACCGACATGGGTTTTCCCTTCCACCTATTCTAGGTACATATTTTATTTTACTCCTCTATTAATTTTTTTCTCGTTATTTTTTTCTTTGCGCCTGCGCACCCCTCGTTTTGGGATTTTCGAGGCAGAGAGTGACCCCCGCGCGGGTTGCTCGGTTTCCCTTCTGCTTTTTCTTTCTGATTATTCTTGCCTTCCTGATGCAATGCAGGCCGATTCCCTCGTGTCATATGTCCTTGCTCGGTATTGGGTCAGGAATAAACCTTCCCAGGTTGGTAGATGCGTAGTGCCTACCGACGAAAAAGTAGGTATGTACATACATCCATACAAAAGGACGTAGGCTGGGGTTGGCTCGGCCGGGAGACCGAGTGCGCATATACGCATATTACGGGTACCGTTACCATAGGTGTGATCACAGAGGTACCCAGGTCCAAGGTAGGCAGATAGATAGGCGATAGGTAGGATAGATAGACGGGATGCCATGGCGGAAGACGAAATTACATATCTTGAGGTATGCAACGTTTCGAATCCGTTGGCGACGCTGCCTAAGCGTAGCGCAGCAACAACAGCAGCAGCGGTAGCTGTGCACACCTTTTTTTCGCGCCTTCTTCTTCGCACTTTACTTTCTAGGGGTTGGGGCTCTCAAGGGAGCACGTACGTAAGGAAAGAGATGTGTAGGTGTGTGTGCGTGATGGTGGTGGTGGGTTGATCACACTGCCCGTACCTGAATCACTGGAGGGATCCGGCGTCGCTCGCGACCGTTTCGGCGGTAATGGTAAATCGTAAATTGGTTCCCCAACTTCTACTAACCTACCCGTGCCTACCTAGCACTCACGCACGTAAAATCTGCCCCGGGCGCGGCATCGTGTCTTGTGTGGCACACCTGGGGACCCGCCGAAAGGGGGAGAATCTGAGGTGTTGGCGAGAAGGGTCGCGACAAAAGGACCGGGAAAGGGTGATTTCGATGATCACAGGAAAGCGTCCTGGGGGACGGGGTCCGAGAATGGAAATCCCATCATAACTAGTTACCTAATCAGGACGATGCGCATGCAATAGTCTAATCCCTTCTACCCTTTTAAGAGCCAGGGGAAGATAGAGAGAGTGGTGGCTCTCGAAAAAGAAAACACAGTCATGAAACGTTGATCGACTTGTCGATGACATGCCAATAGACCAGGCCAACTAATAGACAAGTGCGGTTTTCGTATTGCCATACCCAATGTGCGACGGGAATGGCGATGAGCAGGATGGGGAATGGGAATCCAGATAAGCGCTTGCGGTTACGCAGACAGCCAGGTAGACAAGGGGGAAGCTAATTAATAACCCGTGTAAGATATTTTGGGAATGCGATCATGTATGGCTGATGTATGATACGCCCACCATCACCATTAACACTTACCACTAACAACACCACCACCTTACGGGCGGACTACCGACGAGAAGCTACGGGCTCCTGTAAGGCTTTCATTCTCGTGCATATCTGCCCTCTTTTTCAGGGTCCTTGTTGCCGAACAGGGCTGAGGGAGGCGCCGCTTATAGGTCCGCGACGCCCTCTGACTTGCAGCGCTGTGCCGCATGCACAGGCGGGCGCTCCTCACGAACATACCCACCTACTTATTACCCAAATGCACTGATTCTGGTCTTATGAGACGACTGGGTGATTCCCGTGTCGTGTGAATCGTGCGCACCTGCGTAGGTCCTATTTCATATGTAAGCCCTGATAGATCGAGCGTGGACATAGCCTCTCCAATGAACTGCCGCTTCTAATTGTGAAAGTGGTGATTCGACGAGGCATGATTAGCTGAAAATCCTGAGCTTTCAATCAGCCAGTATTATACTAGGTATCGGCTATGCTGAATAAGGGAACTGAGAGACCGGACATATCGAAATAGAAGCGTCTCTTTTTAGGCTTCTCTTATTATTCTTTTTTAGTATTTTATTTTTATTTTATTTATTCCATTTTATTCTATCATATTAATTCAAGGGCTAAATTCATATGGAACATTGTCTCCATGTTTGAACAAAGGAAGATGTACATCCAATACGTCAACAAGTACACGATAATTACCTAGGGACCGAGCAAGGCTCCATCATGATGCCATGTAAAATAAGGCCCCCAAAGAAAACAACCCCATTGCGGAGAAAGCAAGCTACCAATCCGATATTTCCTGAGGAAAAAAAAAATCTGGTGGCGTCCCCGGAATTCCAATTTACCACTCCAGATCCGCCCGTTCGCCCGGGGAAATCTTCCGCGGACATAATAGGAACGGATATAAGTCACGTATTGTGAATCAGTGTCAATCATGTGTGAGTTGGCGCTTGGGCTTACGAACGCGTCAATGCTTGGCGTCTGCTATTAAGACAATTAAGAGCCGAGATTGTCTAGGAACTTGGGGAACTTAGGCGCCTAGGTCCTAGGACCCCTTGAGATAGCCGATGGGCGACGGAGACGTCACGCCGGCGGGAAGATCTCATTGTTAGAAATGGTCAGTCGTTCAGTAAAGAAAAAAAAATCAAGTAGCCGAATATTATGCGGTCCGATTTCCTCGACTATTTCGAAAGCTGTGGATTTCGTACCGGTACGAAGAACGTAACGTAGAGCAAAGTACTACGGATACTTCCCTCGAACTTCCTCTCTCATAGCGTAGGTACTTTGTTAGACTGAAAATAGCCTTGTTCGACCGTTGGAATGCTTGTTTTTGATGATCCTTTGCCAACCCAAATCAGAGGCAAGCCGAGAGCATTGAGTCGACAGCTCACATGATACCGAACACTGCTGGGTCTAGTCTTCTTGGGTCTAGAGATCTGGGGTACAGGGCGGCTCCGCATGGCTTCGACTTGTTTCAGGGAACATGGTCGAATTGACGGGGTTGATTCGATTCGTGTCTTTAGGCGGAGTTGTCGTCTCGACTACGAGAAATCATTCGGTCCGCGCTTATAATCTGGTGACAAGTCGTGTGAAAGAGCCATACAATGCGGTACAATGAAATGTGTACATGTATGTCATATGCAGGGACCTATAAACCTAGGCCCTGCTTAGACCTTGGCTAGGACAACTAGGAAAGGCTTCAAATGGTTCCAGGTACGATAACACGTAGGGAAAATGGCCACATGCGGGGAAATATCCCATTCTAGTCATTCGAGTCTTGTCAGGGCTGGTCAGAGGTTCCCTCGAGAGATATCCGCGGCCCTTCAATTTCTACCGAAATAACCGCCAGCCGACGGTCCTGACGCTTGGGTTCGGCTTCACAAGACCCTGAACAAAGCGTACCATCCCGGTGACCTTCCCCCGAGGCTACTTTACCTACCATACCCATTACCAAAGAGCTAAGCTACGACATTAATCGGGTCCCTCCGTAAAAAGTCTGAATAGATCACGACTACAGCAAAAAAACTTGAATACGGCCATTCTGCCTGCATGGCAGCTTAGCCACGTGAAAACAACCCCACGGGTCTTCTTTCACTTATGCCTATGCGCACAACTTGCTAAAACACGCAAACCTGAACTTTGACCGTTGGTGGAGACCCCTGAAAAGCCGCGGTCATGCTTTCGGCCAAATTCCAATCCTCTTTCGCGCTCCCGCCTTCGCGCTGCTCGCAAGGGAGTTTGGCGGAGAGGTCGCCGCGCGCGCATACTGGCTGCTGGTGAATTGTTTGCGTAGGTATGAGTCCCCCGTTTGTATGCGCGGCGGCGCAAGTCACGCAACTGAGCCGCAGGGCCAGACTCGTTCGCTTGCTTGACTAATACCTAGCGACCCGTGATCGTGGGCGGTTGTCAATCAATGTTTTCCTACTTAGTACCTGATGTGTTACGCACGCAATCACTATACGAAGAGTACGTATTTACATAGTGTATTATATGGCAATATAGCAATGGTGACAGGCGACCGTGAGAAAAACAAGTGGGTAAGAAAGGTCTAGAAAGACGAGAAAAGGAATATTCGTCGGTGCGCACGCATTGGGGGTCTAGAATTCCCGACGCTCCAATGCGTGGTGGTGCCCCAAAATCCAGGATCGAGCGCTTGGTTCAGCGTCGCATTTTCAGGGTCCATCCCACTAATTTCTGCGGCTCTCGATCCCGAATAGCCCCGAGTTTGTGGGAGTCGAAGCGTGAGGAGGGCTGGAGGGCTGGCTGGCGGGGGATCCCCTAAATCACACGCGCAAAAATGCGATGCTTCGGTCGCTTAATGAACCGACGCGGCGGGTGAAGCAGTGATGGTTATGTACCTAGTAGCCATAGGGGATGGGAATAGGGGTTTAACACGTATGAATGTAATTGTTATGTATCATTGTAAATCGGTATTGTTCCAATGGTTTCTAATGGATCCAAATACCACTATTATGTACCATAGTGCTACTACTCTATGAAACTAGGAAACAGTCTTGTTTTGACACTATTCTTTCGAGACCTCGAATATGGAGCCCCGTCCGCCCGTTCCGGCAAATTCCTTTGCTTTTACATAACCAAACACCTGGCAGTCAAAGCTCACCTTAGCAGACCTCAAGTATTCACCGAGAAGCGCCGAGTTTCTACCGCCGCGTTTGTCGTGAAAATAATAATGGGGTGTGAAATTGGGTCTAACACAAGCAGTAAAATTGATGTTTTGTGATTTGCTGCCTGACCGGAGATGCACTGTTCACTTTTCTACCCCAGAAAGAACAGAGACCTTTCCGCAAGCTGTGAGTGATAGCCCCCCTGAAGTTCCTGAAATTTGCCGCGAGGCGGGCACGGTTACGTAGTCGGACATGAGAGAAATACGACGACGCCAACAACAAGCTCCAGGGTCCGAGTATCTCGTCATTGCTCATTTACGCCACTGGCCGGTGGCCACTGCACTGGGCGGCGACGTGTTTTCCGACCTTGGACATTTCTTCGCTGTCGGTGTCAGATCTGAGAAGTGAGTCTCAAATCTACTGCAACCCTCATTTATCACTTCTCAGGTTCCGCCCGCCGGGCTCGCGCAGCTGTGGCGGGGCGGGGAATTTCCTGCGTGCAGCAGCTTGCTTCTTGTGGGTGAATTGGGGTGATTTAACCTGGGGTTGAGATTATATGGGGGTATGGTGGTGTAGTAATATGTAATATGAAATGCCATATCGGACGAAGCACATGATAATGATGTCCCTTGCTGCCCAGCTACGACATACTACATTGTAATAGGTAGATATAGCTAACCTTGCCGTGAACGAAGACGGGCACTGGTGGATGCAATGCCATTATGTAAGTGATTAAAAACTCTATATCGACTCGATGGCTTGTCCATTGCTTGTCGTCTGCACGGCGCACGACTGTCTGCGGCTGATGGAATCGAGACAAGATCGTGGGGACAGCATCTATAAACCCTTGTCGTGCATCACCATAGACTGGCACACATCCAATGGGTGCATCGACTCGACGTCAAAAGCCACGCTAAAGGGAAACACAAAGTCTTGGAATGAGATGTACAAGTGCACGTTGAGATAGTACGCATACGAATGGTTGCTGGTGTAAATTTGGTTCTATCCGGTATACCTATTAATTAAAAAAAATAATGATAATATTTTATCGTTTAGTAGAATTATATTTCAAAAGTCTTACCGCCGATATACGATGCTGACGCTCGATTTGACTCGTCATAATAGGCTATCTCATCAAAAGAAACTACGCGGTACAGATCCGGACATATGTATAGATGTACGCATGAAGATGGAACATCCCGCCAGCCACGTTACGTACCTCAACGGCTGCGGGAGAATTTACGCATTAAAGGTTGTTGGCTTGAAAGGTCTCTCGCTTATCTCGAGAGGCGTTCGCTTCCAAGTTATCGAACATAGATTTACTCCAGAATCTTGGAAATCTTGGAATCTATTCTAGAGCTCAAGTATCCTCGATCGATCCCTACAGAACATACAGAACATGGTGATTCAACACAACGACATCTCGGTCTTGACCCATATGCAAGATGCAAGTGCAATTTGGCGGAAATGCTCCGGCCTAGGTGTCTTAGGCGGTATTATGTGAGATCGTGGGGAAGGCAAGGGAAATACAGACTTATTAGACACGATCCCTAAATCTCATCGAGACTCGACAGTCTGCTGATGCGGATTTCTGGGGTTGTTTCGGGGAATGTGGAAATGTGACAGTTCAGATGTTGTATAGACAAGTATAAACCGTGGGGGCATAAAAGTAATAGGACAGAAGATGAGGCTGCAATAAGGTCAACAAATCCCCGTAGTCTGCTCTTCCGGCTCCCCGGTCCCCGATCTTAGCTTGTTGGGCGCTTCACTGCAATCATTACAACCGCTAGCATCTCTGCTGGTAACGGAGGTTTAATGACTATTAGGTCATATGACGTACTGTAAATAGCATTAATAGTGTAAATAGACCGACTGAGTCTCGTCTAGTTCTGTCTTGTCTCACGGGTATTTTTCCGCCAGGGAGGATACGGTACCGAGAGTATGGATGGAGGCGTTGTTTTTCTTCACCTAATGGGATTCATGATTACTTATCGTGTTTTTTTGTCCTTTTGCATATCCTAGGCATTCTGCTATTCTGCTTGCTTTACCTAGGTGAAGTTTTAGGTGATCCGGGTGATCTAGAGTTGCTTGGCAACCCAGCGTAAAACATTTCTTTCGAAACCTGGGACCAACGAGATTGCGTATCGACGTCGAGGGAGACATAACTAGGAGGATACTAATGTTGCTAATACGACACAAGCAAAAATATCTTTCGACGGACTCGACGGTCAAGGCCGATTGAGGCAAACCCCAGCGTCCATTTTGACTATTTGACTGGTAGAGAAGTCTATGTCAAATATGATGAACTACGATGCAAGGTTCGTGGCAAGGCTCATAAGTCGTAAGGGACATCTCGAGAGCGGCGGTGGAGTTTTATGATATCCGGCGATGGTACCGGAAGGGTTCCCCGCGAATGAATGAGAAGTGAGAGTTGATGATATTTTCTTGGATTAAGTTGAATAAAGTAAAAAGTGGGGGCACTGATTGGTGGTACATGTTTTAGGTACTTTAAAAATAGAGGGAACGGGTTGTCGGAACGTAACAGTATTATTTCGCCGATGCCTTAGTTTGGTTTGGTAACACTTTGGTACGTATCATGTTTCTTATGTAATTGGCAGTTCGAGGCGCGTCATTGGATGCCCCATCCGCCCCATTCTCCATCGCAGTTCACCTGACTCTCATTGACGCCGTGGAGATGGTAGCGACAGGCCCCATCTTGTTCCAGTCCCCCAATTCCCCTTCCCCTTCCCCGTCCACGTCCCCATCGCCAGGGCAGGCAGGGCAGGCAAGGCTCAAACATTTTGAGACTTTCCAATTCCCAAAGATCGAGTTCCAGGTCTTTGACTTTGAAATTGCCGGATCTTGGCACCAACTTTGGACGACGTTTCTAAACCATCCACGGATGTACTTCAAGGTTTAAATAAATACAAGTACGTAAGCAAGGGATGAAGTGCCTTACGTATTACTTTTTTAGTGAAGCTGCGATTGAATGAACGGTCAGCATTTATTTTCAATGTTAAAATGCTAATATGTTTAAATATCAATAATAATAATACGACGCTAATTCCTTATGAATCCCTCTTCGCATTAACAGTTAAGCCGTCCGAATGATGCGCATCCGCGCAAGCACTTTATTTTCGAATAAGCCGGAGCTAAGGGGGTTAGAATAAGCATAAGATGCACAGGATGGAATCGCACATTGAACACGAGGACACTAATATTTGCCAATACATGAATTAGCATATCATAGCTTCAATTGAATTCATTTATTTTACTCAGCTTTTCTTACGAGGAGGCAAATACGAGATAAAATGGAACAGATGAATGAGAGTCCCTGAGAGGCCATCCATACTGCCCATATTAAATGTTCTCACATGCATTTCCGCATTCGGAAAATACCGATAATCCCCGACCGGTTGCCCCAACCCCTTGTCGCAACTTATTGCACCCCAGTTCCGGGGAAGCGTGCCCGGCTAGGATTGACAGCAAGGTCAAGGGGAAGGTAAAGGGGGGGGTTCGCAGCGGTGGAATTGGTTGAGGTGGGGGCATTCAGGGCACAAAAGGAAACCTTCAAAAGCTAAGAAACCTTCAAAAGCTTCTGGACTCCAGGGGTTCCCGGCATCAATCCAGGGCTCAGTCCAGGGCTGTGATTATCGATTATCATATTGTCACAATCGATAGGCAATAATTGCTCTCAATGTTGCAGGCCTTTTCTTAATCACCTCTCAATGACCTTGCTGCCTTCGGTCATGCCCTTCAATGATCATCCGTACTCTGGTAGCGATACGAAATTCCCCAATAATTCTCGAGAACCTATGCGCAATTGCGCCAGCTGCGCTTACAACCGACGCTGCATATTCATATTAGTTTGTAAATCTGTAAATCTCGCCACCGATCAGACAATTGGAATTACCTCTTTCGACATTGGTCAGAGCTGTGAAACTTGATAGGAAGGTGGAATGGAGCAAGAACGCAGCGAATTGATTGAAAACCTCGAAGGCTGAGGCATTGGGAAGCCCTCGTAACTTTGCCCGCATGGGGGAGTACTTTGTATATAAATGGCATGTTAATACACCGAGACGACCGAAAGGAGGCGGAGCTGACAAGCGGAGTTTAAAACTGCTCGAGTTAGGTAATTAAGACCATTGCAGAGAGGAGAGAGAGTGGGGGGAAATTTGGGGTGTTGGGGTTCAAAGTTTCTTACCTCTTCGATACAAAGTAAAAATCAGTACGAAGTATGTACAATGGAATGGATCCTTCTTCGGTCTTCAATCAGTATGCGATCTAGTTTCCAGTTTCCAGTTTGATGGAATTCACGAAGCGAACGCCGAGTACAGCTTGGCTACTTGGCTACTTGGCTGGTCATTGTGTGCATACATGAATACATCCACTAGACATGTACATGTTCGGTAGGGTCCTCGACATGCAGCAATTTCGTCTCGATTCTGTCTTGGCTAGATGATGTCAAAACTGACATTTTCCTTGGCAACACGATTCCGATTCCATCGTGAGCTATCACAACAAAGGTAAAGGTAAAGAGCTAACATAGTGTGCCAGGTCTATTCGCCGCAGAGTTTACTCTGTTAGGGATAAATAGGCAGCTGAAGCAGGCATGGACAGGTATGGATATGGATGTGAATGTGGATGCGAAAACTCCCGATATTTCGGCACGTCCCTGTATATCCTAAACTGCTGGTATTTCCTTTTGCGGTATTGTCACCTTTGCAATATAATAGCACTCTACGTTAACTTGCCCAATTTCGTAACTTGGTGCCCAAATGGCGAATGGTCACTCGCCTGTCAAGTGAGATGCGACTAGTCGAAACTACGAGGTTGGATTCAGGGGGCGTCGTAGCGTTTCTAAACAACAAGCAACACACATATCACGCCTACGACCATGGGTTTCTCGTCGTGATGTTCTTTTTTCTTCGAAGCTTCGGTCCCGTCTCCTTTATGAGAAGTTGGTTAAGGCAAGTAAGTCTAAGTGGACCTTGATAGAGCCGTTGGAAATCCCAAGCCTCCAAGGTCTCGTTGAAGAAACGTGGGAGCCGTGATGGTGCATGATAGGTAGGCCAATTTGGCTAGAAAAAGCCCTGCCGCCTGCCCAATTCAAAGTAGCGCGAGCCCGCGTATCCCGCGTCGCGGATAGATATCGCGAGCACCTTGACATGCTGACACATCGGGAAAGAAAGAAGCCTTACCGAGTCCGGTAGGTAGCAGCCGACGAAGCGTATCATTTCTTCTAGAAGCTATCATGATCGCCAGAAAAACGAACTTCTTTAGACCTGCCTTCATGAGGATTTGCTGGGGTTTCACAAAGGCTTCGGAGACCCTGCCGATGTGTAATTACAACACTTCTAACACCAAAAATGCTCGCCTAGATAGCGAACGGTTCATTTGTCAAGCCCAACGTGGAAGGTTAGGTCAAAGATCGGGATTTTTAAAACATGATAATTTGGGGGTCAAATTGTCCAGATGTCAAGTTGCGTAGGTCAGAAGGATCACAGGTTACCTAGTTGGTCGCAGCGAGGGATGAGGCTGCTACCACCCGTCAGGAAGCCTTGGAGTAGGTATGGGCGATATTTTAAGAGTCATAGCCGACTTTTAAAGGCTATAGGGCGATCTAAAATAAGGCTAGATCAGATGACCGTTTTGACGTAAGTCGCCATGATCTTAATTCGAGTCTATAGCCACCCAGACGATGACACGATTATGAGGATGTGCGACATGTCACGGCTGACTCTTCATATTTGCGAAAAATGTGCCTTGTTGATCTCAAGGCTCGCGTTCGAGACGCGCGGAAAGAAAAAAGGTCCTCAGGTTCTTTTGGTTCTTTTGTGTTGTAATAAGTCAGCGCATACGAATTTGGCGCTCGTCGAGGGAGCGCAAAATGTGATGGAATTTCGTCTTGGCATCGTGTACGACGGTACAAGGCCCACGAGTGTGATAGGCGACGAATCTATCGTCTCGGCGTGGGGTTGCGTTGGCCGATTGGGCGGGTGTTCTCCATTTGTTGGCGCTATGCTGGCGAAGCAATGCACTGGAAATGCAACGAAGCGGTCACAGGCTGCGTGATATTGATGCTCTGATGCTCAGGAGTAGAATGATTGATGTGACAGAGAACTTACCCTTGCTGAAGGCATGAGGCATTGTTGATCTAATAGTTATATAATGTTCATCATAACGTGTGTAAATATAAAATCCGCGTTGGTTGGACGAAGGCGAAGGCGTAGTAAATGAGGGTAAGATAATATCTCCGGTCCTGCCCCGGCGTTGACTTACAAATTAACTCATGTTGACGGATGTTCTTTCATTCCCTTTCCCATCCCCATTCTATGCTCCACGCATGTCATGGATGTGCTCTAAAGTGAGGAACTTATGTTGATATTGAGATGTACTGTCCGTAGCATGGTATGGCACGTACCTAAGGAACAAAGCATATTGTAGATGTATGTAGATTGTACTACTTATCATAAAATATTACTATGACACTACACAATATACTCCTTACTTCAACCCAAGTATGCCTGGGTGCAACTCTACGCATTCTTCTTCATACCTTACTAAGTATTCATTGTATCCATACCAAGTATTATCCAAGGTCCTTTGTACAGTTTGTACAGGGTGCAACATCGTATTGTATTGTGCCATCGCATCGAATACAAGGCTGTTGTGTTTCGTGAATATCCCCAGATTCATGATCTGGACCGGTACGTAGGGAAGCTAAGTCTGTGGGGGTTTATATTAAAAACTGTGGCTGAGGAAGCTCAGCTGACGAGCGTCTATTTATGCGGAGGACCGAAGCTCCAGACTGCTGCAATCTAGCCGCCACAATTCCCCCGTACGAGGTAATTTTCGTCCCCAGCGTCCCCAGCGTCTACCATCTGCCGCTCTCGGTAAGCTGTACATTACGTGACCTGAAGGAATCAGATGCCCAAAAGTGACAGCGCATAGGCACACTCGATCCCGCCGTTCGCTGGATGGCACAAGACAAATGTGTGCCTGATCAGAAAACTAGCCTTTTGCATTTGCATTTACACTTTTTTTTCCTTGATAAAAGTCATCTACAATTGTGTATGATGTATGGTGTATGTGCTGATGTACGTGAGGGGAGGATGAAAGATAAAATAAGGATAAGCTAGGCCGCTGTCTTACACCTGAGCGATGAGTTGTCAAGTTGTCCTAGGATAACGTGCCCCTACCCAGTTGTGTTGTCATTGTTCGCTAAAGCGCTAAATCGTTCAAATGACTGTTCGACTTCCTACCTAGGTATTGACGATAGTCTTAGTTTGGGATAGTAAGATACAGCGGAGGTCCAACTGTAAAGTCCTAGAGTTGGGGTTGACGATGAGGGTGACGAGGATGATGAGGAATTCGGGTTGGGGGCCGGCTGTGTGATAGAGGCAAATGCGGGAGCGGTCCGTTGACTGAATAATCACTGACGAAGTTTCAAGTTGCTTAAAGCGGGCAGTATCACGAGGACTCATTATGAGGCGACTTTGAAAAATCTAGCCGGATCTAGGCAATTCAAAGACCGTCGGTCCAAGGAATAGCATTTGAGTCAGCACGTGCTCCCGTGTCAGCGATAACACAGCGGCAATATTCCAGTAGCATCGTATCTAAACCTGTAACGATTCGGTCACAACAAAAGCTGGCGGGCTGGCTAAAAGGCTGGCCAGACGAATTGATAGTCGTATGTCCTGTCGATTGTGTCGATTGCCTAACATACTACGGACGTTGTGGCATTGTCATGACTCCTGTGACCATTAGCACCACCAAGAGGAAGGCCGCCAGAAAGGCATCACCAACCGTCTGGCTTGTAATTACCGCAATCAGCGCAATCAAGGATCACGATGGTTTAAAAACTGCCCTATCAAAATACAAGAAAATGATTACAAGAAATACAAAAATACAGTAAAAATACAAGCAGCAAACCATCTCAAGTAGACTAACCAATCCTACTTAGAATACCATGATACCATGATATCCCTCATTCCCTCACTGCCTGTTTTTTTCTTTCGTACCTTTCATACCCTGCAAAATATTTATGGTCAATTGATGTAATAAATATTCCTAGCGATGAAAAATACCCCTCTCTCATGTGGTCATTAGGATCATTAGGGATTGTTTGTTCGCTTTAGTAGTCTAGTTGTTCTAGTTTTAGTAGGTTAGTAGATTCCAGCGACTGTAACGTGAACGTAGGAATTCCCATGGTTTCCTTTGTCTAGCGAAAAAAAGGCATTGGTGGTTTGTAACCTGATTGTTACTCTGGGTGTCTGTGATCATTTATGTGCGACCATAATCTCGCCAGTAGGAATCCCGTAGATTCCTTACAGTCGTCATCATGAATATGAAATATGAACACGCCGTATGATTCCAACTCCAACTCCAACCCGTTGATTGATTTTCTCGGCTTTAATTATACTTATGTTAAAGTTGTTAGAACTTAGCAAAGCTCTTCATATCCCATGGCGTGTCGAAAAGGGTTTAGAGGCTGTCGCGAAGAGCCGGTAGTCCGTCCGAGGTTATATGGTCCAAATATGGTTATGTGGTTATGTACTGCAAACGAATATAATGGGGGTTTTTTGCAGATCACGAAACAAATACAGGTAATCAAGTATTCAGGTATTGGATAAGGGATCCATCGATGGATTAACTGTCAAAACTTGTTACGCATTGGCCGCTTAATAGCTTCATGACCGCTTTGGAAACAACAAGCCGAACAAATAGGTAACATGTGCCTGCTCTCGAACAATGAAGACGAACCGCTTGCAGGCTGGAAGTCCCAGGCAAAAGGATCTGCTGGTCAGTCGTTGCTGCCGGCACACACTAATTGCCAATTGCTACTTAGCATTGCACTTCAAACCGAATAATAATTGAGATTGATTTGATTTGATTCGGGAAGCTGGACCTATTGACCGCGGGCGCGGTTTCCGGGTATGCTAAACTATTCCAGAGAAAGGCCTTAAATGCCCCAAACGGAATGTGATGCTTCTTTAGGTTTAGGTTTGACGCTAGGAATAAGAGTCTTTCCCCGATGGGGTAGTAAGACTTAGTTCACTAAAAGGGACATTTCGGGGCAGGTCGGCCGCTGGAGTTGGATAGTCCATCCATCGGAGAATGTACATGGGAAAGATACGTACCTATTTGCAGGGCAGGTACCTCTGCGCGTGTTGTCAAGGGTTGCGACCGCCCCTGAACTTCAGTGATCCCGGTTCCGCCATCCACCCATTCTCAACTCAATCACCCCCAAGCACCAAGCAAAAAGAGGTCCCCGCTAGAGGACCCATTTCGAAATGATATTATACTTTGGTACTTAAGTACTTTAATACTTTAATACCTGGCTACATGACAAAGTACTCAAGTACTTGAGTATCTCCGGTACGTACCTTTAGACCCAGTGAGGAGTGACCTTGCACACCGCGCCTTCTAAACCCTCCTCCACCTAAGCCTACCCACTCTACCTCCCTCCTATCAAATACATATGTACACACCTACCCGCTCCCTTCTTCCCTTCTCAGGAACATAACATCATGGACCACGCATGAGTTTAACAAACTCTCTATGTGTCTAATAACGTCGCCGGCGGTTGTAGCATTGATCACGACCCAGCATTAATCGAACTTCCAGAGCATATCCAAGCTTGGACAGTATCATCTATATCGACGAAGCACGCAAACACCCCCATATATCATCGTCACCAGTTTTCTCGGCACCTTTTAATAGGACCCTCCCGCCGAACACAGAAACACATCATATACCTCAACATCTCGACGAATATACGAGAACATTCTCCCAGATCCACCTTACTACGTCCGCATCGGTGCCGATTATCTTCCAGATACCCTTGGGGAATTGTAATAGTTAGTCTAATTACTCAATTCGATATTCGACATTCGACATTCGCGATCGCTTTCGCGAAACCGCCTGTCACCATACATCCTCAACTCTGCGCCAGTCTGCTCCAGCAGCCGAGCAGCGAATTCGAAGGCATGCCTTGTAAGGCTGAGGGTCTAGTCCTAACCGTGGACCCGAACGTCATTCACAAGGTCGACACAAACAACCCACAGAACCTCTTTAGCATGTGGACTGGTACGCCGTTATTTTTTAATGATATAGCACTGGGATGCGGTTGATCCTAGCTACGGAAACTGACCAAACCTGTATAGTCTTTTCTAGATGTGCCGACTCAGTTGAACAAGGCCGAAGATTAGAGAACCTCAGTTGGCGATTGTGGAACAGAGAGACCTTTTGTTGCGAAGCCAAAGCAATCCCCGCCGTCACCACGACCACATTACCGAAAGATATTCCCGCACAACAACAAATATCAGACGTCCCCCAATTATCGGGCAGCGTTGACTCGATTGCCGACGAAGAAGCGATCGACTTTAACCCTATCTCAGATCCCGTCGAGATCGTCCGACCTCGAATTGTTCGACAAGACTCTTGTGCTAGCAGCCGAAGTAGGGGCCGCGAACGGCATATTACCTCGGACCACCTTGAGAAGATGGTGGTCTCTATCATCCAAGAGAAGGAGCCAAACCTAGCTCCTCTTCCCGATATGAGCTCTCCTTCGGTCGAATCGTCCGTTGCGGACCACATTCAATCCTCCCCCGAAGTAGAGAACACACCTGCTACTCAAATCTCCGAATCCGCATGCGAATCTATGAACGTCTCGTCTGAATTGTCATCGCAGTCGAAACCCGCAGAAATCCCTGCCACTACTGTCATTCGTGGCTTCTCACCATCACAGATTCCGTCTTTCCACGTCTCTCACGAGCCTAAACCCACAGCGCAAGATCCGATCCCTGAGCCGCAATCCTCTCCCGCCCACAAGCCGGTGCAGCCTAAGAAGCAAGGTGCGATGTTCAAGATCGGCGACTCCTCCAGCAACGAGTCTTCGCCCCAAAGCCTCGATACACGCAAGCCCGTGCCTCCACCTGCCAAGAGGCCCATGTTCGAGGTAGGCGTTGGCTCATCTGGGGAAGACGAGGGTTCTCTAAAGAGTGCCATGCACGCTTCAAGGCAACATCCCCTTCTCACTGCGCAGAAGAAGCAGACATCGTTCAACAACCACATCTCAACACGAACAATACACACTCCCAGCGATCAATCAGACAGCTACATGGACGAAAGTGCTATTGATGATGACGAGGACGACTCTGAGTGGGAAGATTCTATTGAGGAGAGCGGCAAGTCCAGCGTAGATGATGCTGTTACTTTCAAGCGGGTGCCATCGAAACCGAATCTTACTTCTCAACGATCATTGATCAGTCTTATGTTCGCTGGACAGGAAGAACGAGCTAAGGGCCTCAGCAACTACGCCTCGCACTCTACTCCCGCCATCCCTCAACGCGCACGCACACTACAAAACCCGACAAACATGAACGTTGTTTCCTCTCCTAATGATTCTGACAACGGTCTTGAGATGAGACGGGGCCTGCGACCTACACTGAAGCCTATTAACGAGATCCCTCGGTCTAGCGCACAGCCTATCATGACAAACCCGCAGACCCACCACCACCAAGCAGCTTTGTCTCCCAGGACAACTAGGAGAAACATGCTCGCTACAGAATTGACCGAGTCACTTCGTCGTCAACTTCTATGGGAACGACAACAGAAGACATCTACTGCCAATGCAGTTCTCAAGCGACGTCACACCTCACTTGACGTGGCCAACTTAAAACAGTACCCTGAGAAGGCCTACATGGCCAAGGGGAGGGACGAGCCCAACTCAAGCAGCTGGAACCAATATTTCAGCCGTGAAGACTTCGGCGGATACCATGCCCAAGGCTGGTAATTTTTTCAATTTATTGCGGACATTTTCGGACATACCCTCTATCGAAGTGCATGGGACAGCACTCAACGGCAGATCTCGGACTGCCCTGTATTTTATTTTCCTTATCTTTTTTTTCGGAAGCATTGCGAAGGTGGTTGCTTTCTACGATACCGATTGCATTGCATGAGGCCGGCGTTTAATGATGTTGTTTAATCACGAGGCAATCCCATCGCCCATAATCACACACTACATGGTTAGCCGGTGGATTGGTCACCGAGCCAATCACAGCAGCTATGACCGTTACAGCGCATCGTTTGCTGCTTTTTTCGACGGCCCGCGCGAAACTCGTCGTGTCTAGGGCACACTCGCCTTTAGTTTTCATGTTTATCTGGCACTAATCGGCGTTGCTACCTGGATGATACCACGGTCCGCATTTGATTTCGTCCCCTGCGAGGGACTGGCATTTGCTTTCTATTACTCATAGTGTGTATTTAAGGAGAATCAGAGGGCAACCTCACGAAGAATGGGGAAATGACCTAAAAAGGGGGGGAATTAAAAAATTAAGGAGTGTTAACTGTACTGTCTTGCCTCGAGACGGCGAAAAGGAGCAAAAAGGTTTGCTAGCGACATTTTTTTTTAGCTGCGCAAGAGCAGCGACCCGAGCAAACAGTCGGAAAGGGAAGACAAAAAAAAGCATGCGCCATGACTACAAAAACATAGTAAAAATCTTGAAGGCCTAGAAAATAAAAACAAGAATAAAACGTGTTCAAGCACTCGAAACTACTACTCTGTCTTTTATCATTGCAACCTTGTGAAACATGCTACTTTTATTTTTCCTGTTGTTTCTTGTTTGAATAGGCTACTGGACTAGTTGCATATGAAGCTACAGATAGCTATAGGTGAGATGAGGTCCGTTGATGCGATTTTTGGATCTTTTGGATCACTCTTTTTTAAACATGAAGTGACGGTCAAGCTTTTTGAGAGCTTGCATACAGAGCTTCCTCGATGCAGGCCAAGCATGGTTCACGGTCATGGTCATGGTGAATACCTAGTAGGTAATGAATGACTTGTGTGGGCATGTGAAAAGGTGTCAACGTCATTGGCGTCTCACCACATGCAGACCGGCGGAGAAGAGTACGTTGGCATACACAATCGCCCTGTCGCCTCGAAGTCTGAACCATGGATAGCGGACGGGAGATTTTCGCATAAAGGGAACGTTGGACGCATTGATGATATTTCGGCACGAACGCTTTTACCGGTTTTCTTACTTACTGTAATTGAGGTATGGCAGACAGCCACGCCGAAAGAGAGGCTAACCGTGTTCTATCACTGCAATTGCGCACATATAGTAAGCAGTTAAACATGAAGGCATTGAGTCTGTTGTTAAGGTCATTGCTGTATCATTTATCCAGCAAATAAACAACCTAGGTGCATAGAAGCTCATGCGGAACGTGACGCTATCGAAGCGACATTTGTTGACATCAGGTATACAGCTTTTGCCTTGCTGCGACGACAATTAGTCTTCGTAGCTGCGTAGAACGGAAAGCCCTAACCCACAGCGCAATAGCTACGCGAAAAGGTCTAGGTAGGCAAAGTTGAGGTCATGCAAGCTTTAGGACCCTGGATCGACCATCGGAAGAAAAAAAAGGCGAGCTGCTGGACTTTTTTTTTCTGCTTGCTGCTTGCCGCAGCGGGTAATAGATCATCGAGCCTTTTCGTTCCGGAAAACGCAAGACCCTTTTTCTCTTCTTTTAGTTAGGTGTATGGTATGTATACTCGCTATACCGCCTGCCCGTTGATGACCTGGGCACGATTGCCCACAATCGTAGTACGTTTGTGGTAACTGTCACTCCGAGCGCTGGACCCCTAATGCTGAAGATCGCTCAGGATCGTCAGCCGCTCAGGGCTTCCGTCCCGCGTTTTTTCTTTGGCGTGCTCCGGTCTCCCCTCTGCCCCATCCCCACAGACGATTGTCCAAGTCACCCCAAGTGACCCCAAATCACGAGGAAGCTATGTATGTCTATGTATGTATTTTATGTATGTATATGACGCTGGAGACGGGAACCGTGCCTATGTGCATCAGCTAGTTTATAGCTGGTTAGCTAATTAGCTAATGACGCTGGAGTTTCATCGGGATTTGCAGGATTCGTGAAATATTTCTACATACAAAGTAGTAGTCAATGTAATCAATAACCAAAGATACAATGTGACGTGAAAAATTGACTGGTATATGGATACAGGACTTGCATCTCGGATGCGCAGCGAGGGCATTCCCTCCTCTCTGTCTCCCTTACCCCCTCGTCTAGCTCGGCTGCATGATGCTAAAGTGTACCGAACTGCATCACTACCTGACTTAGCCAACGGTGAAAAAAAAGGTCCATTCGAATTTGTTTCATTTCAATTTCCCTGTGCCTTGATTACCTACCTTGATTACCTAGACTACTTACCAGCTAGGCAGTTCCTCTCGAGCAAATTGCTAGATTCGGTCTACGCACTTAGGGATCTATCTGCGAGCTGTACGCTGTACGCTGTATGTTAGATCCCTCAACACGCCAAACTAGACCGCCCCTCTCTTTCTGCATCTATCTTCAAGCCGCTGCTACTCTGCTAATTCTCTCTATCCCTTCAAACCCCCTCTATTTTCTCTACCTATTTACTACACATATCATTCGTCGATTCCCCATTTATATAATTCTGAGAACAAAACCTATGACCTAAGATGTATACCGCGCGTTACTAAGTCCGATGCGGTCGGTTCCTAGAAATGAAGGTATTTTTTTCTTCTCTTTACTACCCCTGCGAAACTACGCGCTAGTAGAGAAGAGAACGGGGGCTTTTTGCGATGCGACCTCCATCGTTCGCTCCGATGGGAGCAAGGACGTTCCCTGTACGGGGCGGAGGAGAGAGAGATGAGCTTTTTCTTTGGCTCTTTGGCTTTTTTTGGGCGGAAGCTCGACCGCGAGAAAGCGGGCCTTTACATGGTGGGGGAGAGAGACGTGATAGTTGGCAGTGCCCGCCCGGTGGTATAAGTTAGGTAGGCAAGTAGGCAGGTATCTGGGTAACTGGGTAAGGTGGTAGGGCGGTGAGGCTGGGTTGCTCACGCAACGCTTAGGGTACACCTCCAAGTTATCTGGCGATGGGCAATTGAGCGCATTGAAAAAGATGCGTGCTAGCTGGGATGAGCCCCGTATTCGAAACCCCGTGCTGCAAGGCGCAAGATTGTAAAAATCGGCGAGATTAGTTTAGTATAGTATAGTATGGTATAGTAATGTATACTAGGTACTACATAGTGTAGCGTAGTACAGAGTATAGTATATATCCATAGCACTATCACGTACATAGATAGGTTCAGATATTATGTAGGCTACTCTGGCTACTATGATAGTCATAAATGAGTCTGCCTTGCAGCCTTAGAGGTCTGTTCGAAAGCCAAAGCGTTGACTCATTGCTACCCATTGCAACTGTATTATGTAAATGGCGTCTTATGTTAGATGAATAGCTTCGTGCCGTTGTAACGATCTGTTAGACTATAGCACGGCAGTGTCCCAATCGCAGAGCGCGGGCTTTTTCTCGTTGCAGGACGCGACTTTGGATAGGATACCAATAGGATGTACCCCGCGGGGCGGTAAGCGTCGAAGCTGTTGTGAGATTGTGAGAGCCTGGCAAACGCGACTCGCAGCTTAGCTAAGGGTTAGCTACAGCTTCGTCTATATTTATTCCGGTACTTGTGCTTGGGTATTTTGGGTATGGAAATATCGATGGAAAATAAATACGTAAATTCGATTTCCCCATTTCTCCAAATATTCACATGAATATTGTCATTGGTTAGTTATAGTGTCATAGGAGCTACCCTCCGCGATTGAGTTGTCCACCTCAGATACCCGCTGGGTTAGAGATAGTATGTATATGCGTATGCGTATGCGTATGTGTATGTGTATGTGATGTAGGTATATGTACGCTTGCATCTCAGTCTTAGACATTTAAGGACAACAACAACGACCTGAGCCCACTCTCATGCATGACACCTTCACTGGCGATAGGGCTTATCGAGCAGTTATCGAATAGCTATCGATGGGGAAGGGGGAAGAGGGGTGACAGGGTGACAATATGGTAGAAGGGTGGTAGGAGAAGTGGTAGGAGAAGTGGTAGCAGAAGTGGTAGCAGAGGTGGTAAAGAGGGTAAAGAGGCAGTAAAAAAAAGTGTGGTCGACCTGGTCAACCAGGACTCCAGCACGATGAGTTGGCCTACCACACCCTTTTGGCTCTTTTGGAGTGTTCGCCGTCGCGTGCAAATCAGCGTTCGAGGAAGCACCGCTCACCGACTTTTGAACGCTGCGCTAGAAGGCGGCATGGCTCCCCCGCGCGCCTGGTATCAGATGCTCAACTTTCCTGCAGAACGGCTCGGGATGGCCTATGACAGCCTATGAGAACCTAACTTCGACCGCTGATATAGAGGCCAAAGATCACGACTGGCTGACATGCGCCCTCTGATAGAACTTTCCCCTCTCTTTACTTCCTATTGTGTGAAAGAGGGCAATAAACACAACAAAGACCTCTTCCTCTCTCGGAGCCTTGGGGTTCCGGAATCACCTGCCGGCTTGCACGTTCACGAGCCACTATTCGGAACTCTCATATAGAAAAACTAATTCAAGCCAAGAAAATATAATAAAATAAAAAATAATATAAATATTATACCACTAAACAATAAAAGAGTTAAAGGCCTTGTTCAACATCATACTAACCAACTAGCTAACTAACCACTTGCTATGCTAGGTAGGTACGGTAAGGACGATAATAGCTATTATCAAAAAAACAAAAAAAGGCGCCTCTCGTCATCCAGTCAGGAGCTTTCTCACCCCTCTTACCCCCCACCCAGCCGGCGTCGAAAAACGGGAGGCGCTATTCTGGACCGTTGCTGTGCGGTGGAGGCTCCCGCCCGGGCATATGCCAGTCATTCTGATGTGGCGTCGTTCAGGATTCCCTGATGATATACATAAACACATGGATGTAGGGACATGCCCTAGACCGTCGTAGAATGTCCGGTACCTAACTATACCAAGACATCCATGAAATCGGAGAAAAAAAAGAAAAGACAGATACAGAGAAGTATATCCGGTAGCCAGGTAGACAGGTAGGTAATAGGTAATGCTGCATATATATCTCGTGACGGGAATGCTAAGGCACGAAAGCGACGAAGGACGATTCCCGTCGCCGCACGTAGCAGAGCTGTCACGGGCAGATGCGGCGACGGGTGTTCATTGGGTAGAGGACATTTCTGGATTGGTGTTAATACGAGTTGGCTCGAGTCATCGAGTCGTCGCCTAAACGGGCAATACAGGTTTATTATCTACCAGTCCATGTGTGAATGTGTCCAAGGTTATGGATGTATGTGTGTATGTACCGCAGCTCTGGATAAGCAGGTCCAGGGCTGGCAGGCTGGGTACCTAGTAGTAAGTAGCAGGTAGCAAGATGGGTAGCAGATAGAGGAGGCCCGCTGACTTGAATAACCTACCAAAAATATATGCATCAATGCGTTGTCAATTGTAGCTTGTGACGACTGGGCAGGGGATGTTTTTGACATGACAAAATGGTTGAAAATATTCCTATCGATCTCGTTATTTGTATTTTTTTTTATTTCTGGCTTTTTATTTATTTATTATCTTGTCTTTTATTTCATCGGATATTCCGTACTTCGATATATCCATTCCCCTCTAGATTCGATACTTACTACTTAGTAGGTATCTTATATCCCTGTCCGCGTATCCAAATTTGTCAACCTCGTGGCAAGAGACTTTAGACGGATCACCGAATCAATAACGATATAATAATATCTTGCCCAGATCGACTACGTCTTGTGGTCATCCAGACGTTATTTCGTCATATCCAACATATGGAACTGGGTAGCTGGCTGGCTGAAGGGTCATGTATGTTATTGTATTGTTATTGTATTTGAAGAGCCTGCTCTGCCGATCGGTCCTTTTTTGGATTTTCGTCGGCAGCCATTCGGTTCAATTGAGGATATTTCTTGTAAAGAGTACCTAGTAGGTAAGTATTTTGTAGCTGGTAGCTGGCTGGTAGCTGGTGACTGGAGGATTTTTAATGGATTTAATTGTTTAAAAATCGACCAATCGCCCCAATTTGGACAACCGACCGCTTAAATTTAGCCGCCAAGTGATTCGCCACACGCGGAGAAGTGGTCCCCGCTTCTTTCTAGAAGCCTTCTAGCGCCACTCTAGCCACCCCCAGCCTCTTCATCAGGTACGTACCCAAAATTACATGGATACCTGAACATCCACAACTGACACTTCCCTGACAGGCTGAGGCACTCACGTGAGAATCTAAAGATCCCTAAAGCCGGTGGGGTTCCCGGTTCGGGAGCGAGAGAAATAGTGCTTACATAACTGGCTTTTTTAGCACATGATTCTAACAAGATACGATTTTTTTCTTTACCCAGTCGACTCCACAACAACTCCAGAAAGAGACCGAGACGACTTAATCCAATTTCGGTATACTTCATCGGGTAGCGTACCTACGTACCTTTCGTAATAACGCCGAAGAGATACCACCAAGCGAGATGGCATTGAGGATGCGAAACAGAAAAGCCCTCGCATGAGCCGTTACAGATTTACAGATTTACGGATTGCGCATTACAGGTTACGGATACAATGGAAGTAAGAGAGGGAGACAGATGAGAGTGTTGGGGAGAGGGGAGAGGGGAATGTAAGGTAAGGTGCAGAAAAGAGGGAAGCTGATGCTGAAGCTAAACCAAACATCGACAACAAAACCACTAAACAACAAACGAACGGTTAATATGCGAAAACCCCCTTTTTGACTTTGCAAATAGCTGCCATGTTACGCGTCGAGTCCATTGAATGTAAGCCGGAAAGAGGGGTTTGAATTAATATGTAAGCTCTAGAGCAAATAAGTTTGCCTCGTCTCTCCGCAATGTGCTAGCGATATTAGTCTCTAACTACCTGAGCTAACAAACATACAGAAGGTAATCACATGCCCGAACTTTGGTGTCTGTGCCTACATATACACATACATAACATAATACCTACCTACTTACATACATAAGTAGCCATCCTACATACACTATGTGTACAGTACAGCACCGTCAATGCCGTACACGCCTTAATACCTTAGCAACCTAGCTCGCATTCACGGATTACCTAGTAGATATACCTGCGGGTCATTCCATTTGTCAGGGAAATCTTCATATGCTGGCTCTCCCTTGGTCTTCGAGTCTGGGACGAGCCACGAAAAAACGGAGAAAAGCGATTGAATCCAACGGCATGGATAAACGTCCTGGATTTACCTTTCCTTCTTTCCACGTGGGGCCGAGACGCCGGGACTTCTAGGCTCAGGTAGGCTGGTAGGCTAGCTCTGGACTCGAAGGGTACAATGTCAGAAGCTGTCGTTGTACTATGGCCATGTACACGACCTTACACGGTAGCCCCTTGCCAAAGTGGAGCGTGCTAGATAATTTCGCGGGTTGAGCAGGACGTCGTCATCACGGCCAACTCTGCAAATTTTGATTCCCGTCGCTACACTAAAAGGAGAATTTTCCCTTTTTCCCATATCTAATACCGACTTTATTCCCTTAGCCCCCGAGGCTACAACGGAGAAGAGCCGCCTGCACGCTCGAACGCTGCGCGAATACATGTTATGTAAAGGGTCAGCAAATCCCGGCATTGGCGAGCCGCCACACTTGGGTTCCGATGAGCCTCAACCTAGATCCCTAGTAGCCTAGTCACACGTAGTCGCGGCACGGCTTACTTTACCTTTACGGCGCCGGTGAGGGCTTCTAGGCCCGGGGCACATTGCGTCGCACGAGCACCGCGGAGCCTCGCCGGCAGGGAAGGCATGCAACGTTGATCTTACTTACCATGGACGTTAGCGACGAGCGCGTCTCCTTTCCGCAGCAGAATGCTAGCGTAGGTGAGATCTGACAGATCATTTCTGAGTAACATGACAGCCCTACACGAAGCTTCATGTGAAAAACCGTTGAAGATTCCTCACCGCGTTACGGCTGAAAGGAGATGCCTGCCAGAACAGAGCTAGGCCAACCGGGTATCAAGATCATAGCAGATTCATCCTCACGTGTTTCCGTAACTCAAAAGTCGTTGCCAACGTAGTCACCCCATGGGCACGGAACCCAAGTGAAAACTCTAAACCTTCAACGAATAAAACTTTTATTCCATATTCTCTAGGTACTATTCTACTCCCTAAAGGGCCGAACGGTCCAGTAAATTTATTCGAGCTTAATTGTTTTCGAATTTATCGATTTTTATTTTTTATTATTTCGGGAAGAACGCTATCCGCCGGCGCTCTGATTAAGTTTCGAGCCGCGTTGGAATGGATCTCTAGCCCCCGAACCAAAACTCTGGGAAGCATACATGGCCCCCCTTTCCCCCGCGACAGAACGAACTTGCTGCCTGCTAGGTAGGTGGGAAAGCTGCTGGGTGAGTGGTAAAGCAGTTCCAGCCTCATCCGTGGACCCCTCTGGACCACCCTCCTAGCGACCAGAGTTCGCGAGCTACCGCCCGCGCCGTCAGCTGACTACGTAGATGCATTACGCGATCTCAGGCCCGCGCCCAGCGCCGGCCCAGCACTCATCGTTGGCCTCCGGGGCGCCGGGCTGGGCTCGATCTTGCGCTCGAGGCGTGATGCCTGTGGGCGAGGCTGGAATCATGGGTTCCCTATTCACGCCTAGTACCGTGACCGCGACGGAGAGTCGTGCTCTCGACTACCTACGTAGTAGCGCCCCCGTCCGCGCTTGCGTGTGGAGGCCTCCTCGCGATGATGGCATAGGGGTCCAGTGACCCCATCCTCCCTCCCTCCTAGGCGCCATCGTCGCCAGTCCCGACAGGACGGCAAGGCGCTAGAAAAACCGTTCCGCTGCTGCTAGAACAAAAGATCATGTATCCTGTACCTCCTACGCGCTGACGACATTTCCGTTCGCGAAGAGCGCCCCACTGGCCTTCCCCAAGATCTACACAGACCAAGCTACGATTCTAAGGTTTCGCTAGCTCCCGATTTCTCCCAAAGGTCAGCTGCGGTCGGCAAGGCTACTTACATACCTAGATAAGTAGGTAGACAGGCTGCTCTCACCCGCGTCCCGGGCGGAGGGAATTTGCCTATGCTCGAGAATGGATATGAGGAGTTGCGTCCCCGCGAATGGTCCTTTCGTCATAAACATGACTGTTTATTCACCACCGCGATCTTAGCCGCAAGGCTATTTCAATCACTATACATCACATGTGCGCACCCTGCCCAATCCATCACAATTGATTCCCCAAGTCCAGGGATCTACTTGGGCGCTTCGCGAAGTCTATCTGTTCTCGAATACGAGATGTAGAAGTCATGAGAAAGGAATTGTGTGTCCAAGCATTGACGATGGAACTCAAGAATTGGCGGGTGAGAGGGTAAGTAGGAGATCGGGCGATATCAGAATTAAGATCGCGCCATTGATGTATATGCCACGTGCGAAGGTGGTAGTGAAGAGCCCAAGCATGCTAGATATTGTGCGGGTTACTGCTATGAAATATAACATTGCATTTAAGATGTTGACTGCTACCTTTTGCTATTAAAACACATGACTATCATTGACATATCATGCCACCTCAGGAACTCACGGGAGATTGTTAGATGAAATCATCAATAAGACGGTGCATTCATTTAGATCTAGAATTCTCCGTAGACGCATAATTAAATACATTATATATCTAAGTTTTTATTAAGATCGGGAAGTGATAACTCATCTGCTCGTAGGCTGGTAAGTGATGGTACGTCGAGACCACCTACCTACCTTACCTACCTTTGACGGGAGGGCGGGTCGGCATCCCCTTTACAATGATGCGATAAAATACCTAGAGAAGCCTGAAAAAAATAACCTCTATCTCCTCAAAAATGTGTTAAGATACCTAAAATAGATGAGCAAATTTGAGAGCCTAAGTAGAAGAAATAAAAGATGAGACATCCCACATGGCGCCACGGAAGACTCAACCTTCGTCAAGTAATTATCGGATGGAATTTGAAGGAAGAATCAAGTCCTATAAATGAAAAAGTGAGATAAATAGAAGCGCAATGAATACCTACTAGGTAGGTAGGTATGTACTTTGAAACTATTAGTTCCAAGTTCGCATTAGCCCTCTCCCGTTTGACTTCTCATGATGGTAAGGTACTGTCTACCAGATTGTAGACAATAGAAAGGCCAATTCATTGGCGTTTTACGTACACTCAACTTCGTGTTGAATATATATTGACCAAATTGACAAGAGAATAAGATCGCTCACGATCCAATATGGTGTAATTAAGCCTGACCCGTATCGTGGTCGTCTTATAAGACTGGAATCTTTCTGGACGGGGATATCTTCAAATAGATTCAAAGCGACCTCAGATGTGCTAAGCATGGCTTTGGTCTCAATTGAGGACAGCTCATATATAACAGCATTGAACTAAGGATCAGTATGTCAGCAATCATGCAGGTGTAGCTGAGAGAAATTTCGATAGATGAGTATGATCGTCATACATATGATCATAATGAACTACGTGTAAGATGAAACGTTAATAGACAGCAATTCGAAGTGGAAGATCAAGCAAAGTCATAACAAGTAGAATGGCCCTAAGGAGATGTTCCGTAAGAGATGACTTCGCTCTTAGACTCAAGAAACAGTAATCCATGATGTCCTGAAGATAAGAGTTAAAAAATGAATTGACTAAAACAAGGTATCTTCGTAATCCGCCAGTGCATGATAAGATCCTCCTCAGAAACGACCACGATACGGGTCTAGCTAATACGTCACTTCACATCGTGATTGAGCTCGGTGATGTCTACCATCGAGGCTCGCCGTTTTCCACTCTCGGCGTTATGACTGCATTCCTGTCAGCGAAAGGGTCGTTCTCATCTTCCTCCTCCGACTCCGGTTCGGGAATTGTGTGCAAAGATATCGATGGCTTAGATGCAGCAGACGGTCGCGGAGGCGGCACAGGCCTAGGCGGATGGCTTGGACCCATGCTTAATTGTGCCATGTCTGATACAGGGCTCGTAGGAGGTGACATTTGTTGTTGGTGCTTCTCAGTCGCCACTAGGATATGTCAGTACTATGGAAGTATGGAAGTATCATGTAACATTAGCCTTACTCCTATAAAGGTGAGCTTGCTCTGCTAACTCATCCTCCGAATCACTGTCAGCATCGATCGAACGATCTAATTGCTCGTATGTCATAAGAGCGACGACAAGCTCATCGTTGGCATGAAGTAGGCCACCAAGCCATGACTCGTCTTCAACATGATGTATCTGTGAAAGTTAGCCAGTGCTCATAAATACTAACATGAGTTAGACATACATAACGCAGTATCCTTCTTCTCAGCTTCTTGCAAATCTCAAATCGGTCAACAACTATGGGATTTTCTGAGATACGTTCTTGTTCTCGATTTATGCTCTGAAGAGAGTTCATGAGATTCGTAGCGGCAATCGAAGACTCTGCGACTGCAACTTTCATAGCATCCTTCTCGGCTTCAAGGTTGAAGGCCTTATGCTTCTTCTTGCTCTTGTCCTTTTTCTTCTTATCCTTGGAAGAAGTAGAGAAGAAGCTAGAGCTAGAAGGTGACTTAACATGACCGCCGCCGAATGACGGGGTAGTAGGGGTAGACTGCCGTGAGGATGACGCCACAGATTTCGGGCTCCGGCGTCCTTCAGCCTCTTCTTCAGAGTCACGGAAAGGATCTTCCGTTTCGCGGAGTACCTTTGACTGTGCTTGAGTGACAACTTGTTTACGGCGCGGGAGTTCCTATTTTGGTTAGATTTTAGACTCCGACATCTGAAAGAGGCTCCCTTACCCTGTAAAGCATAGCGATTCTTTCGAGGCCTGGTGTATTCTTGTACTCTGAAGCCCAGCTTCTGAACAGCTCAGAGCACTTCTTCTTGACGTCAGGGTCTGATAGATCCGAAGTGCCGCAAACTCGTAATCGCTCGAGAAGTGGCTCATCGATAAATGTTCGCTGGAAACGCGGGCCAGCATTCTGGATTAAGCCATCAAGAAGTACAAGTGACCGTATCTGCCTATGAACACTGCCATACTTTAACTTCTTTCTGAGGGCGCGAGCAGCCTCCGCGGGTCCAGAACCCTGTAATTTGATAACCTCGACTAAGTCGGGAATACCACTGAGATCATCCTCTTCATATTGTTCACTGGTGAGGCGCTCAACTGTCACCGTGACAGCTGAATATGGTTTCTTCTATTTGAGATGTTAATATGATTCATACATAAGTGAGATCGTTGCCTTAAATTTGAATCTAGTGACCTAATACGGGTAGGGATATGAGGCTATTGGAGTTTGAGCAAGGTAATGCATGTGCATGAGACTCACCTGAGAGAACATATTTGTGGGTGGCACCTCAAGTGCTGTTTCAGATGATGCTATAACGTTCTGACGTCAAAGAAGTAAGTAGATTAGAAAATATTGGGGACCTGGAAGAATCGCTGATAGTTAAATGGATTTCTTGAAGTTCGCGATGATATTTGATATTTTCATAGCCTTATGATAGACAAATGAATATGGAGGAGGCGTAGACCTTAGTTCCGACAAGGCTTCTGGGAATAGATCACGGCTGAATCATCCGCTTGTGATCCTCCACGTAAGTGTGCCTGGTTTTGTAGGACCTAGGGCTGAGTCGATTTCCTTAACAGGGAATCACAGGGAATTTCTGGAGCTGTTCGGCCGTTTGTGGTATGCAATGACTAGCGTGCTGTATTCGACCCCGGCAAGATGATTCTATCTGACTTTTTTCTATAATGATATAATTTCGATCGACAGATGACTCGGACGAGATGGATGAAGTCGTCGGTAAGATATGTATTAAGCAAGCTTTGTGAGATTCAGGCTGACGACGTCAATTCCAAATGTTAAGGTAGGAAACTGTCGATAGCCGATTGTCAAACTGGGGGCGGGGTGAGATAATTAATCGTGTTACAGTGGTGGCGCCTTTCGTTTAAACGAATTTCTCCAAACTAGTCATTATCCATCAAATTATCGAACAATCGAGGTTTCCCTCTTTGAGAACAGTGTCTCCGGGATAATTCTCAGCTATAGTAGCTATAGCAGGAGCTGTGGGAGCAGCTTCCTTATTCGAAGGTCTATAAATACTTCAATCGCCCAATCTTACGTAGCTCTAACCTTATTTTAGCTACTGTTATTCCTTGAATTCCTTAAACTCTAAACAAGTACAATTAGACCCATAACCAAATAATTTCCTTCATCCACTTCTTGATTTCTTACAATGGAATATCTTCATTTGTGTGCAAATGGTTTCACGCTAAGACTTCTCGAAACGGAAACCTGATTCTCTTCATAATGCAGGACTATAATCAACCAAATAGCCGATCCTGTTCGCTCCCGAGAAACCCACCACAGGAGACCGTAGATACCACTGATGAAGGACTATCCCTTACTTCGGCAGAAGAGCTTTTCCCAGACCTTAATCCCTGCGACAGCAAATTTGACTCCATTTCCCTAACACACCTTAGCAATACCTTCACGCCAATCAATGGCTATCAGCCCTCATCGTTCCAGTTAGATACTGACTCCCTTACGAATGATGAACAGACGCAAGACCACTCTTTAGGAAATTCGACTTCAAATTGTCAACCCCAAGGTTCTAAACGTAATGTAGTGGCGTACGAAGAGAGTCGCGATACGAAGCGTCCCAAACACTCGGTGGCTCTGGCTCTGCTTGCAACGCCGTCATATAGCCCCTTCCAAACTCTCAGAGTTACGAAAGCTAGAAGTGTAAGCAACAGCGTCGCTTTCCCTAAGCTAGAGGAAGAGACAGTCAACGGCCGTGCCAATTGTCATAGTCAAGCTGCCGATTCTCAATATCCGCAAGGATGGACTGTAGTGAACCCACTGACACCTTATCCTACTCGAGGACAGGAAGAATCTAAGGAGCAGCTCAATATTGATTCTGTAGCTGAATTGGCAGTTAAGTCGAATGCAAGATGTACCCCTATTTTGCCTGTAAGTAGTTCAAACGCCGTCAGCAGTACTAGTATCGAAGACGAGTACCCCCTGGATGACGATTTGATGGAAGAAGATATGACTTGCCTTCTCGATGCAGCGGCAGAAAATGTCCGGGAGACACACATACCTCCTTCTAGTGTCACACAAGCATGGGATCATGATTCCAGATCGGCGGTTGAGTATGACCCAACTTTGCAGTATTCATCACCTTTTTCCTCCTCGGAAAAGCCGAAAGACTCGCAACCCGCCAGCATGACAGGGGGAACTGACGAAATCGAAGAGGATCTGCTGGATGACGACGTCGATTGGAATACTGTGTATGCCATCACGAGCACCATTCCAAAAGTTTCGTCGTCTGTCGGCCCCGAAGACGTAGTTCACTCACAGCCATTGGGTCAAAATACTAACATAGAGAAACCTATTGAGAAAAACCATTGGGGCCAGAAAGCGACACCTTTGAGACCGTTTATTCGACCTCCTTTTCCCGAAAAGACTCGCGATCGTTCTACAGTCCCGGGATTATCATCGGACACTGTGTTACGGACTTGTTTTCGGATAGGAGAAATGGTCAACCAGGCAGCACATTGCCTATGCCATCGGCAAGATGCCGTCTTTGAGCTGTTTGCGAGAGTTAATTATTCGAATCGGGAGAGTCTTCAGCGAAGACAGCACTTTCAATTCATCGACCTTTTCAAGGACCAGCGTCCGTATCCTGCGGGTGTCCTCACGAATTGGAGAGTTGGTAGCCAACTAGATCGCCAAAGCTCGGCGTTTTTGAACGTGAGCGCCGAGCCAAGGATTTGCCGCTGCATATGTAAGCCGATAAGAGATCCAAAGGCTGCAATCGGCCTGAGTCTCGTTGTCCTCGCCATTAGAGAAAGCGACTGGACGCAGGTTGAATGGACCAAGCAGGTGGTTTGTGGGGGTCCGGACGCGGCAACGTAGGACTTTTCAGCCCCTACAAAACTACCAAGAGAATACGCTAGAAGGTGGGCTGATGGGTAAATGATTCATTATATACGGGCTGGTATCTCAGTGCTGCGCTGACCGGTTTGCTATTGGGAGAGAAGTGGGGTGAGCTTTACAGATGGATGTCGTACAGGACCACCAATTAAGTAATTGATGTACCTAATATGAAGAAATCATCTATCAAGTGCTCAGATGGATGTAGATACGAGATAGATCGGATTGCTGACAGAGCTCAAATAAAGAAGCCGAATATTGCTTATCCCTCGCGGTATATGCCTCAATATAATATCGCAGAAGAGATAGAGTCAAATAGTTGCCGCCTTGACCAGATCTAACTACCACTTAATTAAGAGGCGCGTTCCTTACAGGGGGGGTAAGGGTATCTTCAAGAAGCTCCAAGGTTACACACAAGCTCATCAAAAACTCCAGGACCGGCGGAGTACGTAGCTTCCAAGTTATATGTACCTCTGTTACTACTGAATGTACATAACAATTTGTGACACAGACCGTATCGTGGCGCTCCGGGTCGGGATTCAATAATAGGGGGTACTAGCTGGGTATTCTCATTAGGTGCCTTGAAATGGAAGAGCGTAGTTGTTTCGGATGTTCGTGATTTCTTGAGGGATTTCAGTCGAATGAAACGGTTATGAAAATTAAGCGACTATCTGATGACTCTAACAGCTTGGATATCAAATGTGAGCTATCTGTATGTTTGTGAAAGTGAATGCAGGTAGTTAGGTAGTACGCACTAGATGTGTTAGGATTTATGTATGTAGTGTATGTATGTACCCATGTCCACTATGTATGTTAGGATGTATGTAGGAAATAGATGGATAATGGTTGGTTGGTTAGAGATGTTCCGTGCCCTGGTCTCCCGTCCCCGCCCCTGCCCCTTACGTAGAAAAGGCCTGAATCTTCTTACCAGACTTTGCTACATCACGTGTCTGCCTCCACATCTCCACAAGCCTACTACCTAAAATCGCGAGCTCCATTTGGGCTCGGAAGTTCAACCGACACCTCAACCTTTTTTTTATATGAAAAATCGTGGAAGCATTTCAAGTTGTCGATTTTTTTCAATCTCAATCATCTCACAGTCGCAATCGGGGGCGCGTTTGTATTGTGACCAAGGCTCCATGTGAAAATAAAGGGGCGCTCTTTTTTTCTTGCTCGTCTTAATCCTCTAATATCGAGCGTAAGATCTCGGCATTTTTTTGCGACATCCAAGGGACCCTGTCGCTCATCTCTGACTTGTCAATTTCGGGTGGTCGCCTTAACCGCTGTAGTCTCAAGTCTCATCAGAATCATTCGCGGCATCGTGAATTGACTTAGCGCTAATTAAATATCACCCATCCCGAATCGGAGGGTTGCCCTATTTTTTACTTACTTCATACATACATAAGACGCCGTGCTGGATTGGCACTACAACTAGGTCGCATGGGATCCTCAATGATGTTAAACGGGTCAGATCCCACTGCTATTACAGCAGAAGCACAAAATCGACTTAACCATTATTATCAAGTTGATACGGAGAGACAGACTTTCATCCACGTATGTTTCCTGCTGGAATTGCTCGTCGTTTAATGGTTGATATCATGCCCTCGCATAGCCCTTAACGATTTCTCCGTTTGCTAACATCATCATATCAGACTATCCTCGAGAGGATCGAGTCCGATGCTAAGAAGATTAATGAACTTGAATTAGACCTGGAAGATCAAAAGACTTCTCGGGCTAATTACCAATCAAAGGCTATTAATCTTGAGAATGAAGTGCGCAGATATGTGCAGCAACTTGTCCGTCGCCTCGCCTCGCCTCATAGTTGAGGTGTGCCTTTTCGCTAACACTTCCAATAGGATAAGGATTCATTCGTGGTTGTGCTTATTGACGGCGATGGGGCTAAGTTTGCGGATGAATATCTGCGCGATCCCATTTCAGGGGCCGAAAGAGCCGCAATTAGATTGAAGCAAGCCGTCCGTGAGAGTCTTAGAGACACGGGGGCCGATCTGGAGGACATTCCTATTCTTGTTCGAGTATATGCCAATCTTAATGACTTGTCTAAGTCATTACGCCTATCCCGAATTATTGAATTTGATGAAGACATGCGCCTGTTTGCGGAGCGCTTCACCAACAGTCGCGCGGAATTTGACTTCGTTAATGTCGGCAAGGGCAAAGAGAATGCGGACTCCAAGATTAGACGTGCGTTTTCAACAGCGTAATTCCCACCCCGTCTTCAAGGCTGCTGACATGATATTCTAGGTATGCTTAGCCACTACTACAGAAACTGGCAGTGCAAGAAAATATTTCTAGCTGGATGTTGTCACGATAATGGTTATCTTCACGATCTTCGTGACTATACAGGATCCATTGACAATAAGGTCGTGCTTCTAGAGACTACGCCGGCTGAGCCAGGATTTAGGTCGCTCGGCTTTCCTATCTTACGTTTCGAAGATGTTTTTAGGTCAGAGCCTTTAGGGAACGAGACGAAGCATACTCTCCCGAATATACCTACTAGGCCTCGCTCACCCGTACAACCTTCTCCTGGACCGGGTCCGATTGCTCGACCCACCCAGCCTACACCGAAGCAGACCATGGTCATTTCGCCCACGCAAGAGCAAAGGCAATCTCCCGTGCCTACCTCTACCCCCGTATCTATTAGTACATCGTCTCCGGTACTGCCTTCCTCTACGCCTGAGCAGCAGCAGCCTAATCAGCCACCCCGTACGTCGAGTGTAATTAGCTCCGGAAATGGCGGTACCTCTATCAGCTATGCGACGGCGGGCGGTAATGACCTTCAAAATGTCACAGTTAAAGCACCCAAACCAAAGAAACAGCCAAGAGTTATATTTTATAATATGGATAACTATCGGATTGATCCGGCCACGCAGCACCCCCCTCGGACCCCTGCGCAGTCATCTTACCAGGCCAAATTCCAATCCATCAAACCATCCGTTTTCTGCAACGACCATTACCTCAAGGGTCGTTGCAAGTGGGGCATCAGTTGCGACAAGACCCACGATGCTGAGTTAACCGGACCGGAACTTGCCATTCACCGCTACAAAGCTCGAACTAGTCTATGCCCAGCCGGTCCATATTGCGTCGACTACGACTGCTATCTGTCCCATCACTGTCCTCGAGCGCCTTGCACCCGTGGAGATATGTGCCCGTTCTACGATACCGAAAAGTGGGGGGATTTGCATCTATCCAAGGACCAGCTTCAACCCGCGTTAGTTATTACCCCTGAAGAGACCCTTGGCAGATCCATATGCCGGTAGTTCTTAGGTCGAATTTTATGCTGACGTCTTCATTCACAGCACTCGATGGACGGAGGGCATCGACCTTCCCGAGCACATCTAACCTCAGCAGCTTAGGCGACGGAAACACCAAAAAACGATATCTTAACCGGTTTTCGTTTTTACTACTCTTATGTTAAAAAATTAAAAACAAATACGAACAGACATAAGGCGGCTATCTGTTCTAGCAAATAAGGTGGAGGGTCGGCATGTCGACTTTATATATATATACTTATTTATCAGGGGGATCCGATATTCCCCTCATTATTTTTTTCTTCGCGCCCCCTGAAATGAAAAGAAACACTGGACTCGGGGGCAGATATTCGTTGATGTGGGGAGTTTTTAACGAAGAATTATGACGGACCTTCGTGGTCGCTTCTCTTTTTTATCGGCTAGCTGGTACCTTCTTAGCTACGCCGCCTTTTTTACAAATCGGCTTAGACCGTATTAAGACAATACACTCCTTTACATTTTATACCTCTAATGCTGAGCCTAAGACGTGACATATGTATGCTAAGGGTATCTCGTATATTGAACTTTTCAAAACTATCTAGAAACCATCTAGTGTGTACTTCGATTCTAGCTATTACTACGCATGTACGATATCGGATACGGTCTAGGAGCTTTCTCCTCGTTCCGCCGCTCCTCCTCCTTAACCTCTCCTAGTCCACCCTGTCCCGCCTCCTCCCTCACAACACCCTGTAATTCTTCCCTAAGCCTTTGCTCGAGCTTATCCAGGATCCACTCCGCCTCCTCGCGCGTATCCATCAGCGGACTACGATGGCCGACCCAGCTCCACTTAGGCAATTTTTCTTCCGCGGCGGAGCTACTGGTGGCTCCTTGTTCGTCGCCGCTGCTGTTCTCGGCGGATTGGTTGGTTTCTTTGCGTAGGCGGACGTGGGGGTGCAGGTGAGGGTGAACTGGGTGCGGGTGTAGGTGCCGCGAGTGACCGCGCGGATTCAGCGGTCGACGTTCTGGCCGCCGGTGGTTTTTGGCGTTGGCTTCGTCTTCGCCTATGAGCCGTAGATACCACGCCCTAAATCTTTCGCGTTAGCATCCATACAAATTAATCGACTAGTTGCTTCACTTTTCCCGGACGTCTCGTTTTAGAAACAGATGGAAGGTCGTGGATGATATGGTACATGGTACATAGGACGTCCTGCGGGCGGCGAAACGACGACGCCTCGTGGCGGGGTCGACTGAGGGGTAAAACGGCTATCGGGGGGACGGGCGACCTACCATTCTTTAAAGGTATACTCGCGTGGCGGCGAATGTCGGAGGTGCTTAGTAACGCGCGAAATTTCGTCGATCAGGACGAGGTGGTATTCGGCGCGGGATTTGGGAAGCTCGGTCGGTAGGCTCTCTCTTGCTACAGAAGGGGCTCGGCTAAGAGATATGGATCTCGATCGCGATTCCTTTCCGGAAGGTGATGCTTTGGACGTAGATTCTTCGTCTGTGAATCGGATTGTTGGGACGGATGATAGTGCTGGACCTGCCTCTCCTTTCTCGGCGTCCTTTTCGGTTGTGCGATTGCTTTCTACGTTGTTGACTTCGGTCGTATCGGAGGAACGTCCCCGTTCATCGTCTGCGTCATCGTCCCCATCATCTTCTTCATCACCCACGCCGTCATCTTCGTCCTCGTCAGGGTGCTCATTGGCTGCTCCGAGAAAACCGGGAGCAGTTTCCTCAATGTCGGTATCCACGAACAGAACCCCGCACGATAATTTCTGTAGCACCTGTTTCATCTCCCTTTTGAAGCCATGTTCCCCAGGCAAGATCGTGATATTTCCAAGGATAAGTGTCCCGTCTTTGACACCTTTCACGATGGTGTCGCCCGCATTTGATATGAGAATGGTCATCGTAGGCAAGGCAAGGAGGGACCAGAAGACGAAAAAACTCTTGGCTGAATTTGACACTGGAGTAAGATCACCGTATCCAATAGTCGTCAGGGCTGTAAATGCGAAGTAGAACCCATCGAAGTAAGACCATCCTTGGTAAGGGGCCTCGCATTCCTGAAATATTTTGGCGCCCACAAGCCAGAGCAAGATCCATGTAGTTGAGGATACTGCCATCGCGGTCCATCGCTCTCGTTTTGATGCCCTACCACATATTAGTTTCGATTGTTCCACAAGGAATTATTATAGCCTTAGCCCTCGTTACAGGAACGGATCAGCACTCACTACTTATAATTAGCATATGACCATATTCACGACGCAAGGTAAGTTTCTTCATACATACCGTTCGTTGGATCTTCCGCATCAATTGAAATTCCTTCTGCCGACGTTCAAGTTCGGACAACTGAGCCCTCGAAGGTGCATCCGAACCTTGACTATCCACCGGATCAAAGATACTCGCTCTGCCCTTCTTCAACATACGTCGGATCAGGAGACGTCGCTGTCGCTCTAGCATTCGTGCGTCAAGCCTGTGTTTGCCGCGATCGAGGATCATACTTCGAATAGACCCGATCACGAGACCGAGGCTGATGACACCGATCAGGGCATATGGAACAAGGAGGCCACGACCAAGTCTTGTCTGCGGAGATATTTCGCCGAAACCCACTGTGAAAAGCGTAACATCCGCCCAATATACGGAATCGAGATAATTCCAACCCTCGATCTCAGAGAATATCAAAGCACCTACCAAAAGGTACATCAGGAACAGGATGGTCTGAAGCATAAGGGTCCTTTGACTTGTCGTTAAGTCGAAATCCTTGCTATAGTGGCCGGCCTCCGCTCCCCAGACAGTGACGACCATGAGAGTGGCTACTATGAAATAGATAACAGCCGCGTACATGCCATAGTAGAAAGCTTGAGACCAAACATATTCGACCTCAGGTTGGATTTCGAGCGGACCGGTTGCGGTAGCGCACAAAGCTACGAGGCAAATAGCTGATATGTACCATCCGACTATGGTGATGGGCTGGGCGATAGAAAACCGTACTCTCTTGGTCATGTTAAGCAAGAGGAACGCGTTGGAAATTAGAGCAATAACCAGCTGGACAGCGTTTACAGCTAAAAGCCATGATGGGTCGCCGACATAAACGGCTTTGGTGACGTCGGATCCCGGTGGAATATGCTGCCTCCAATTTCTCACAAGCGCGCATATACTGAAAGCTGAAGCCACCGGGCCGAGTGTACCGGCTATCATGGGGAACGCAGCCGAAGCGAACCACCAACGGCTGTTTATGTCAACTTGGTCAACATAACGTTTTCTTTGATAAGTCTATATATAATGTGGGGCGTATCGCCTACCTTGGATCAAGATAAATCTGATCGTTCATGACGCCATGCTGGGCTAACTTATCATCCTTAAATTCATCGACGACCTGCGCCTGCTCGTCGATATTATGGCCGAGATCTGCATCGTCCATCCCGTCTCTACACCTATGTTCCAAAATGAATGATAAGATCGCGGAGAGGTCGGCAAAGACTTTCGAATGGATCCATGCCCTTGTTCTCCCTTGTTAATTAGTCTAAGAGGTCTTTACCTCAGAAAGTACGTCTATTGATGTTATAGAAGAGAGAGTTGGAGTTCTTGGCACAAAATGCCATGATTAAGTTATATATATTTGTATAAATCTACAAAATATGTACAGGAATATGAGAATAGGAAAATACAAAGGAGGGTCAGGCGATGGTTTATTTAATGTGACATGACGTCGCTTGGCATTCGATCGCGGAGCTAAAGGGCACCGTTGTGCCCGATCTACCGGGATAGGGGAGCAACGTCCCGCTGGAATGCGATGTGATTGGCTCTCCGGAGCTTCCTACATGGCTAGAACCTTCACTCAACCACTAAAGCCGCTAAAGAATTCCGGAACTGACATTTTGTGGATTTCATCAACATTTCATGAATCAATCCTGAACAATCACACCTCATTTTTCATTGCTCGACGCGTCAAATTACAGCTTAATCTTCAACCTCTGTCGTCAACGCAAATACGATCACATATGGTCACGTGATTGATGAAGATTTCCCACCATATATTAAACTAATGTTTCATGCGTTGGCTGTTGTGAAAGGAAGATGAGAAGATGGATCCCGGCTAGAGGTTCAATATTGACAGGCCTTCGTGGCTGGAAGTTAAGCTGCTCGAGACGCTTTAGCGTTGCCGTCAACGATGTAGAACGGGTGAGTTTTCTCAGCGGCTCTTCTGGAGCGGTTACGATTGAGTAAGTACTCGTGGTCTTCTCATGCAAGTAAAGTCTCATTCCTAATCCGTGACTGAGTGGTCAGTCTACATAATATTACCAAGGTGTCGTCACCAGACCCCTTGCTGATATATCTACCACCATACTCAACAGCCTTTTCAGACAAGCCTGTAGAATTGCCAACATTCGTCCAGAGACGGCCAATCGCTGTGGTAAACTACCGTTGGGCTGGCTATCCTAAGTCTGACGATCAATTAAAAGAGGACAATGATGGATGGTCTCGTCCTCATCTCTCCTGGCCAACTCCCCTCCACGATACTGTAAGGGCGTATGATTGGATCAAAGAGAACCTCGGACCATCTGGAACTCGTACGCGTCGGGATATCTACGTCTACGGCTCTTATCTCGGCGCATCGCTGGCAACGTCGCTTACCCTCACAGAAACTCACCCCCGCAACATTCAGCGGATAGGTATCCGAGGATGTGTCGCTTACAACGGAATATATGACTGGACAACCTTCCTCCCAGACCATAAAATCAATCAAGCTCGAAGTCCACAGCATCCCCAGGGGAATATATTGGAAGAGATCTTCAGATCATCCGTAGAAGACCCTGGGTTCCAGACGTTCAAACAACATATGAAGACGCTTTTTGAAAAACCCGGAAACCTCTTCGACCCCTTTGCGAGTTCGTGCTTATTCTTCCACGCACCTGGACTTTACGTGCCGCCGGATTTCAACTCAACGGCTCTCTCAGAGGAAACGCCTTCCGAAGATGTTCAAAGAGATCCTTTTGAAGAACCCCTAGGAGATCCTACATTATTGTCGGTCGAGCAACCTCGATTCATACCGGAGGACCCCGATCTACTGCCAGAGGACGATGAAGAATCGTCGCTAGGGGAAGAATCCGAATTGATACTTACGAAATCACCGAAGGCAAGCGCCTACGTGTTTCCACCAAGATTCTCGACGTTGAAGATCCCCGAGGCGTTATTATTGTATTCTTCACAACCTCCATTGCCGCCCTCGCTCCATCGGGGCCCCGGGAGGCCCCCGAAACTCGAGGGAAATGGCTTCAAAACCCAGGCTGAAGACCTGGCTAAATTGATGCGTCGTAGTATCAACAAGGTCGAGCTGAAGGAACGCGCTATGCGGGATGACGGCGCCGACAGCTGGGAAGACGAGGCTGCTAGGAGGGTTCAGCTCGAGGATGCGGGGTTAAATCCGGGTGGCTTCGAACTTGGTAGAGAAGGTGAAGCATTGGTTGCTGCTTGGTTAGAAGATCAGATGGGAAAATCGTAGCCCAAATAAAGCAAACTTTTCTCGTGCAATGCTCGTCGAAGCTGGGAATCTTAATCAAGACCCTGATTGTAGCCCCGAGAAAAAGCAAAGTTGCCGTCTTATTAAAATACTACCCTCGCCTGCTTTGCGTAACCTCTACCTTAACCTCGGCAAAATATCATGTATCTATCCCTTAGATTTAAGCTCGAGAAAACCAAGGCTCCTGAGTAAAAAGCTACGAAAGCATTCCAAAACCAAGTGCTTTCGAAGTCTTTCTTTTTTACAAACGCACCTATCATCCACACAGTCTACACAGTACATTCCAGCAACACACACATGGCCAAAGCCCCACACCACCCTTTGCCCTGGGCCTAACCTATTCTATCTGTGATCGGCAGCGCACTGGGTATATAGCTTATCATAAGTCAGCGTTTCATCACATCCGGCTTGATGGTCTAGTGGTAGGATTCTCGCTTTGGGATCATGAATCAACATGGTACAAGCTTGCGAGAGGTCCCGGGTTCAATCCCCGGTCAAGCCCTTCTTTTTTCGTTGTTTTCTCTCTTACGATGAGAGAAGAACGATCTTTTTTTGTGCACAAGAAGCTTTCATTACTTTTAATGCAAATTAGTACCTACTTATCTGCGTGAAAGTTTGTATGCGGCCGGCTAATTGTGCTTTTTGAATCCCCAATTCTTTTGTCACATTGAAGAGAAAACGAAGACTGATTTACTCAGTATGAGCCAACTTTTGTTGTTTTGTAGAATTGATGCATTCTTTTAATCGATATAATATCTAGTTGGAGATGAATCTCTGTGCCTCGAAGAGACCTCGCACATATCTCTAGTAGTCAGTTTTAATGGTTGATCAAACTAGCCTAAACTTTAAACGCTTTTAATAGAGGTTACTAATAAGCTCTAAAAACGGCCGTGGAAAACTCAACCAAAAATGTTATCGTGATCACAATCAATGAGCTTATAATACAAGGTATCAATCATCCCCTATGGTACAAGTAAACCTCTCGTATACCAGTTCCTCCGTGTATCAATCAATCGTCCATGTATCCCTTCTATATAGCCCACTCCCTTCTATGTGACTATGCAATGCGATAGATATCCAACATAGCTAAAACCTTTATATCTTCGATGCACCTTAATATATGCCTACCTCCAACTCCACCACTTCTTTTTCTTCTTCTCGTTATATCCCTCCTCCTGGACATTGTGCTTCCCCACGATCGTCAAGAACACCTGATCCAGCGTCGTCGGCGTGCACGAGTAGTGTTCGATCCCGAGTTCCTCCTTATGTTCCTCGAGAATGACGATAAGCTGACCGACCGCACTTCCGCTACTACCCTTACTTGTACCACTCTCCTCACGAACTTCATCTTCATTGTCACCCTTCACATCGCTCTCGCTCTTACTCTTCTTCTCATCCCCATCCCTCGCAGCACTCCCACCAACCACAGCAGCACCAGGCACCGAAAACCGCATCTGTCCATGATACGTCTTCCTCTCGACCTCCGCCTGCGGCCACCTCTCCAGCACCCAGTCCCTAATCCTCTCCATCTCCTCATCCTCCGAATGCGGGGCCGTTTTACTAACAAGATGCACGTGCAACCTATCCCCGAACCTCATCCTCAAGCCCTCCGTACTCCCCATCGCCAACATCCTCTTCGCAATAATCCCCGCGCGGTTCGCTAGCGCGTCCGCCTCCTCCATGCTATGCGTGGTAAGCAGGATCGATCGTCCAGGGACGATGGAATGCAGGGTGCGCCACATGATACGTTTCGCCGCAGCGTCTAGACCAGACGAGGGCTCGTCTAGAAGAACCACGCTGGGGTTCCCCATGAGCGCGATGCCGAGACTGAGTTTACGCTTGTTACCCCCGGACAGCGCGTGCGCCATGCGCGTAGCGAAGGCCTCGAGGCCCACGGCGCGCAGCACGGCGCGCACGTTGTGCTCGATATCCGGGATGCCGCGGATGCGGGCGTAGAAGCGGAGGTGTTCGAGCACTGTCATCGAGTCGATTGCGTCGAATTGCGGACACACGCCTAGGTGCGCGCGGGCCTCGGCGCGTCGTCGGCTGACAGATGTGTTCTCGACGAGGACGTCACCGCCGTTTCGGCTAGGTTGGATGTCGCCTCGGATGAGCGAGATGGTCGTGGATTTACCGGCGCCGTTGGGTCCTAGCAGGGCAAAGACTTCGCTATGCTGAACGCCGAACGTGACGTTATCGACGGCTGTGTTTTTGCCAAATGACTTTGTCAGATGTAACACCTTAAGACCGTCATTTCCCTGTGCCGTGCTTGTCACGCGGACGAGTTCGTTCGCTACCTCTTCGTCCGAATGAGCTGGGTCATCGGATGGGGCAGGCTTTTTACTGAAGCGACTCAAAAGACTGCTTCCTGATCCGCTATCATGCCATAGCAGGAATGCGAATAGAAGTACCGATTGTACAATTAGGTAAAGAATCGGTCCTCCATAGGCAGTCATGGCGCCGGGGTTGGGCTGTATCTGATCTCCGTCGCACGTCACGGAGAAGAGATTAAGAGTGATGAACATGGTTCGAACAACCGAGCCAATGGGTATAAATGCGGAGATTACGAAATGTGCGACAAGAATGGAGCTGTCGATGGATTGAACCGGCGCGTAGGTGATAACACACAAGTATGCAATCAGATAAATCAGGAACCCGACTGCCTGACCAGCCGCAGAGAATGCGTAGGTCGACAACTGATTGCCGCAGAAGAGAGAAATGACGTATGAGAACAAAGTCGACGCCAACCCGTATAAGATAAAGATGAAGAAGAGATAGTCAACATGATACCAAACATCCGATGATGCGGCGAAAGCGGCGACAGCAAGTGCAGATGAGACGAGGACAATTGCGAAATCGAATGCAGTATAGGAGACCCAAAGCGGAAGGGAACGCACTCCGTTTGAATATTGCAATCCGCGCACGTTCCGACGCCTCTCGATGTTCGGATAGAGACCGAAGAAGGCGGGATAGCAAGAAAGAGCTAGACAAAAGTAAATAAGAAGCTGAAGAGAATCGCCGGTCGAAGGTGCCCAAGGAGTGTCAAATGGCGCATAGTTGGCTGCGATACTGGTGTTGGTTAACATGATATCCAACGCATTCTGACCGAAAACCGAGGTGTAGACATCGCCAGCATCGGCCTCATATGTGATGGTGGGCAGGGAATTGGCGTCTCCGAGCCACCATCCAGCAGGTTTGACATCCTTTCGCCTCTGCTCAATAAAAGTGTTAAACTCATTTAGAGAATCGACCAGATGTAGACTTTCGAGGAACGCGGCTACGGCAGCAGACCCGGAATCTGTTGCATTACTCGATCCGGTGAGACCCTGGATTTGACTCTGGTTCTGGTTCTGGCTTGGGCTTATGCCCCGCAACGTAGGAGCGAAAAGCCTTTCTATAGTTGCATTATTGAACTGTGAGGACGGACCGGCAACTAAAAATAAGTTGTCGTAGAGATCTGAGGTGTCTGAGGTGTCGGCGGAGCTTTGGCTGGCTGGATTGCATCCGACCGGGTGTTGGTTCGTAACATAGAGAGCTGTTAGAGCCGCTGCTATAATCGGGATCAGAAAGGCTGCCACGTAGGGAAACCAGTTCATTTTGAAGATAGTACATCGCTTCCTGAATAGGATTGCAATCTGTCTCATGTACCCGATAGGCTGTCCGGACAATAGCTCTAGCCCGTCTTTTTCGAGTTCGCTAGCACCAATATCCTCGGAGTTGGCTTGCTTATTGTTACCACCTTCGGTCGATGATGATGTCTGTGGCGATTTTGTACCACTTTCACCCTTGACTTCTTCAGCCACTTGAAGAAAAACATCCTCAATGGTTGGGTTGGAGAATTTGTAATCGTGGATACCTGCAGCTTCGAGGGAGCGTATTACATTCGCTGCAAGACTAGACGATGGTGCGATGTAACTAATCACATCAAAGCCAATCTTACGGGTAACGTTCTCAATCTCCGGAGGATTTTTGATTTCTCTAGCATTAAAGACGTGAACCCGGTAACCGGCACCAAGCCTATCCTTAAGTTCGACGGAAGATCCTTGAGCCCGGAGACTTCCTCTAGAGAGAATGGCAATATGGTCTGCGAGGAGATCGGCTTCGTCGAGGAAATGGGTTGTAAGAATGATCGTTCGTCTTCCACGCTCAGCCAGGAGAATATCCCAAATCTTGCGTCGCGACAAAGGGTCGATTCCGGAAGAAACTTCGTCAACACAGCAGACAGCACTTCCTCCAGTTAACATCATTCCAAGCTGTAATTTTCGCTTCTGGCCACCTGACAGAGTTTTAGACATGGCTTTAACCTTCGGTCCCAGGTCTACAGCCTCTACCAAATCGCGGATCTCTTTCGTAGACGCCCTATTATTCGGGGATTTTAGTCTATTGAAGATTCGAATATGCTCTTCGACCGTCAATTCATCCCACATGACATTCTTCTGCGGCGCAATACCCAATCCTCCTGTACCGTCAATTGTGATGTCGCCGCTAGTTAACTTACTAATTCCAGCAATGGAATCGAGTGTAGTACTCTTTCCACTACCATTAGCACCGAGCAGAGCTAGAATCTGGCCCCTTCTCGCAGTAAGAGTTAATTTATCCACAGCTACGACTGGCTCCCTCGGCGTCGAGCTGAAAGGAAGTAACCGATATAGAGGATTAGGATAGTATATTTTAGTGAATTGCTCAAGGCGAACGGCATCAGCGGGTGCCGCATCCGCAGTTTGGCCTTGAAGAATCGTGCGACCCTTCGTGGTTGTGCCGTGAAGAACACGTTCTAGGTAGGCACCGATGACGGGGTAGATAAAAATCTGAAGAACGAGGAATATCCAGAAAACAATACCAGGCAAATTCCAAGGATTTTCTGGTGGTGTGTGGATCAGATCTGCCGGAAACGAGTACCTTTCCCATCTTGCTATGAAAGTCATGAACCAAACAAAGTTACAAGGCGTCTATATGAGTAATAGATCATTAGTATCTGCATCGCAATGAAAATGGGGAACGCATTATAGGGGAATTGGAATATCTCGAAAACATAGAGCCCCATTTTGGTTCATATTGAAAATATTGAACAATGAGATAACATAGAAAATAGAAAACCACATAGTTTAGGAGGATACATACGAAGAACAAACTGAGAGCAGTGACAGTCGCAGTACTGGGCGATGTCAGCGTCTGTGCTAAAATTGCTAGCAAGATATACGCTATCACCGTCACAACGCCCGATAGTTGTGATCTCTTAAAGAATGCGGCGCCTAGGATGGAAAGCGACGCTAGAGCAAGTCCGCTTAGGATAAAGTAAAGGAGTACGATGGCGACATTGGTATTAGCCCAGACTCCGCGTGCGATAATGATCGAACCGATTACCCAACCTGGAAGATATACTACGGTAAATGCAATGTGATAGGACAGTAGTCTTGCGACTTGAGCTTGCCATCGATACTTGGTAGGCATCATGGCGTCTAATAATTGAGACATGCCAATTTCTCTTTCTGTTGCCATATGACCTGTCATATGGTAGCAGACACCGATGACGACAATGAAAAAAGATACGGCCAAGAAATTGGTCAAGGATGACTGGTAATTGCGTCTAATCCTTGCCTCTCGCTCTTCTTGAGTTTCGGGGGTAAATGGATACTCATCCGTGGTAGCCGGGAGACGGACCGTGCCATCGACGGTAGAAAGGCCGGAGATGGCGGTATCGACGGCGCGTTGCAAAGGCAGAGAATAAACTTCGCCGCTATTATCGTCCCGAGTCGTATCGATCTTAGAGCCTAATGCGCCGTCCGCCCTCAAAGTATAATTCCATATACCTCCCTCCCCTTCCGTAGGAGACGAGTAAAAGATGACGGCACCATAGCAAGGTGACACACCGCGCAGGGAGCTTCGGCATGCATAAGACAGATCTGATATTTCTGTCAATCTCGACGCGTTTTTCCCGGCAGCCGCTACTGTATCCGAAAGTGTCTCTATAACGAAATCGATTTGGCCGCCTATCAACCCATTGTTCACGAAAGCCACCGTATTGCGATCCGTGCTAGCTGCCGCGGCAAGCCCATTTTGTAGCGACCTAATAGCGTGCGAACTACCAATTCCATACACGGCCGGGGGCACAAATAAGTTTCGCGCAAAGGTAAGGAAGGCTGCGAGTAGAATAGGGAGGACAAATGCTCTAATGAGCGTCGCATAGTAATGGCGTAGGACGACGATCTTAAGATTCTTGGCCGTCAAGGTCCAAGTCTGTCGCAAGAAAGCCATTGTCGACGAAGACAGTTCTCACGGGTTTAACCCGGGACGGTGAGGTCTACGGAGGGATAATCGACTCGAGTTGAAGGCCGGTGTCTGCTGACGGATCCGCGCCGTACAGATTTTTTATCGCGCCATGTATGTAAGCTGCTGACTACCAGAAGGATATGTTCGAAAAATGTAGACGTAAACGACTTTGGCGACTAAACGACTAGACGACCAAATGACCAAACGACAGGGAAAATATGAAACAAAAAGAGGAAAGCGAATGTACTTGGTATGTATTCTGTAATTAGGATGATATACAAGAAACTAAGCCTCCTTCTCTTACGCAATATATACAAGAGTCCAAGACCATCCCAAATAACCTTGGAACCTTCAGCCTCTTCTTGGGTTTGCAAGGTATTGAATGTTGTTGGAATCGCGAGTTCGAGTTCAAGGATAGGTACACATAAGCGATGAGAAATAGTGGTGGGGGTACACTGTGAGACACCAGAGACCACCAGCTGTATTTGTACGGGCGTCCTTACACAGCGGGTTCCAGGGCTGTGCTTCGAACCTACCAAAAACTCCCCGAAGCGTGAAAGGAGCCAATCAAGAGAAAGGCAGATGCCTGTCAAAGAAAGCTATTACCTTGTAACTGGGCGCCACCTAACCCATTCTATCCATCCCTGGATGTCTGCAGCTTCCTGAATCCCGGTTCGGCCGAAACCCGGTTTACACTTCCAAACCTTAGATGTCTTGACAATAGACAACAGATGACTTTAAACCTTCTTTGAGTCTTTAAAACCGACAAATTTAGGTTGAACTGATAGAACATGCATAAATACAAAATACAATCCCTTCGAACGTCAATTCAATGTTTCCCGAGTTTCCTTCGAAGATGCACCCATACCTTATGCCATGCGATCTAAGAGGTAATCAGCCAAGATGATCTGCAGCGTTGCAAAAGGCAGCAGTATAAAAAAAAGGATCCATGGACGTGCGTACGTAGCCTCATGTTACGCTGTGAACAAATAAGACAGCGTGCGGGATAAACGTGTCGATTACTACAATATTCGCAATAAATGTTACACCTCGTAAAATTGCGTCAATATACGCCAATGGTTTCTTAGCATCGCCTCTTCCTCATGGCAACCATCGCAGCAGGCTAAGCTTGGCTGTGTACCGCGAACCTTGTGGTACAAGAAATTACCGCCGATTATTTACCATTCTAGGTGTTAACATTCGGTATTCAAATTTGAATCAGAATTCCCCTTCAATTTTGAAGTAATATATATTTCTTACAAGCAGTAAATCATAAGATGGGTATCTTTGAGCTGTAGTCCTTCCAATATCTAATCGACCATGAAACCACCCGCATATTCGTCGTCCACCATAAACCCACCGCCTTCATCACTATCGTTGCTTTGCTCTGCTTCACCCGCCGACTCAGGCTCGCGAGCTATTTCTTTGCCTTTGTCCAATTCCATATCTTCTTGATCATCCTTCTCATCTTCAGAATTGACGTCTGCGTAGATTCGTTGTCGGACTCGGAGGGTCATCAAAAATAGTCTCCAAGTCTTGAGAACGACTTGGGTTCGCCGGTCCCTCTCCAATTCGGCTGCCTGGTCCTTTATACCGTCGATCACAGCCCATACAGCCTCTTCAAATTCTGCGGCGACGACTACTCCATGTAAGACTGCAGTGCCCTGCCTCCCCTTAAATTGGAAGCCGGTGAGCGCGGGGGCGTAATCGACCCCTAACAAGAACGCCGCCCGGGCGCCGAGCTCATCGGCTACATATGCGCCACCTTCGGGCACCATGCTAGGTACGTAGAGGTCGATATTCCTGAATCGGTTCTTTGGAACTCGACCGTCAATAACAGGTGGGTGTTTGAACTGTTTGGTTTGATCAAATGTGTAAATTGGTACCCCATTTGGTTCACTAGGGTCATCCTCCCCTTCATCGTCATCGAATAAGTCTGATTTAGGCTTTTTTCGTTTTGGGAGAAATTTGGCAGGTATCTCATTTGGGAGGACCTCTCGACCCATGCGATACCACTTCTCCCTGCTATGAGCGACTCGCAAATCCTTATGCCTATAAACCTTCTCCAGGGGCCCGGTACTACCGGCGCCTACTGTTCCAGAAGGTGAAGCGTTCGGTACAAGAACTTCATTCCGTCTGAGATGTCGCTTCAAAACATATACCGGGTGGTCTTTAAAATCGTTAAGGTTACGCGGCATCGGTTCTCTCAATTGCTTGTCCGTCAGTTCATTCTCTTCGATCTGGTCCAAGTTTGTAGGAAAGCCGCGGGAGAATGTTCGCAGAGATTTCTGCCACCACTTTTCGCCGCCAGTCTCTGCGCTTTCGACCCGCATCTTCCTTGTTTTCGCATTGTAAGCTTTAGCATAACGACGTGTTACGTCTTTTACTGTGCCATCTTCTTCAAAAGCAACGACGTAGGTCATGTTGTTTTCTCTGTCGGAAGCTGGTGGTTCCATATTTTGAGGTTTCCAGAATGAGCTAGTCACCAATGGGTCAGCAGGTTGCCATTTCTGGTGGGCTTCGTCAAGGATCTCAACCCAGTAAATGGGATAGGGGGATTCCCGGATCTTCTTAGAGATCGGTCGAGCTTCACGCGGCGAAGGAACTGTCGGCATTGTGGGGAGATTAAAGGCCGCAGCCCTCGGGTGACCTAAGCGCCTTAGTACTGAAGAAGTACTATACTCTGCCGCTGGCTGAGGTTCAGGGACGCTCTCTTTCTTAACCTGTTGGGCGTATCGCTCTGCAATGGATAGTTTCCCTTTTGCTTTAGGCGGCTTCCCCAATGGCGGGCCCCCGGAAGCGAAAGCAAGAGGCTGAAGAGAGCAGACAAGACGAGCTTCAACGCCGGCGCTTCGTAGTAGTGCACAATATAATTGGGCGCCAAGATCTCGTGAGCCAGCAAGGGATTTTGCGGCTTCGCGAAAATCATTCTTTTCCATTGGCGTTTCTGCATCATCTGGAAGTTTATACTGTGGATATTGATCAGCTCACACCCTTAGTAATATAAAGAACTTGGTATAAGTACATTTTGAAGATGTTCCTCATTCTCAGCCCAGAGTGCTCGTCGAATTCCGCACTCGGTAATCTGATATTTGGTCTTAAACATGGTCCCGACTTGTTGTAATCCTTCTTTAAGAGAATTGGCTTGTCCAAATTGGCTAAGCTGAGTGCTCGGGTTGAGATACGTGATCATCTTTTTGCTTAAGAGTTTTCGCAAGGTTTTCTGGGTAGTATCGTCATTGCACCATCGATTCCTCTGAGCAACGTGGGCCAACAAACATAGAAGATGTATCTTATGTATTTCGATCCGACGACCTTTTTCCTCTTTGCCGATCGGTTTTCGCCTATCTGCGGATTTTCGAGGGCTTGCAGCCATTCGCGCTGATAAATTCAGCTCGAGATCTTTGTTGCCATCATCGGCGATATCTAAATCTGCGAGAGGGTTTGAAAAATCGACATTTTCGAATTGAATTTCATCATCTTCCTCCTCTTCATCGGAATCTCTGAGCACCGTCTGCATGGTAGCAGTAGGGAGTGGCACATCTTCAAATTGAATATCATCTTCATCATCCTCTTTATCCACTTCTTTAGGCTTCGGCGTCACTATGGGGAGATCGGGTTTCTTGGGCGATTGGTTATTCCTTTGGCCAGGCTTTCGCCTCTTTAAAGGTCGCTCGGATGGTGTCGCATGAGATTGAACATCGGCATCGGCGAGCATTTCACTATAGATGTCTGGGATATCAGTCTTCTTCGTACTAGACCTCGTCGATCGAGTGGATCTAGGCGTCGCATTCGGCGCATTCGCCCTAGAGGCAGTACGCTTTCTCCCGACCATGACGACGGCTTGCACAGGGTATGTAGACAATGATTAAAAGAAGAAAATTTGGAAAAATGCAGGTTCAAAACTTGGCGTTACGTCGGCAGCCAATATAGAGTTTGGGAGCACATGATGCTACTAGATTAACTTTTGAACAAATGCGAAGGCGTCGATGATTAACTTGAGTGCTCTAGGCTCTGGCGCAGGCACGACATAGACGGAAACGAGGGGCTCTTTCCGTCATTCAGCGTGCCAGACGTGACGTACCTAGGTACCTATTAGAAATCGAAACTCGAAACCACGTGACTCTCCCTTTTCGCGTTATTGGCGGTACGGGTCCATGCTGCCATAGTAGGTACTTTCAGATGCTTTTTTACTCCGCTATTCTTCACACTCTGCATGCTTAAATGCACGGAAGCCAACATGATCTCTATAAATTCCAGGACCTATCACTCCAAAATCTAGCCATTTATCTAATTTTCTATCAATGTTATGAGACCTCAATTACAGTTCTTTTCGTGTGCGACCAAATCTTATTACCTTGTGCATAGAGCTAGCGTATAGCCCTTGCTGCCTTTGACCTTTTCCATTCGTTCCATAGATTTTGTCACTTTTTTAAGATGGTTGGGCATACTTTGTCACTGTCTGCCCACCCAAACCGTCGGTTCAATTCACAGAGGAACGCGTCGATCACGATCTTCTTATAGAAAAGCAAGGAGTTTATCGTAGGTACCAAATTTTCTAGGTGAATATAGTTTGAGCAATCAGCCCCTTTTACCCTAGAAGGCCTGGGGTATCTACATATTTAGGTATTCCGGTTTCCAACTATTCAAGGACGCCATCCTCGTATAGGTTGATTAAGAAAGCAAGCCCAACGGACTTCAACAATCGAAAGTCCGAGATGGCGAGAAGCATACAACTCAAGGCTTCGTTTCGCCCGTTTATCCACCAATCAGCCTCGGTAGCGACCTTCAGCGAATCTTTCAACGCCTTTAGTGCCAGCTTTGCCTCCTAAACTTGGAAATCTGCCTTTTCCGCATTCGATTTCGCTACAGGTGGCGTTATCAGACAATATCGACTATCCGGGCATCTCATCTACCAGTTGAATGGCTTTTTGAGGATGAAGAAGTCGTAGCTAATGCTAGGGCTTCGTCTTCGGCATCAGCCATCTCCCTGGCTTCTTGTAGGAGTCTGTCCCAGCACTCGTTACACATCCCTTCATTCCACTTGATGACAACTTTGTCTACCTCTCCCCTGGGTCCTAGGCACTGTTTGAATAATTCGGCACACGTTTGCGGTCGCATAAACCCCCAGCAAGAGCAGCCAACCCAACGTTGGTATAATTCTTTGCACATCGTTTCGACGCGAGGGTATAATGATAATGAGCAAAGTTTAAACGAAAGTAAGTAGTCCGTTACAAATACAGGGTATCGTTATTCTTTTCGGCGCCAAAACGGTGTAACGCTTCAGTTTTGTATTCGCACTTCGAGATGATGGTCGCCAGGACTCCGATAATTGTTTTGCGTCTTAATTCCCTCCACCTCAGATCGATGAAGATTATATGATCGAAAACCCGCTTCTTAGCTGTCTAGCAACAGCATCGATCATTTGAAGTCTGTTTTATTTCTTGGATGACATTGAGTTATTGGCGTCGTATACTGCCGTATCGTCGTTGCGATTTCTGCTTATGGCGATGATTCTAAGTTGTCTAGTAACAACGTGATCATGCCACCAGAAATAGAAGGAACAAAATTTGACCCAAAAAAGACCTGACAAGAATTGACCAGTCACGGTTGACTCAGGATTAGAATGGAGTGTTCGTGAGACCAAAATGTTGTGGAAGTTGTGTATGGGGTTGGAACACTTCCATATTTCTACACAACTCGCATGTTCTAACAGTTCAGGGTTCAAAAACGGCCTAGAACGGCGGTAAAGCTGGCAGCTGCAGGACCCCACCGTGGCTTGCTGTCAGAAAATTGAGAACGTTAGAACCACGCCAAACGAACTCTTAGCCGTACGACGTTCATTGTTAACGTTGTGTTCGGGGAAGGCATCCCCACGAGGCATTTTAGGGATCGAGATCTACTTTTTATTTCGTCCCCTCACTGATATTCGCACCGGCCTGTCGGAGTCCGTCTTCGGCACGATCCTGTGGACCACCGGGGAGATCATTCGTTTAAATCCCTGACACCGGTCTATCAATCTACGTAAAGTATCCAATCCCTACATAAAGCCGAGAACATTCTACTTTCGGGAATTTCGTACGCTTGATCACTTCACTTGTGTGAGGCTCGGCTGATAAACTAGTCGCACTAACGGCCCCTAATAAGGCCCCTAACTTGAACAGATTCTTCTTATCTATAGTATTTTAATATCACTCATCACATATATGCCTAGTATACTCTCTTGCGACGCTAGGACGAAAGAGTTCCCACGGGGTATGCTTTGGGAATGTTGGAGATATTCGGCTGCATCCTTGGCATCGAAGCGTACGATCCCATCTGAACGGTATAATTCGCAAAAGCCGGCGCCTTCCGTAGTGGCCGAAGTTGAGTGAAGTGATTGGCGATATTCAACAACTTGCTCTCTGAAAAAGGGAGACCTAATATCTCCATACCAATGGGTACACCAATAGGGGCATCTTGTGAGGACGGTGAGAACCCAACCGGCACAGTGACAACCGGTACTCCCGTCAGGGCCGCAAGGATACCGTTTCGTCCAGCTTGAGACGGCGAGCCAACCTTCACTACAAGATTCTTCTGTTCGGGATAAATTACTGCATCCAGCTCGTTTCTAACAAACGTAGCATTGATCGCCGCTTTGAGGTCCTTGATGCCCTGCTGAGCGGTCGCGTATCCTGGATCGGCAGTCGAAGAGTTTCTTGAGTTGTTCATGAAGGTGTATTGAGCCGGGATGACCAAGAACTCTTTACTTCCGTACACAGCATCCCAGGTACTTGGTCTGTTCCCGGTAAGGCTTGGACTGGAAAGGTATTTGTTGAATACCTCCTTGAATTCGAATTGCTGAACGTCGAATTTGGCAATGGCTGATGCGTTGTAGATTGATTCTGTTACGTTGACGATCTGGACACCCTCGGATTTGAGCAATTCAATTGTACTCGCCAATGCATTATTTACTGGAGTCGTTTCGTTAGATGCTGCATGGTTCCAAAAACCATCCAGCAGCCCAATTCGAAGTCCTTTGAGACCTCCATCGTTCAGACCCAGCGTGTAATCTATTCCCCTTGCCTCTGGCGGAACTAGAAGAGTGGCATTGTCGGCCTCGTCAGCACCAACACTTGCCATGACAGTCAGCGCAACAGCTAAATCATGGATATTCCTTGCGATGGGTCCGATGCTGTCTTGTGTGAAGCTGATGGGCAAGATGCCCTGTCTCGATATCAGCCCACGACTCGGCCGTACGCTAACTAGGTTGTTCGCGCTTGCAGGACTACGAAGACTGTTTACAGCATCCGTCCCCGTTCCAAAGATGGCGAAGCTTGTCGCAATCGCAGCGCCAGTTCCTCCACTGCTACCTCCCGGCGTTCGAGTGTGGTCATACGGATTGATGGTCTGCCCTCCCAACGAAGATACGGAGAGACCCTCCAACGCCACTACCACAGCTTTAGTCAGCCTGACCATCTTCTATGACATATTTCATGTCTCAATTCCAAACGAAACGTCCATTTCAACGTGTAATAGGTAAGTACTCAGGAAAGAGTAGGTACATACTTTCATGCAAATTAGTTTTCCCTAGAATGATTGCTCCCTCATCTTTCATAGCCTTGACGGAGGGAGTGTCAACGCTTGGGCTGTTACCGGCTAAAGCAGCATTGGCCCCCGTCGTGTTCGTGCCCACAGCATCATAATTATCCTTCAGCAACACTGGAACGCAAAATAGTTTTCCTGCTGAGTCACCAGCAGCAAGTCTCTTATCCAAGTCATTGGCCGCGGTCAACGCGTTCGGGTTGAGACTAACGAGGGCGTTTACTGTCGGGTTAAACTCCTCGATACGAGAAATGAATGACGATACCACGCTATGGCACGTGGTCGAATTCGCGAGCAGCGCGGCTCTTACGCCCTCGATAGTCGACTCTAGTGGTTCGAAGGCATTGGCTTGAGCATTGACAGTGAACACTTGAAGTAATAGTGTACCAAGTATCCAGACTGTTGCAGATGATCGGGCATGTAGTAAGCCAGCGGCGGCCGACACGGGGGACTTCATGGTGGGTTCCAATGCCTCAGAATTTCGACGTCCTAGTGAGTGCCCTTCGAACTCAATCGACCTTTTTTCTAAGCCCGAGCCTTATATATGTCGGCTCCAAACAACGTTCAGAGCCTCTAGATCTGGATTGTCCCCAGTTTATCCGACCCATTTAGGCGGCAAAACTGTACGTTGGTGCAGATATTTGGCTAGAGATCTTGTGTTATGGATACCAATGTGAAATGCCCCCACGTAAATCTTCTTCATGCAATTCGTACGGACGCCTCGGAGTCTATTCTCATGCTCCCTGATATCACGCAAGATAATCTAGGTCTGACGGGGAAACAATGCAATATGCAGATCAGCAATGCTTGTTGGCAAACATTGCTGAGCACCTAATACTCCCTATTGAATCATGATGACACCTCATTACACGAGAGCGTCATAGCAGAAACAATGACTATTCGATGGATAGTTAGGATTCAGGCTTGGTAACAAGCCGGGAGACGTAGAACGAAACACGAAGCCCGTTAAGCTCTTAATCTATCTAGAAATAGACATGTGTTTACCAAAACCTCGCAAAATAAGCGCAAACATCTTTAAGTAAAACCAAGGGTGTTGACAGGTTTAACGGAAAGTAAACACACATAGGACCACAGGTAAGACAAGACGAAGGTACGACGTACAGATCAGAAGAAGAAGAAAAATCAATAAGCCAACCGCAATCCCGTCTTTTTGATTAACTTTTATTATTAGAGCAGGATCTCCCAACTCCCCCCACGCCCGCCCTATGCAGCGAGCCCATCGGTCCCGCACATCATTGCCGAAACGGATATATTGCTGCTTCAATAGTCCTTCCACCGTGCAGCACGCGGACTAGATAGGAGGTCGGACGAGGCATAGCTTCGCCACGTATATGTAAGTTTCGATAGCCCAACTTTTTTTCTGGTGATAAGATGGCCAAAAGCGAACGGTCAGTGCCATGTCGCTTGCTTTCGCGTGAGCTCGTGTGCGATGGGCGAGTAAAACATGTGGGACGCGGTACACGATAACACACGCATTCGTAGCCTAGTTTGGCGAACACCGTGCGCTGCCTACGCGCGCAGGTGATATGTATGTATGTAATGTCTGGCATCGCTTCTCCAGGCAAAAATTTCGAACCAAGAATATACGTTTTGAGCTCGTTGCAGGGGTGTGGCGGCCCGGATCGGATGTCGATTGGTCTGCTGCAGGCTCGGGATCGACCCTTGCGGATCAGCAGGGTTCGTTGCACGGTACGAGAGCCGAACTACCTGAACACTAACGCATGGTGAATCCGAATACCGCATTTAGGAATCCGGTCTGCTTTCGTCGGTCGTGGTTGGAGGATACCCATGATGGAGCCTGGACAGCTATAAGCAGGGGCCGACGATGTTCATAGGTTGACAAATACATAGTTCCTCTTATATAATTGGAGCAACATAATCCGCGTCTCAAAAAGCGTCTGATGGAACAAGCGAGCCGTGTTTTTTCTTATTATTCCTATATACAACCTAGATCTTGCAACGACAGGGGAAGAATGGCATATCTACTTTACATGGTCCTTGGCAAAATCCGTAAGGGGTAATCCATGATTTCGTCGACTATAATCCCCTACAGTTCCTACCCAAGGCAGTGTTGAGGTGAGACGATACGTAAAACCCAATTCTACGGCCATAAGGAGCACTGCTACTCGATACGAGCAAGCTACCCGAAAACGCACAAGGCCTTTCCCGCTACTCCAAAAGCTCCTCATACTAATGGAGAGACCATTGGACGCAACCCCTCATCGAGCTCTCATCGAGGTCTCACGGGTCTCACCCTAACAGTGCCGTCTTCGATTGCTTTATCGGGGATGTCGGCAAGGGGATCCTTCTTGTCATGCGAATGACTGGCGCGCTCCTTCCGCGACATTTTCAATATGTTGTATTTCTCCCCGCCGATCTTGTAGTCCTTGCCGAACTTCTTGAACTACAGTGCAAACGCATGTCAACGAGGTCACACTACATTAATGGGGGGCTAAGGGGGAAAACTCACCTTCTTCTTCCATTCCCATCGATCGGATTTGGGGCTACCTTGAAGTGGTTTGATGGGCTTTCCGCGTTTCCCTTCCAGGACCCTCACTTTCTCGTCCGTGCCGTAACATCCGGCCTCCTTCAGGTCAATACCCGCCTTCTTCGCATAAGCGATGGCTTCCTTCTTGAAGGGTAGCTCAATGCCATGCTCGCGCAACCTCGGGTGCTCGTCGGCCCAGTAAAGATAGAAGGTTATGACCAGACCCAAGTCCTTGATATCGGAGTCAGTCCTCAGGATCTTTGCCCGGTCAAGCTCGTTGAGCGCAGTGAGTAAGGCGCGCCCGATGAGGCTGATGGTGGCCTCCAGCCTCTTCTTATCATTCACCTCTATTTGCGCGAATGTTAGTATATCACAAATTACTTGATTTTTGATTCTGTGGAAACTGACTGATCCATGCGTCAAGGGGTATTTCTGTGAGAAATTGCATTATCGCAGCCACGATGGCCCACATTTCCCGAATTCCTCGCTTGCTGCGCTTCTTTTCAAACTCTTTGTTGAAAGCAAGGAGCTAAAAAATCAGTCAGCGCGCGCCCGCTATCGTTAGTATTCAATTAAGAAATGAGATATCTTACCATGTTCTCAATCTGCTCTTGCATGCCCAAGCCATGGAAGCTCTTGGAAACATTCATTTTAAAAAATTCGGGGTTCGTATAAGAAGCCCGCTTCTCCCATGCGGAGAACAACTTCCAAGTCTCCCACATAGCAATGAATCGGTGCTCAGGGTGCTCGGAGGCGGGCTTCATTTCAATGTTGTCATCAGCCCTGATGTACTCATTGTACTGCTTGATCAATTCTTCATCGTCGACTTGATCATCCTCATCCTTATCCGCATTCTCATTCTCAATGTCAAAGAACGGGCGGAACATGCAATAGTACCCATAGGTACGTCGATGTTCTAAATGATCATATAGGGACTAAAATGGGGTGGAATAAGTACTTTTGAAATGCGCCACTGAGGGGTAAGTTACAACAAGATTGGAATACATACTTGGTTGTCCTCCCCGTCCGAAAGTACGCTCTGGAGGTCATCATAGTAGCTTTTGGTGTCCTCGTCTTCATCATCGTCGGTCAATTTGCCACGCTTAGCCGGGCTTGTAGGAGCAGACTGCTTCCCTACAGAAGAAGAATCTGAACGTTCGCGATTGGGGGGAGGCTCACCAACGAAGCCGGGGGATGAAAATCTATATATCAGATAAGCTGACAATAGAACAGGCGCAATTGAAAGCACTAGTGTCTTCTTGGATGGAGCAGCGAAGCCAAGCGTGGCCATGACGAGCCAAAGCTTTGATATTTCGATGTAGAATAAATTGTTGCCAGGTCTTTGTTTATGTATAGTATATTATACCGATTAACGTTAAGCTTCTTTCTTTCATAAGGTTATAAGGTTCAACGTATCGCCTTCAATTTTCATCGGTCCCACACTGCATGAGAACAACTTAGATCTCACAAGGCAGTCACGTTTTTAAGTATGCACACCGAGATAACGGAGGCTGGCTTGCGCTATGACCACATGACGATCTGAGACCCTGGTTCGGACTCGCAGACCGCCCTTTAGAGTTTCACATCCCCACGTCTGACCCCTTGTTTTAAGCAGCTCTTGTGACGAGTTTAAACCTTTTATAATACAACCACATTGTTTCCAATTCAATTGATATAGAAACTCGCACCATCCCACGACCTATAATTCATATCAATCATCACGGTTCCAACATATATCCAATTTGATTCGTAAATTTTTGAAAATATTGTGAAAAAAATAAGTGCGGCTAACGGTGAACCGGGCCATCGGATAAGGGATCTTAGAAACTCACCGAGCCCACCTAACCGGAACCTATACGAAACCTATTGACCCATTCACCCCGCCTTTAAAGGGTCTCTTAATCCTTCACGACGCGTTCGCGTCTTGCTTGGAGCTATCTTACCCCACCACGCGTACCTGCTGACATCATGACTATTCTCAAAGTGGGAACCCCTCACAACCCTCAATCTCAATTGATGGGAGTCATGTGATACCTATATCCCACACCACCACACCATTATATATAATATCCACAGCACCAGCTTGCCATTGAAATGGATATGTTGGCGCGTAGTGTCTCTCAAATTGGCAACTCATTATAGACTCCGCTCAATATAAACTCACTTGACTTAAGAACAGGCGATAGCTCATGTCAGGTGCCTTCATCTCCAGTGGAGTCCATCATAAGTTACCGATTCATAAGAAACGCATACATACTAACGATAGAACAGACTCAAAATAAAATCATTCCATATTAACTTACTTCGACACCCATAAATGTTAGTAAATACATCAAATGTATTCTTATCCCAAGCAACACGATCAATGTTGAAAAGAGAGGTCTCTCAGAAAGTATCTCGACGTTCTTCGTTCCGAGAGGCTAAACGCTACATCCTATAGTCTCTCACGACTCGGAGATGGAAGGAATTGGGTGGCCTCGACTTACTTGGGAACGGGTAATTTATATATGACCAGCGCAGCCATCTTGATATTAACTCATCAAATCTCCCCCAATCCTGTCTCATTCTCACTATGTAGGGAATCGATAATCGAAGTTCAACGACAATGACCACGTCCAGGGTCTTCGATCGAAACTCATATCAGAGAAAGGGTTACTAAGTACTAAACTAAATTTTATCCATCACTTTTTCTTAGAAGTCATCAAGAGATAAGATCCCGGAAAATCACCAAGTCTTTGGCTCATTCATTATGATAAGGCAGTCTCGTTTAGAACAAACGCGAGGTATGAGAAGTCTATAGAACTAGTTGAGAGTGTTATAAACAATCTACCAACTAGTTCGTTAAGCTTAGCTTGTAATGGAGTCCAGTAAGAAGCTATGAATTCGACTCGTACGTATACAATAGTCTTAAGTTCTCACTAGCAACACACATAGAATCTTCTAAAGTGTACCTAGAGAATTAAAATGAGCGGTGACTTAGCCGTGATCCCTTTTCTAGGGGCACAGAAGTCTTTCTCTCTCTCTCTTCAAGCTGAGGTAACAAGATAACTCATTTATTTCATAAGAATGTTACCACGAGACGCGCTATCTCATTAATTTTCACGTTAGAATAAGATTTTCATGAGTTCTAATGAGATCGTACATATATCCTATGATATAAAGGCCATGACCCCCTTAACCAAGATGAGATGGAAACCCTTTGATTATTGATAATAGCGCACCAAGTTTAGTATAACGGTAACCCAAAACAAATAGATTTCCTGTTAGGACATGAACTGCTAGGTAAGTTACAATGTATTCCAAGTACCCATGTTCGCTTAGATATTATTTTTATTGTTAAAAGACTACCTGGTAAAACAATCCGTAGATTCTATCCCAGTCGGCAACTTGTGTCAGTCATAAGTTAATACCCAGAACTTCGAGCAATCCCAGCTTTTCCAGAATTTCGATCTTTTAGGTAATCTTGGTGAGTTGAAACTCACTTTTTTTGTGGTGAATGGCTCGTATACTCAAGAGTTCTTATACCAATGGATTCCCATCCATATGAAGCATGCTTTTAGGGCCTTGTGCTATTCGTCAACTTTGTAAGATAAGCACTCATGAATTTCGGGTGTCCCCGGATTATACAATATGATGATGAATGCGTTGAATCATCCGAAGTTTGCCTGATCAATTTCCATAACAAAAGTGGCAAATATGACAACATCTTCAGGCAGTTTTCTTCGCATGTAAGCTTCGGCTTGGACTTCTGCCCTATAGTATAATCCAGATAAATTCCTTCCAACTTGGTACTAGCTTCGTCGTTCACAGATCTCTAATAGGTTGAGCCCAACTTCCACGACACCTTCCCCTTTTCAAACGGCAGTTAGGTATATTCTTCCCTATCGTCATGTATAGCCTCGTGTCTGCAGCTTTCGAAGCGAACGATGTCGGACTAAACTTCGCGAACCAGGGAAGCCGTTGAAGACGGCACATGATCCGAGATGTGGGGGAATGCAGTATTTGACAGTCGACATGCAGATAGATGCTCATACAGCGGGATACTATGCATATCAACCAGGATCGTCCCACCAGCTTTTTTCGACGTCATGTCTCATGTATGTAAACCGCACGCACGTGGCGAGGCAAGCATTTGCGCTTTTAGTTGGTCAGGAAGGGCTGGGAATACCCAAAGTACTATACATACACGCCCTATTCGACGATTGATTCACATAGGTAGGTACCCTTGTGACTAGGAAACCAGATCCCTGAGGATGGCTTGGCGGCTATGCATTGGGATTGGACATTGGGCATGCTCGCAGGACCTTTGAGTACGTATTGGGCTTCATACATACTTTTGCAAGCCTCCTATGTATCTAGGTAATCATAATGAGTATTTTCGGACGTGGTCTTATGCTGCAACTGGCTTTATGTGATGATATGATCAACACTTCTTGAGAGGATCTATGACATACCCACAGCATACGTAGCTTAAGTTATGATGCGCGTTGAATGATCTACTACATAGTAACTAAGCGTCTTGAAATAGGATTGGAGGGTCACGTCAGGGCCAGGTTAGTTCGGGTTATATTCTTAAGAATCTGTTGAGGGAAGGGTATAAATCCGTAGTAGTATTGATTAGATGCGTGGGGTATCTCATTGGTTTATTGGTTAGGTCTTGAAACCCGGTTATGCACTGCTTGGAAGGAATAGGTCAAGATTTACAGGCGCTCCGATAGGTTGAGATCCCAGGCACTATACGGTAGCTCCCAGTAAGACATAAGCTCAACTTTATACCAGAGCTACCCATTCAGACTTATATATAGGTAGGTACCTATCAAGTACTAGTTTAACTCGTCAGCGACAGGAGATATGAAATTACAATGTACCTAGGTGGGTAAATAAAATGGTACTAATTACCTACTATTAAGGAAGGCATACGTAACAGAACACACCTAGTAAGTAATTGAACATCGCGATATACTAGTAAGATACGTGTAAGGACTTTTTTTTTCGTTCCTGTCAGGGTTAGATCCAGCTTGCCGGAATTGTGATCCATGTAACGGAGGTATGAGTACCATCAGATACATATATCATAACCCCGGTTTCGGGAGTTCTAGATTCAGAGGTGCGGATCATTATTAGATTTGAGGCCTGCTATCACATCTCCCTTGCGCATCATATTTCAGTTAAACGGATGTGGAATGAGACCTAACTTAATCGGCAATTAACAATCATCACGCGATCATCATCAATATACGGCGAGGAGAGGAACGGCAGCTCTTTTTCCTTTCTGGTCGGGTTACTAATGAGTGAGTTCTTTTGGATGTCGACTTTTCGGGTGAAGTATGTCGTCGAACCAATCGACGTTTCGAAGTAAGATAAGAACGCACTAGCAGACTAAGTATTCGTAGCAATAGAGTAAGAATATGGTTCGAGTAAACTAAGCCGTACCGGCGGATGGTCGCTTAAGTCCCGTAGATGCCGGCACGACTATACTATTGTCATAATATATCATGTAAGAGGCAGGCCGCAGTAAGCCCTGCAGGCTCATCATCAACTTAGCACAACGTTAACCGAGAGTGCTAGGGAATGTGTCTTATACGTAATGGGTAGTTATGTGATCTCTCCATGCTTGCGTCAAGTTCAAGCTTAAAGGGGAATGTGTTGTTCAACTTGCCTCTATAAGATGCACCTCCGGCTGTCATATAGTCGAATATCACGACGTCCGTGCTCGCTGCTTCACAAGAAATGATACCCTGCAAGAAGGAGAAATAAGGTCTTTAGACGTTATTACTCTCCCACCGTAAACGTTCAGAATTTGGACATCTATTCCCTAGCTTGGCTAGGCCAATACCGTTCCGGTCGACGATCATTTCAACGAGGTGCGTATAATGCTAGCTGCAGATTGGGGATGCAGGTAGTAAAGGGGTCCTGGATAGTCCTGGAGGAATTTAGTGGGATGATTGCTTTTTTATTCATCAGCCGCCGAAAAAAAGAAAAAATCGAGTTGGCGCATATGACTGGCCGGAGTTGAGGCAGCCAGTCATCTTACCAGCGGCAAGGAGGGCAGATCATCAGTGAAAAGGGACATTTGTGACGAGGGTTACAAGAAGTTCCTTGGTATTCGAGCGTTGTAAGTAATTCCTAAGCTCTCCTGACCTAGGAGGTAGGAGGGGGAAATGTGTAAAAATGAATTATGATAAAAATTGAGTATACTATATAATTGCCCCACTGACAGAGCTGGGGAATAAGCAGAAAGAGATTGACGATGCGTCAGGTAGGTACTAGGTATTATGTAGGCATGTAGTAGCCCTGGAGGCATGTAGGCGATAGTGGAGAGGGGTAGAGATGAGGGCTGGGTCACATCTCGGACGGCTACCTCCATCCCTCACCTTTCCTTCCCCCCATACCTGATACCCTACCGCATCGTGGAAGTTGCTAACAGCATTGAACGTTGTTCTGTGGATATTCTATGTAGGAACCGCACGGGACGAGGACGATCTTTCCCTTGAGATCCATGGAAATGCACTATGTAATTTTGGGGCTCGTTACTAAGCCTGTATTACCTCAACCTTGCTCAACGCAATTTACGGGTTAGATGACCCCCAACTGACCCCCAAAACTTCCCAACTCCAGAATATCCCGTCCCCCCCACCCCCAACCTTGAATCTTTCCTGGTCATCTAACTGTCTAGCCCGTCCTTTCTCTCATGCACATCATCCTAGTCTCCTAGATTGAGACCAACAATATCACCCGCAATATCAACTCCTAGCCTCGAGAAAGCCGTAGTCACAATGACGATGACGATGACGATGGTAATCATGACTACAAGTGTTACGGGCTTTCGTGTCTCAAAAGCCAAAAGCACATGTGTCACCTTCCTTTCGTCTACCTAGATAGGTACCTATACTAGGTTTGAAGACGTCGATCTCATTCGATTTCCCTGTTTGGATGGACGATGGATGCTAGTTCCGACCTTTGGACTTAAGATTTGAACTCGGACCCAGCGTTGCGGTGCTTGGGTAAACGACAGCCTAGCTCGCCAATGAACATCGCGAACTCAGGCAGCGCGACCCCGTCTGAGCCTTGAACATGCAATCATCCGTCGTAACCTTGGAGCTCCTCTAAGGTTGGATAGCGAAGTGTTTCCCGCATTCAACAAGATCCTTTACGTTAGATTACTACTACGGTACGACATCCCACTTCTTGGCCAAATCAATCTTCCGCCAGCTTGCCACATCATTGCCTGCCGACCTAGGTACTATCTTCCCTAGTACTGCCTGTGCCTGATTCCGAGCTGGCCGTACCAAATCTTCAGTTCAACACTCCCTAATTGGCTAACCTAGTAGGAGCGAATTACTCCCGTATGCTCACACTCGTGCTCGGCATCTTGACTTATAATTAGCACCTAGTTGGCGTAAGGCAAGGCCAAATAACCCGTGAGATACACACCGCCATTATCGGTAGATTACCTAGCGACGATTTGATGTCCGATAAATCTGCAAATCTGCAAAACTGCAGGGAGGTCATTCGCAACTTTTGACGGCTTATTTCGACGAGAGTGACACTGCAGCCGCTCTCCCGCCAATCCGAGGAGCCACGGTCACACCGTCCTTCCAGCAACGAGTAGACGCTTCCTACGAGTCGCAAGTAACTTTGTATTCATGCCGCGTTGCCACACTGGGTTCTCAGCCGCCTGATGAGGTGCTTAACTACTAGCCGGGTCTTTCGTCATAAACCACATCCCGTATCCTTTATCACATGGCCTTCCATTGGCCTTGGCCTGTCCTCGGACTCGTGACGGCACGGTCGTCGTGTGCGTCTGCGTCGGCTCCTTCTACTCCACTTTGAAAAAAATAATCTGGCGCTGTTTATTGCTTGCCAGCACCCAACCGGGTGCCGCAAATGCCTCGCTCCCCTCATGACGCCCTGGAACATTGGGCTATGATGATGTCCGGGCTGGTGGTATTGCTGCGTATAATCACCGACGCTGGTGAATGCGACTCTACTTATGTGGTAGATAGCGGTACCTACCTAGGGGTAGAGATGTCCCTGAACGGCTTTCGGTGACGGTTTGTGCTCTTCTCCGTGCAATTCCCAGCTTGCATCAAAACCTCACATCGACTTGCTTACCTAAGGTTCTGGACGATTATCTCCAATGATACCACTTTAGTCACTTATCGGCCCTAGGTGCGAAGTGGAACAATTGGTTCTCTTCTTATGCTAGTAAATTTCGAAATCCAAACAGACTAGGCTTTGTAGACGCTGTATCACCAATATCATCGTCAGCTTGTCGACCACTAAATATCTCGGTATGCGAACGGAGCATCTTTGGGGGGATCACTATTACACGATACCAACGTCGAGACTAACCCCCACACATTCGAACCCACAATTTAAGCGGCATGTATTGATGAGTACACTTACAACGCAACCATCCTCGTCCCTGCAGGCTATACACATGAAGTACATGCTGCCCCGGACTCTGGATGGGCTTTAGGATCCCTAGTTGATTGCATAACAACTTTGTCTAATGACCCTCCGTCAGCCATTCGCACTGATCTTCCCGCCCGATACGAAAAAACATTGCGAGACCCTTGCTTCCGCGATTCGAGATATGCGGGTGTTGCAGATCCCCCCTGCAAAGAGTTCGTGGTCTCCCTTCAGCTGTCATGTTCCGAGTTGACTGATATCGGAGCCTGCCTTGGACGCGCCACCAGGCAGGAGAGCGGGCCATAGCGAGAAACACAAGACACGTATATCAAGTTTCTCGATAGTATATGTGTTCCCGTCCTTGCCATAGAAGTGGGATGATAACCGTCCACCTATCTCCTCATCTTCCTATCTCTAATCTTGATCGAGTGGCTCCTTTTCTTCTTTGAACACTCTTGGTGTCAGTACGGACGTATCTTACATCGTCTATATATATTACGCCACCCTACATGATTTCATCTCATAGGGACCACAGACAAAAAACCAATCACAGTTTGTTTCTTTTATTTCCCTCCAACACCTCTTAGTCCTACCACTAGCCCCTTTGTGTCTTCTAAGATCGCCATGGCCCCTCACCTTGACGTCCCATCCCCTGCTGGGAGCTTTACGGGCAACTTCAATAGGATCCCTTTTCGAGTTGCTGCGTCGTCGGAAGCTGGGACCAGTTGTCTGGCACCAACCGAGTCGCTCTCGCCTGACAGCTTTTTCGAAAGCGACTCAGTAGCGGAGGACATCCATATAACGCGGCCACTGGTACCAGGCGTTTATGTACCAACGATGTGTTTCTTTGACGAAACAGAAGACGTCGACATAAATGCCATTGCTCGCCATGCAGTACGGCTTGCCGAAGCTGGTGTGACAGGTCTTGCCACGCAGGGCTCAAATGGTGAAGCTGTTCACCTGACGCACGACGAGCGCCAACTAGTCACATACACTACGCGAAAAGCACTAAACGAAGCTGGCTTCTCACACGTCCCGATCATTGTCGGGTGCGGCGCTCAAAGTACCCGCGAGACTATTGAGTACTGCCGTGAGGCCTGGAAAGCCGGAGGCGACTATGCCCTCGTGCTTCCCCCATCGTACTACGCACCCTTGTTTGCACCCTCGTCCAAGACCATTGAAGAGTACTTCACAACAATTGCCGATGCCTCTCCGATACCAATTATCATATACAACTTTCCCGGAGCTGTTAATGGTATGGACCTAACATCGGATGTAATTATCAAGTTATCACAGCATCCCAAAATAGTTGGCGTTAAACTGACGTGCGGCAACACTGGCAAACTGAACCGTGTGGCTGCCGCTACACGAAAACAGTCTAAAGACTATGACGCGAATAAACCTGAATTTCTGGTCCTCGCTGGCTCAGCCGACTTCACGATTCAGTCATTGATCGCTGGTGGGCACGGCATTTTGGCAGGTCTTGCAAACATCTCACCGAAAGCCTGCATTAAGACGATCGAACTATTCAAAGCAGGGAAGTACACAGAAGCCCAGAAGATGCAGGAAATCGTATCACGGGGCGACTGGACAGCCATTCAAGGTGGCGTGGTAGGTGTGAAGGAGGGACTCCAAACATGGATGGGATATGGCGGTTACGCTCGTAGCCCACTTCCAAAACCAACTGCCGAACAAACTAAATCATGGAAAGAAGGATTTAGAGAATTGGTGTTCCTAGAAAAGTCCTTGTGATAGGCTGCTAACATCCGAGGACACAACAGTGGAAAGGCACTACCATCAGCGTATCTCGATCGCTACAGAAGTGGGCGTTATTCGGCCACGAGGGAAAAAAAAAGCCAAATGAACTAAAAAGCTTCGGGAACCCCTGCCCATATTCATGGATAGACGTCAGAATTATTGGTCAAAGCAAATAAGAAAAAAAACTCACTCTTGTTGGCCTCACGGGTTTTATGCGCAAAAAAAAAGATGGACATGGCGTTTAAAAGAAGCTAGGATTTACATTGCTGGTCTCACCCAACCTCCTCTGCGACAGCACGAGATATTGTACGACCACATAACATGTTTTTTTCTTTCGTCATTCATTTTACATCCACCATCTTCCAATGTATTTCTTAGCATTTTGTCGCCGCAACTGCTTAACTGCGCATGACAATCCGCTTCAGACATGACGTTACGATTATCGTACTATAGGTACACATCTACCCTAGGAATTTCAATGACGTGTTTATACTTATAATATAAGACCTTTGGATACGTCGATTTATTTACAGCTATTTGAAGCAGGATGAAATTTGATATTCTATTTACCTACCTAGTAGCTTTCGGTTTATGAGCCGAAATGTCTCATTTCTAGCATTTCGGTCCCGGCAGTTCGTCGTGTCGCTCAATTGAGGAACCAAACAAAACCCCGAGATACACTTAGTCGAACCAAGGTGTAACACAGACCTAATGTGCAAAAACGTGGGATGTGATGCTTGTTTGGGCCGTCCCGAAGGGGCGCCACATTGCAAACGGATAGGAACATGGCAACTAGGCACCTACTGAATAGTCGTTGTCCAACTACCTAGTTACTATACGTCTATCATCCAATCGGAGCCAAGAACGTTAAGACTGACATCTTATTCGTTATACCTTCTCAAGACCGAAGGTCGAGCCTGACCTTGAACATTCGAGGCTTCGAAATAAAAGCAAGCAGACAAATATACCTTGATTCGCTCATCTGACGGTCATATGATAAACGTCTAGACCTTACTTCTTAGTCCGATTCAGTCAGATTTACTAATAAAGCGTAGGTAGGCACCTACCTATTGAATTCAGTTACGAGCCTCTTAGAAATTCACTTGGTATCGGACTCAGATACGTACCTAGAATCTGCACTCGGCCGAATTTAGCTGGCTGCTGGCTGGACTACATGTACGCCAGGACGCCAGGCAATCTATCACAAACCGCCTGGAACAAAATACCACTCGGCTCTTGCCAAAAGCGGTGGGCAAAACCTTGAGGCACTTCACGTTCCTGGGCTACCCGGCATTAGCTCGTGCATAATACATGACTTTTAGCCACGGGCGCGAGGGGACTTCATCGTGGGACTCGAAAGAAGGGTCTTATGTTGTGCGCCACAGCGGCGACGCACAGGCAAAACTGGCGAGCAAAGTCATTCCCGGGCTGCCCAGGAGCTCATCCCCGGATATTGGGGCGTATGGACCGGATCTGTCCGCGATAGGTTAGCTGCAGCCATGACTGCTATTATTGCCCACGGTTACCATGTGGGATGATATAACTCGATCTTTTCACAGACCACTTATGTTCCTGCAGCTTGCCGACCCGATGCGTCTTTTAACGTGAGAACACGGCTGGCGGTACACATGCACGGAACACGCTTGGGCGTTCCGCAAGGAACGTACGATACTTACCTACGTACTCATCTGCGATGCCTAATCAGATACTCTTGCAGGACGGCACGCAGAGACGATGGATCATATCTATCGTCACATTTCCGAGAATCGGACGAGCTGCCAGATAGAGGTACATACCTATCTACTCGATAAGTGGAGGCCTCATCTACGACCCGGAGACCCCCAAACACCGCAACTCCGAGTCAGTGGCGCTAAGCGAGATCCGAGGGCGTCAAAAACAAACTTCGTGTACCTTGTCGTGTAGGCATATTTACGGTGCCTGTTGTGTTGCCTCATAGGCGCTTCCTAGGTTTATCTCCCGCGAGACAGTCGGCCTCTGCAGCACCAACCTATTCTCAAGAAGAGAACAGCGATATGAGATCGCAATGTGAATCAGAATGAGTTCACCGAACTTTTTCATGACGCGAAATTTAATATGCCTTATCTCTCTGTTACCAATGCAAGATCCTATGATCCATCTCTGAGTACTCCCACTGCATAAAAGACGACACGGGAGGCTCGCGAGCTACCAGTACATTGAGTGCTCAACATGGTTATTGAATGTTTTCAAGGCTTTGTATATAGAGGCTGATGTAAATTCTTGCCGTTTTATTATCTCCTGCTAGCCTCTTCAGCGATTTTATCCATAAATCTCATGCAGACTATCAGGAAAATAATCCCCTGGGCCGTGTTCGCGTCCGCACTGACCCTAGCCGCTCCGCCTCGGTTTGACGAACACGGCCAACGACCCATACCGGTGACCGGGATGACCACAGGCATCGACAATCGGACCGGCGAGCGCTCCACACGATGGGAAATTAATGCCCTCGAACATGAAGGCGGTCCTCGATGGTAGGGTATCGCCTCAAAGCACCTTATTAAACATAGACATCTTACCAAGAAGTAGGGATTTGTATATCCAGGGTCTTGCGGCATTACAAAACAAGACGGAGACGGATGAGCGATCGCATTTCAGCCTTGCCGGTGAGAGCTTCCGTTAACTAGATATTTCAACCATCTTAGTTTCTAATGTTCTTATACGACAACCTATAGGTATCCATGGAATGCCTTATGTCCCGTACAATGGAGTAGGCCCGGCTCCGGGAGGCTCGGGAGGTGGCTTCTGCCCTCATGGTGTAGTTTCTCCCTTTACTCTCCCCGTGACCTCTAATAGCTAACACTATAAAGGAGGGCCAATTCGTAGCTTGGCATCGCCCATATCTTGCCCTCTATGAAGTATGTAAGCTATTTTATGTTATTTTCTTATCAGCTATAAAAGACTCAAGCTTGCTGATCAATCCACTCTGAACTGCCTGTCTCTTACTAATTAGATACATACAGCAAATTCTCGGCCACGAAATCCAACGTATCGCTGCTCAGTACAACAATAGCCACCGTAATTCCTCCGTATATCGCGAGGCCGCCCGAGCCTTCCGTCTACCGTATTGGGACTGGGCCTCTAATGCGCAGCTACCGCCCTCTTGCGCGGTGCTAAATGTCACCGTGATGAGTCCAAGTGGCCCCTTGACTATGCGTAACCCGCTATATAGCTATAGGTGGCCGACGTACCCCTTGAACCAGACACAGTTCCCCGGATCAGCGGGCTGGGCGAACGAGACGACGCGGGCGTCGGATGGGAATAGTGACTTCAGTCTGGACGCAGTGAACGCCAATCTGGCGGCGGTGGCGGGGCAATTGAAGGATCAGGTTGTGAGTTCACTCAAACGACTATCAAAACATACTAACTCTTACCTATGTTTACCTATATTCATAGGCGAGAGAGTCCTATATAGTACATGATTAGAACTAAAACTAATGTTGGGTTTAACCTAATGTAGTACCGTACTTTCGCCTATGCTGAAACCTACGATCAGATGTCATCGATGGCGGACCCAGAAGGCCTGAGTCTCGAGGCGGCGCATAACATCGTCCATAACGCTGTCGGTGGCTCATTTGCCTCCATCGACGTAACTGCGTTCGATCCACTTTTGTATGTGGATCTTCCTATATTCCCACCTTTTCCCCTTTTCCCACGCTTAATTTTGACTTTCTCTAGACTCGCGAGTCGAGAGATTGTACTTTCATCGCCCGCGGTGCCTTCTGAGATACCTAACACGTAAACAGCATGCTTCACCACGCCAATGTCGACCGCCTCGCTGCGCTGTGGCAAGCTGCCCACCCCAACGATACGTATCAGTCTCAAACCTATGCTAGCGGGGGCCTATATGGCACCGCTCGCGGCGAGAACGTAACGGCTGAGAGCCCGGTAAAGCCGTTTTACCGCGCCGATGGCAAGACTTTCCACACAGGCATCAGCACCTCCTCAGTCGAGGCGTTTGGGTATACGTACCCCGAACTCCAGGGCCTAGGTTCTGATCAGAGTCATCAACAGGGAGGTGGTGGTATCACATGGCGTATCAATAACCTCTATGGTAACGACTACGATGACGCGAAGCTGACGGGGCAAGACTGGTTTGTGGAAGTCGCCGTCAACCGGTCCGAGCTGGAGCTCCCTTGCAACATCGATGTTAGCTTAGGAGAGGTATTCGCCGGACGAGTGGCACTACTCAGCATGCCGATGCATGGTTTGGCTTATGCTAAGGTTCCTCTACAAAGCTCGATGAGGAATTTGAACTTGAACAAGATAGGTCGGAATGCAGTGGAAAGGATATTGCGAGCACAACTTCGGGTTGATGTTAGAAAGGTAAGTTATGCCGTAATTACCTATGTAAACTGTCTCAACTGAAATTAGGGAAACGGTTCCACGGTCAACACCAAGGGCATCTCGGGTATAAAATTGAACCTCGCTGTTATGGATGTCATATCACACGGCAGCGGCTCTGAGCTCACCAAGTTCGGAAATAAAAGAGTTGTGCCGCTTGGATATTGACTCAGTATTGGATAGGGGTTTGCTGAAATCTTCATGTTTTCATGCTTATGCTTCATGAGTTCTATTAACTTTATTACTAGCTAGGTACAAACGTTCTAATATTAATGCCATTTATAAATGACGAAGTGACCTCCAGATTTTTGGGCATTCTACTTGGGCGCTGTCATGTTACATTATCCATTTCTTGAGGATCGCTAACAGCGACAGGTCGAATCGAGACTATATTTGACAGCTTTTTGTGGAAAACATCAATATCATTAGTCAATTACTTTTTTATTTCTCGTTGCTATTTACAGACATTTTTTAGACTCGACTCTCAAAATCACATCATGGACGCAGCAGCTACCACACCCATTAATAACGTGCTCCAAGCGACTGCCTTTCCACTCGCACCTGATATTTCAGGGGTGATCTGACCTCCGGAGCCAGAGCCAGAGCCAGAACCTGAAGTTCCGTTCGACGTGCCCGCAACCTCCAGCAAGACACCCTCAGCCTTCCTCAGACTAACAGCCAACACTCCATTCTCTCCAACCTGAAGCGTCTCCTCGACTTCCTGGCCAACCTTGTTGCCAGTCTGCGGGTCGAACGTAACGCCCGAGACCACAACGCCGCTCTTCGCGTTCGTGCCCGGACCAGTCAATCTTGTAACACTAACCTTCGCCCCAGCTGCCCACGGCGTCGTAACCTGGATCGTCGCATTCGGCCTAACGCCCTGGCTAAAGAACGTACCATCGGTCGCCTTCAGCGTGGAGTTATTACTTAACCCCTCCGTCCCATTCCAAACCCCCATATCCAAGAAAACCAACTTCTTCAGCTCCGTCGCGTTCGCCTGTCCCCCATAAACCGCAAACCCGCTCAAATCACTCGAATTCGCCCCGGGCAGCGCCGCAACACTTAATTCCTCACCTACTTGTTGCCCAGCGACGACCTTCGCGACGAAATAGTGTCCGTACCAATTCGCCCTAATCCCACTCCCCAGCGTCTCGTTCTTCCACACGTACGCCCTTGGCGTGAAAGCGCTATACTCGCTCTGGGCGCCTAAATGGAAGTACGTCTTCCGAATCCCGATCGTCGCCCCCGTGAGCACGTAATCGACGCCCCACAGCGCGGCGCCGAACGTATCGCTGATCCCGCTCTTCCCGCCGCAAGACACAGAGTTCGTCTCGCCCATTACTAGGGGCGCGCCGGCGGCTTCCGCGGCTTGCGCTTGGGGAGCGTATTGCGAGACGTTGAGCCAGAGGGTGGTGTGGTTCGACAGCAAATCAAGCCGCATGCGCAGCCAGCGCGGGGCGTCGCACGTGGATTGCGGGTACAGATGCGTCGCGTACGTTCCAATAACCTCCCTATCCTTTTCCGTCTCCTGCGCCGTTAAATTTGCGATACTGAAATCATCGATCTCGTCCTGTTGGTCCGGGACCCAAGGCGGGTCTGCGAAAACGCCGGCTTGGAATTTGGGCGCGGAGGTCCCGGCTTGCTTGTACCAGTCCGAGGCTACGATCTGCCCGCTTAGGTTCCGGAATTGCGTGAGGTAGGTGGAGACGTCCCAGGATTGGTCGCGCCAGCCTTTGTGGATGAAGTGGTCGATCTCGTTGCCGAGCTCGATGAGAGAGAGCTTGGTGCCTAGGGCGTCGTGCGCTGCGCTCGCCTCGGCGATGGCGTTGGACCAAGCCGAGGTGTTGACGTTCAGGTTTAGGGTGTAGATAATGTCTGTGTCTTCTGGGAAGTAGTTCGCCCAGCCGTCGTACCAGCTCGGCGTGATGTTGAACAGCTTCGTGCTGGCGAGGTCGGGGATGGCGACGGAGGAGTTGCCCGTTGATAGCGTGGGGTGGATGTACGTCTGGTCGGCTGTGTTGCCACCGACGCGGATACCGGGAGGCTTGCCCGTTACGTCTTTAATGGCGCTGAGGAGGGTGTTGGTCAGAGGCGTGCTGACGTAGTCGTTGACCCAGATAGGTTCTATCGAGTAGCCGTACACATCCGACACGAGCGGCCTCGGTGCAAGATCGCTCGGGACATCGACGACGTAGTCTTGACTTGCGACTTCGACGGCGCCGACGAGGGCCGCGAAAGCAACTGAACGAACGGACATGGTCGGCTGATTAATTAGCTGCACCAATAAACACACACGTAAAAGTCTCAGCTCTCACTAAACGAGAACTCCAAAGCTCGGAAAGAAAAGATTTCGCCGCCATTTTATTTACCTGCCCAGCCCTCGACCAACATCACATCACGTCACCTCGGTTCGCGTCCCGATGCCCCCAATTGCGCTCCAACGGCGAGCCAGGAACGAGGTAGCATTGCCAGACCCCAGGACCGGGGCTGCCGGGGTGTTCCTGCGGGGACCTTGGGGGAATTGGGGATGGCACGGTCGACGGTCCGGGAAAATTCACGCCGAGGCTAGTCCCAATTTCCACCTGTGGGAAGCGGTGGCGCTTCTAGGAAGCCTCTTGCCGACAGCTATCGAGCTATGTTATCATGTGAGGCTAAGAAAAAAATATCGTGATCCTTCAGAACGCTATTCTAAGCGATGTCCAAGGGTGGCTTAACTTGAAATCTTGGTTGATTTAGAAAATGTTATGTACCTGGTATGTTGGCGTATGTCATATGTATGGTAAATAATGCACATATATAGGGCATCATCCGATGCCAAGACATCCATACACACACTCCTCCCGTCCCAATTCCCTTTAAGGCGAGGTATACTTATACCCATACTTCTCCTTCGCCTCGGTCAAAAACTTCGTCACCTCCTCCTGCTGCTTCTTCTTCTCGGGATCCGCTTCCAACCCCTTCAAAAACGCCGCATTAGTAAACGAGCTCTCCGCGGGTACCGCCAGTCCCTTTTTCACAGCCGGTCGTGCGTTGATCCGATCGAGCCAGCTCTTGACGTTGGGGAAGCGATCTAGTTCTACGCCGGACACGATCGCGATGTTGGCCCAGCCGAAGATGTTGATGTCCGCGATGCTGTACTTGCCGCGGCTGGGGCCGACGATGTAGTCACGGTCTGAGAGCCGCTTGTCCAGGATCCCGTAGAGCCGCTCTGACTCCCCCACGTACCGCTGCACCGCGTACGGGATCTTCTCTTTTGCGAAGCGGAAGAAGTGGTTTGCTTGTCCTTGCATCGGACCCACGCCGCCGCTATCCGGGTTGTTAGTTATGAATCATTACTGTGTGATAATGGCTTTATTCGCGCTCTGGATCTATCGTGGGGTACTCCGAGTGGGATGTGATATGCGGGATGTGGGATTAGTAAGCAAAATAATGCACGTACTGTTGCCAAGCCATCCATTGCTCAGCGACGCTGTAGTCGTCGCTCTCGACGGGGAAGCTAAACTTGTTCTCCGGGTCATAATGGCGGGTTAGGTAAGTGAGGATCGGGAGACCCTCGAAGACTGCAAAGTCGTTCCTGTCATGGTCGACGATAGCCGGGATACGACCGTTAGGGTTGACCGCTATGAACCAAGGCTCCTTCTGAGTGTTTTTCATAATGTTTATGGACTGCCATGTGTACTCCTTGCCGTAGGCCTCCTTGAGCTCCTCGAGGAGGATGCTCGCCTTGTGACCGTTGGGTGTGCCTGTATGAATTCGTTAACAAAACAATTTTTATTAAGTATTTTCTAAAATTAGGACATACCAAAAGTCAAGAGCTCAATGCCGCTCTTGGCGATGAGACCGGTTGGTTCAGCCATTTCAGAATCTTGGTGTTCTTTCGTTGACGTAGGTGGCGGCGATGTCGTAGTACGCGATGTGGAGTAAGTTGCTTTTTGGTGTTGGTGTAGTGTGGTGGTGGTGTGATTGTATTGTTGTAGATACACAGAATGAAAGCGTCGACTTGAAAGACGGAAAGAGGGGATTCTTATAGAACGGGGCAGCAAGCTGCGGAGAGAGTTGACGGACATTGAAGTTCAAAAATCTATCTGACGTTTCCGATTAAGCCGACTGGGTTTGGGATTCAAGGAGACTTTACAAATACAACGGTGGAACTCTATGCCTATGCCGTTGAAGGTAGGTAAACTCTGTTCAACTTGCCTTACAAATACTACCATTGGCTTCTTATTAGAAATGTCTATAACTTGGTCAATTAATGTGGGGAGTGATACGGAACTGAAACTGGGTACGTATTGTTCTTCTACGTTACAATCTTTGGAATATCATATCCATGGATGCTTACTTAGGGCCTTTTACCACACTACTAGAGATGTAAGTAGAGAGAATGTGGGATGGACGCCGTCGAGATTTCTAAGCAACCCGGTCTTGGAATTGGTCCGGTTTCAATCCTGCGGCACCGAGAGAACATCAGAGAGCTAGATTGATAATATTAATAAGCAACTAGAGACCTCGCACACCGTTGCGGGTCTGAGTCCGAACCACTCCAACATTATTACAGATAGATATAAAAAGAGTATCGTGTAAACTACCTACACAATACCTCCTTACCTACCTTTATGTATGTGCGTAATATCCCTTTCCTAAATCCTCGTTTATGTCCTTCCAGCCTGTGGATGCTTACCTTGCTTTTACGTGGTCGCCTAAGCAATGGTAAAGTGGGTAAAACTTTTATAGTTGGTGATTCGCTTCACTGCCAAACATCGCTTAGTGGGACTACCATTTCTGCAGCGATCGGATCTAGCAATAGTTTGAGGGATTCATGGTCACGCCTAGCAAGTATACTTGCATAGTTAGTTTGCATATATGTATGCAGCTTCCTCGTAGCCCCATCAACTTCCTGCATCATGTACCTAGGAAAGCATCTCATTCGGTCTTCGTAAAATCAACTGCCACTATCTTTGCTTGATCGTACACGCGATTAACCTAAAGCCAATCAGAGCATGGTTCAACCAAGCCTGCCAGATCAAAAGAATCCATTTCGCACCCTATACCCGCCGCCCTCATCAATACGTCGAAACCGGCCGTAAAAGCTCATTTTTTAGTCCCATAATATAGGTTACCCATGAACGTAACTCGACCCCCTTTTTTTCGTAACCTGTTTCGTAGCTCCGGTTGTCATACTATACCTTAGGCACGGCACAGCGGTCCGGCCCTACGGACGAGAAACGACGAGGTATCTAGACAACGTAAGGGGGGTCGTTCAAATAAAGTTGAACTTGAGAAATTTACCAGTAACCACCGCCACCTCGGCGGTAGTCCTCTCGAGGATAACCACCGCCCTCGCGAGCTCCATATCCACCATCCCGGGGCGGGAAGTCTCGCGGAGGTCGATCATATGGTCGACCGTTGACGTAAGGGTCCGGAGGAGGGCCATAGTCGCGTCGGTACGGGTCCTCGTAACGCCCACGTGGAGGCGGATAGTCATCGATAGGTCCACGGCGTGGCGGCGACCTGTAGCGACGATCGTCGTAATAGTCGCGACGAGGAGGGCTCCTGTCGCGATAATCATCACGATAGCCGCGAGGGCTGTAGCCACGAGGGGGACCACGTCGATCGTATCCGTCACCAGGCGGGCCGTGAGGTCGACGACCTGTGGGAGAACGCGAGCGGCCGCCGCGCTCACGAGCAGGGAAGTCCGGCTGGGTCTGATACCCGGGGTTAGCACGTGCAGAGTAGCGGACAGCTACGGGACTCACGTCGGCGATGCAGTTGACCCGTTGCCCCTTAAATTCGCGGCCATCAAGCTTCTCCACCGCAGTCTTCAGATCCGCGGCGGTTTCGAATTCGACGAAGCTTTGGTTAATTCATTAGCCGACATGTGGGTAGATTTAGTGATACGTCAGATATCTTCACTTACCCACGGCCATTGCCGTCGCGGCCGGTCTCTGAGTAAACGACATCCAGACTAGATTGTCGGGCAAAGTCTTTGAGGTCCTAGATCCAGATTCCATGTAAGTGGGAGGTCCGAGGAGCGGAGTAAAACATATGCGAATAAGGCCAAAATCTCCAACTCCAGAAGCAGCACCAGCAAAGGAATGCGGTCAAACCAATCCAAGCAGGCAGCTAGGTCCAACACGGAAATCCTCAAGGAACCTTAACCAGCTCCTAAGACCTGTCCGCCAGAAGTTGGGAGAGCTAAATCGATGGGCGTGACATCACAAACAAAGTGTTGGTTAATATCAGCGTCCTCGCTGCTGAGGCGAAAAAAAAAGCACACGGCGCAAGACGGATCTCTGTACCAAGGAAGGGAAAGCATGATCTAAAGCCAGAATCCGAGGGCGAAGAACGGGAAAACGGGAGTTAAACAGACCTGCCAGCTGGTTTCATTGGGAAGTCCAGTTATCTGCATGCGATAAGGGGTGCGACGAGGGCGCGGAGCGCTGCGCTCGTGACCACCAAAGCCTTCGCGGTGACGAGAGCCTCGAGCGAATTGCACGGTCAAGCGTTCGCCCATGAAGTCAGATCCATCTTTTCGTAAATATTAGCCAGGAAACACGGAAGCAATCAGGAGAGACGGTGGCCAGGAATGGTCCAAGACGTACGGAAAGCTGTGACGCGGCCAAGTTAGTTATCGAACTCGTACACGAAAAAGAGCTCCAAAAGCCATTATATAATAGAGTGGGGGTTTGTGGTATGCTCACCAGGAACGACGTCGCGCGCGTCCATAGGATCCTTGTATTCGATAAAGCCGAATCCATTCATCAGCTTAACCTCGGTAATCTCACCAGTGCCATGGGTCGCGAAGTGAGCTTCGACATCGGCCTTGGTAGCTGGTTGCGAGTATTAGCAGCTACAACAGGGCGACACGCCAAGCTAGGTCAAGCTCTGTTACACCGCAACACGAGCTCGAACAAGCTTTTTTTAAGGTGTAGGTATAAATTACTTACCACCCTTGGGCAGGTTTCCCAGGTAGAGCCTGGTAGCAGAAACCTCAGTGGATGCCATGATTAAGATCGGTTAGAACTTGCAGGCGCTGAGATCTGATCTCGGACGAAGACCTGAGTAGAAGCTAAGATCCTCGCGCGCGACGAGTGGAAAAGAACCTCGTCTGCAAAGAAGTCGCAGAAGCTGCAGCAGCCTATAGATCAAATATTCGACGAACAAGAGCTCGATCAGACGGAATGTAGTTTGTTGCGGGAACCTATAAGGAAAATTGGGACCAGGAGAAAATAAAATCGACGAGAGGGGGAAAACCTCGAGGGTGTCAAATGTGTGGGCAGCCGAAATGACGATGTGGGATGGAGGGTTTTGGGGATAGGCCGGCTACGATTTTGAGAGTTAGGAATTGAGAATTGGGAAAGGAAAAGAAGAGGTAATGGCCGTAGAAGTCTCGATTTTGGGAGTTCCGAGGTGGGAGGAGGTGTTTAGGTTGTCAGGTTGCGGTTGCAGGTTGCAGTTTGTATGATTAAGACCCGACGACGCAACTGCTGAAATTAATAAGGTTGACAAGTGATTAATGCAGAGGCGAGAGGCGAGTGTGATGGGTAAGAAACTGCGGACATGGGAAGGTGTGAAGAAGGTGCGAAAAGTGCACGGTGCACGGTACATTCAAAAATGTGGAGGCGGCAAAGATCCTCTCCCCGCACGGACCAAACACGGCAGCCTAAGGTACCTAAAACTGAGCGGACCTGCTTAGATCGAACTTAACGACTAGTGTAGGTACTTTGTACCTTCAATGAGGTAACATTTAAAAACCCTCAAATACAACATAAATACAACTTGAACACAACATATCGAGTGATGATCTAACAGTCCAGGTCTGATTTGCTGAAGCATGTCATGATAGTATCAGAGTTTGATGAAAGTGATACCCTCCCTGATATGGAGAATGTCAATAATAATATTAATTGATAACAGGGGGCTTCTCTTATGAGGTTTCTGGACTCATACTGAGCTCGCGTGTTGTCATGTTTTGTTGAATAACAACCAATCAAAATGACGAAAAATATATATGACGGCTCGGGATCCCTTACTCGCGATTGACAGGAATCACCTGGGAGAAAAATATCTAGATTTCGTATACAGTAGTATGTAGGTGAATTCAGGTCTCCAATTGATCAGCAGTGTCAATCGCCGACACCATCACTTAAAAAACGCCAGGTGAGGTTTATTTGATTATTTATTATTGGAATCTACCCATTCGATATCATTTCGGGCTTAGGAAATATGTAAGCAGTTGTCTGAAAGCATGGGTACCTGTTTGAAATACCCCAGACTTTTAGGATGTATGTACTCTCGTTCGCCTCACCTGTCCAGGCTGTTCTAAGTACCGAGCTCCTGGGCTGCTGGGTACACCCTTGAGCATGGATATAATAAGCGATCATCGCTATGTCCAGCTCCATCCCGCCGCAGCTCTCAATCCAGCGCCTTGTTCTTCCAAGTACGTAAAACGCATACCCTGCCAGCTACAATGGTATCATATTCATTACTACTCATCAACACCTTGGTAGCATCCTAAACATTCCGGTCCGAACGCCTTGCTATGCTGCGCAATAGGAAAAAAAAGACCATGCTGCTATGGTTCAATGGGTTAATCTTCGTTGAATAGAATGTCGATAAGTTCGTCCATAATTGTGAAAGTTAGATGCGAGCTATGATTATTCGTCAGCACTAGAGCACGGGGTTTCCGAGGGTTAGCTATTCAGGTTTTCAAGGTAAATACGTACTTTAATCTCGAGTTATTCAGCGTCGCGAAAATTCTGCGGCTTGCTGCTTGGGCATTCAGCCGTCCCACAACATTTCCGGCCAAATCTGGAACTAAGGTGGCTAGCATCAAGCTGGCCTCTCTTCGAGTCCGTGCCTTCTCTGGCGGTGTCCTAGGCTGCTTATTTCTGTTGATCTGTCCTCCAGGCCACATGCTATTCCTCAAGAGTGCGATGTATTTAAGAACAGCATCTTCTTGGGCTAACACCTTGAAGTTGTCCCGCACTTTTCGTTCAATAGTGCCCCCAAGCATCTGATGTAATACAACGACGACAGCTCTCCCACGAAGCCAATTGTTACCCCTGTTAAGGCCAAATACTTCGAGGAATATATCGCAGATAGGTTTGATGAACGGTTCAAGCTCCTTGTTCTCGAATGCATTTAATTCAGCCTCAGCTTCGGCAGTTGTCATGGCATCCTCATTGATTCCCAATGGCATTGTGCTCATCTGACTTGTAGCGGCTGCGATCAAATTCTGCCCTGCCAATGATAGCTGGTCCAGTACAGGTATATTCCCTAGGATATCTTCCATGCCATCGGTGACGGAATCGTATAGGCGAGTGATCATATCCTTCTTGTCTTCGCGGCTCATCAGATCTTCACCTTGGGTAATTACACTTTGCGACAGGAAAGCCCGGAGGTCTCTGCTCCTACATACGTCTGGCAATAGAAGTAGTTGGCTTAAGTACTGCTCTAAGGCGTCGCGTCGCTTGCGGAGGAAATCGCTCTGGAGTTTCATAACCATCCTACGTCGTGGAAAATCGAGATTCCGTACTGACGGATATCGGTCCCGTAATTTCTGATGAAGTTCGTGGAATTCGCTGTACCGTCGCGTAACAATCCAAGTAGCTGCTGGCATCTTTTCACCGGCGTCCCTCTTTACTTCGACGACATACAGGGCAAATTCCTTGCCATCTTCCTCACGCCCCACTTGGATAGACTTGATTCTAATGGACGCTCGTCCGTAGAGACTGTTGTCGTTCTCTTGAATTACATATTGCTGTCTCTGCAATTCTTTTCGCCTAAGCTCTCTTTGTAAACTAGCTTTGGATTTTCGTAAAATACGTAATTCGGCCGTGTTATTTGTTAACTCCGCTTTTTTCGTTAATGATTCTATGACTGCTTCTTGGGCGGCAAGCCGGTCAATATCGTTTGTAAGAGCTGTGATAGCCTCTGCAAGGCCAAGGTCTCCTGGTGCGGCTTCGTGCACTTCATCCTCGGTATCGACAATTTCATCGTCGTTGTGATCTTGTTCATCCGATAGGAACTTGTCTTCGTCGCCAAAGAGATCATCATCCATGAAAACGCCAATCCTAGATGCTGCGCTTACAAGCCCAAGCGACGCTAAACTAGGCTTCTCAACTTCTTTGCCGGATTGTATTGGACGCTGCTGGTCCATCGAGCCTCTGGCTGAATCATTATCCTGCGCCGAGAACAAACTGGAAGCCCCGTCGCCACTTTCTCCAAAAAGCGACTCACGAAGGTCTTCAGCGGTTTTTGGTCGATTATCATCCTCCATAATATTATTAAGTGCCTCTTCCACTGCCTGTACTACCTGGGTATCTGGTACAGGCACTAAGGGCTCCTGATCAAGACTCAATATTGAATCAGTCATCGGGTCATGATCTAAATCATCATCATCAAATAATGGCGAAGCCATACCATCATCCAGCGATCGTCGATGGCCCATCAAAGGATCTGAGCTATGGCTAATATTCGCACTAGCGGTTTTCAAGTCCGAGGCAGAAAGGCCTCGTCTTACTTGGCCATTGGATGTGTTGAGCTTTGGGTTGAGCTTCGCTACAGACGGGGGCTTCAAAGCGTACGATTGCGAAGAACGGACAAGGGGCGGGCTAGCGACCGGTCCTGCTTGTGGTTGTCGGGCGAGAGGGATACTCTTCGAAGCCTCTTCCGACGCGAGAGCCTTGTAAAAGAGGTCTGACTTTTTAAATGAATCGAGAAATCTAGACTGCATGTCTTCAAGTACAGCACTCTGGGTTCGCAATACAGCTCGGCGTGCTTTGTAATACTGTGCTGGAGAAGCTGCTCTTCCGGCGTCTAGAAATTCTCGAATAATTCGTCGCGAGCTAGTAGGAACCTTGAGCTCTGGCTTAGATAAATAGGCCTGGTCGATCTGAGCGAGATCAACACGATCAGATTCAGTCCAGGGGCTTAGAGTCGAGGGTAGTTGTTCATCATCGGGTCCATCGTCCTCCAGAGGGTTTCGTAGGCCGTCCACAACCAACCAGAATTGTACAAGGGACATCAAGCCTTGTCTATCCATATACTCCATGAAGTAAGAAAGACCTGATGTGTCGCGTAGTAACTCAGCTAAGGACGAATTCTCAAGTTTAGAAGACCCGGAAATAGGTGATGGATTACTTGACAACGGTACATGGCGTCTATCACCACCTGCCGCTAACTGCTGGACCCTCTGGTCTAGTAGGCGTTTGCCCATCTCTAGCCGACGAAGGTAGATCGGATCCTGGCTATTGTATTGTGAGTCTTTCATTAGTTGACTTGCTACTTCACTTCGGAATCGTCTAGCGTCGGACAAGTTGTTGAGCTTGCGAATTGTGCGGATGAATCTTTCAAATCGACGCTCACTATCTCCCGGGGCAAGTCGTGGAAATGCGACTGATTTGGAACTTTTTGGCGTTGGCGACGCATGAGCATCCAAAGCCGCACGGAGCTTACGAACAGTTGACCGATCTTGCAGCATGCTCCGGCCATAGTTCTCCATCACTTGGTTCCAAGTATCAGGCTCAGATAGTAATTGTAAGGTAGGAAACAACACAGCACAAGAGACAATTTCGCGGATGATACTAAATACGGCTCGACTATCCAATAGGTTACGAGGAAGCACTCGTGGTAGGACCTTGGTGACTATATTCCGTAGATGATCTTGCTGTACTAGCTTCGTATCCGAGTAGGCCAGTGAGGCAGCGGGGTGCAACTTGCCATCTCGATATTTCGCGGCTATAGCCAAGTCCAGTTCTTCTGATTCGGTAACATCACGATTCAGTCTGCGACCGCGCACCGCCCTTTCGGCATCGTAGAAGTCGCGGAAGTGGGCTGTCAATATTGGGACAATCCTGCTAGTAACCACCTCTACCAAATCTGTCTCAAAAAGACGGTCTCTTATCGCAGCCAACGCTTGTCTTATAGCGTTATCGACCTCGTTCGCAAATACGGGGTTTTTGCTTATATTTGAATACCATGACTTCACGAAGTCTCGCACGATTAGATTGAGTAGATCGTCCAATGCGTTGGATACGGCGGGTGATTCGGAATAGAGAGGTGTCTTGATATAAGTCTGGCGAAGTCGCAGGGCGGTCGTTTCTTTACGCCAGGAATCGGGCCCTACAAAGCTAACGGCGTTTGGTCGCGCGGATCGGCTCCGTTGGTTATATGTCGAGCCCCGAGAAGTTAGAAGCAATAGGCAAACGCCTAGGAGAGACACGATAGCGCCGCTGACGAAGGCATATCCAGCAAATCGAATGGCAGGAAACCAGCTTGTTGCATATCCCCATGCGAAAAAGCAGACGACGCCAGCCAAACCGACATCTCTCCCCTTAAGGGCCATACTCGGTTTGAAGATGCTTAGCTTCCAGCTTCATGATTCGTTCGTGGGGTCGTAGGAATCGCAACTTAATAAAGGCGAGCTCAAGTTGAAAGACGAGGTGCTTATCGATTAAAGGTACGTAACACACAACTTCCGTTGGAAGTTACCACCTGCCAGGTGGCACCTCATCACCAACGCACAGACCATACATGCAAGGTACAAGGTACATTAGACACCTTCAATTCGAGACAAATGTAAGTATTTTCGTATCTAGAAGTAGTTGATCTTCTAGATATATTGAATTCAATGTTCACCTATGATAGTTGACAAAAATAGGTAAAATGATAGGTAATTAGCATAAATAGGTACTAGGTATGTATTCAGACACATATGGGTATCTTGTTTAATGACGGGTGCAATGTTCATCGAGGTTGAAAACTCCATGATTAGAGCTAACGATCACCATGGAGGGTCTTCTAAACGCCGAAACAAGGCGACGAACTTTTGCCCCTTATTCCTCTCAACCTTCTTCCCCTCTTCAGTTTCCGTTCTCATGACTTCTACACACGCATCAGCGTCCTGCTCCTCTTCAGATACCCTTTCAAACGAAGGATGAGCTTCGAGATGCTGAACCATCCAGTTATGAAGATCCTCCACGTCTGTAATAGTGTATACTATTCCCCCCGGCTTTAATGCGTAGGCATACTCTGAATTTAACGTGGTAGATACGATTCGAGCTTTGTGCTTGCGCTGTTTGAAATGAGGATCTGGGAAGCAGATGAAAATCTTTGAGAGCTGCCCCTTTCTGAAGAAATTGGGAAGAAACTTCATCGTGTTTGCCCGTATACAGCCAACGTTCTGAAATTTCTTCTGCTCGGTGTCTTTTGCACGGAGGGCTTTGATACGATCTTGAACAAATTCTGTGACTTGTGATCGAATTTCCATGCCCACGACTAATGTGTCCGGCATTACAGGAGACAATGCCACTAATAGGCCTCCAAAACCACAGCCTATATCCACAACCTCAACATCCTTCGTGAGCTTTTTGGGTGGCGGGTTCGATGTCGCTTTGACGTCGGAAGATGTCTGTGGGAGTGAGGTTGGTTGCGGATCTGCGACAAATGCCGGAAAGAATGTGGACCAATCCATATCATCGGGTCTGGTTGGGCTGTGCAAAATAAGTCTAAAAGTTGAGGGAAAATGGAGAGGTGGTAGACATACTATGTCAACTGGTGGTCTGAAAAGGGATTCGCATGCGCTCGCTGGCGATAGAATTTTTTCTTGGGCATATTTGTCGTGCCATTTTCTTTCAAGGCTTGACGGTAGTCTTGCCGCTTCTGCCGTTTATTCGCGGGCCCAGGCATATTGAGGATATGTACAGCCTTTACTAAATTTATGTGAATGTATGAACAATGATCGAGCGGTTGTCCTTGTATGGGCAGTATTCAATGTCCAGTTAGAAATGATGCGCAAAGTGAAATTCAAGCTGCTATCCAATGGTGGGGTATGAGCTGAAGGGGTAGCTGAAGAAGACGCTAAGTGGGGGTCCGGGGGCGGGTGATAAACGATAAGCCGCTATATTGCTCCGGCGAGAAGGTACAACCACGTCCACGGTGCAGTCTTAGTAGTTTTAGTACAGTACGTACCAGTTCTTACGTCGTAGTTGCTGTGCAGTTGCTGGGCAACCACGCCCCCAAATCTGCAGGTGGTTACCAAAAGGCGGCGAAGCTCAACTTAAACAAAGTCTCCACGAACCAGATTGCTTAGTTGGTCAAGTCGTGACTGACCCAAACTAAAAAGGCAAGGTTTAATGTCGATATGTCAACTGGTACTCACCCTGACTTTTGACTTTTGAATCCTCCAATTTCCAGACTCCAAACTTCAATTCGACAAGCTACTAGCTACGGTTTGCAGATGCGGATGAACACAGTTCAATCCATCGTCCGCTAGCGTTTACTTCCGCCCGTTGAATTCAACGCGGTCACGTCTCAAACGTCTCAAACATTGCGAAACATTACATGTGCTAATAAGCATTGCTTCATATCATAGCCTATGGTTATGCCTAGCATTTGACGTTTATTTCTTCACCTATTCATTGCATCGTTGCATTTTCACTTACGTCTCTACCTACTCTTCGTCGACAATTTTGAATTATTAGATCCGCATTTCTCTCAGACATCATGGCGTCGGTGAACGACTTTCACCTCACAGCGAATATCGCCCCTGGTGCTGGCCGACAAATCCAGCACCAGCGGTCAAAGTCGAACATCCTAAAATCCTTCATTCACAAACGCACCAATTCCGATGGAACACCTCTACCACCCGCGGACCTCGTACCATCATCAACACCCGCTTTAGATTACGAATACGCAACCCATGATCAGGACATGGGCAACCTGTTCTCCCGCCCTATTGCTCTAGGCGAAATTCCCCAGAATTCCACTCGATCACCGACCAAGGAGTTACCAAGCGCTCCTCCATCCCCGACTAAGAAAGGCTTTAGTAGCATCAAGCAACCTAAGCAGAGCTCAGCCAAGCCCAAGAAGATCAAGTCGGCTACGAACCTTATTGGTCTTCTAAGCCGTCCTAAGAGTTCAAAGAACTTGAAGGGGTTGACTACTGAAGACGAAGACAGATCTAAGCAGAGGAACAAGGAAAATCAACCTCCCCGAACTTCCCAGGAACCCCAAGGTCAACACCCTATTACTCGCCCTCCTATTTATGCTCAATTTTCGAGCGGTGCAGTAGAGAAGCAAAACGAATTAGAACACGTAAAAACCCAGAACCTTAGCCGATACGTTACCAACAACCAGTCATCTACCAGCATGGGATCCGGTAATCGACCCGCCAAGGAGCGGCCCAAGTCATACCATGCACCAAACATGCAATCTGCCGATATGAAGCTAGCTTCAGGCAGCGCGAAGACCTCCAAGTCTAAGATCCAGAGAGGTCTCAGAGCATTGACCGGCAGCACCGAATCGCAGAGCAGACCCCCTTCCGCTCAATCCGTTGAACCCGTACTCGACCCGAAGGATGTCGACGAGCAATTCGAGGCAATGCTTGACCGACGCAACATTCCCGAGCATCAGCGATACAAGATGCGAAACTTAGCAGGCACTATGAAAATGGAGTTGATACGACAGGATTGGGCTGAGAGTCGAGGTACTACTGGTTTGAGACCAGAGAGTGTTGGTAGCGATTTTAGCTACAACGCTGCTCAGGCACAGGCACAAGCACAAGAGCAGGAAAAAGTAGAAAAGGCGAAGAAGTCACGCGGTCGAAGCTTCACCTTGTCGCGAGGTAAGAAGTCGGAATCCACTTCTCCCGTAAAGAAGCAGAAAGGCGAAGGTTCCATAGGGCGGCACTTTCGAAGCAGATCGACAGACAGCGTAGCCAGTGAGCGACCTGTATCTGGTGGATCGAGCACGGGAAGCGGTATCCTGTCGCGAGTGATGCAGCAAGGACCTGTAGACTTCGTAAATTACCTGCGTAAGGTGCAAAAGCCAGAGTTGGTAGAGGTCGGCAAGCTTCACAAACTCCGCTTGCTGCTGCGAAATGAGACGGTAACCTGGACGGAGGAGTTCATTCGACAAGGTGGTATGCAAGAGATCGTAGGCCTTCTGCATCGTATCATGGAGGTCGAGTGGAGGTAAGTTCATCACATCAGCCTTTTGAAATCCAGACGCTGACCACCATAACAGAGAGGAGCACGAGGATGCTCTTCTGCATGAGAATCTCCTTTGCCTTAAGGCACTCTGCACTACCGCTCTTGCATTACAGGAGCTCCATTCGCACCAAGCAACATTATTCCCGGCTCTTACGCATATGATCTTCGATCCGGACAAGAAAGGCCCTAGCGAATTCACTACACGCAACATCATCACCTCTGTGTTGTTCACTTACATTCAGTCAGCTGCGCCCGCCGACCGCCCGGTTCGCGCCAAAACTGTACTTGGTCATCTGCGTGATCCCGAACAGAAGGAGGAGGATCGACCTCTAGGGTTCGTTCTCGATATGCGCCGAGAACGCCCGTACCGTATGTGGTGTAAGGAGATCTCCAACGTTGTCAAGGAAGTGTTCTGGATCTATTTGCATCGCATGAACGTCGTATACCTCCCGCGAGACAAGGAGCCAAAGGATGGCGCTGGTTCGTCTGGTATGGACAGCGCAACTTACTTGGAGACCTACTTCCCTAGTGAGAGAGCTCCCCAGCCAGCGGCTCCCTACGTCGGCGGAGTAGAATGGGATGCTACAAACTACATCACGTCACACCTAGACCTCGTCAACGCCATACTCGCCTGCACCCCGACGGCGGAGGAGCGCAATAACCTCCGCGGTCTCTTGCAGCTGTGCGGATTGGAGCGCAGCATGGGTGGCAGCATGCGCTTAGCCAAGGAGAAGCTATACCCTTATTTGCACGAGTGTCTGCGAACCTACGTCGCAGCCGCGGCCGAAGACGGCTGGGACGTGCGAACTGTACGATACGGTCCGCCAGCCACGCCCGCCACCCCCAGAAGCCCGACCAAAAGGCACGCGGGAGGCGGAGGAGCCAATAACAAGGCCAAACCCAAGGTCGAGGAGCCGCCGCCCAAGATCGACATGCCTCAGTTCAACTTCGGACTAGATTCTGATGCGTCCCCATCCCGCGCGGCTGCTCCCGCTGACAAGAGCGGCAAGGACGACTGGCTCTCGTAGCGGAGGGACCTGGCTTATGCGTTTGAGCTGGAGGGAATGACCCAGTACCCAGTGGAGGGAAGAGAGGGGGGGTCGCAAATGTCTCGTTCCTAACAGGGTAAATGACGGACGTCCCGTAAGCCACCAGTTGTGGTCCTGACTTGTCCGCTCTCGTCTTGGCTAGCTGGTTCGGTTCTCACATCTGAACTAGGAACGCCGCCAAAAACGGGCCATTGGACGTCGGCATTCCTTGGCCTGTGTACTGTTATTTCTCGGGAGTTTCTGCTTCATTGGTATTGATTTTTTTTTTCTGATTTCTGTCAAGGGAGGGGTTTATGGGAAGGGAAAGGTGTTCTCGTTGTCATTGTCATCATAACATCATGCTTCCTCATGATTCGGAGAAGGGGGGGGGG
>QLPL01000015.1:108265-166760 GCA_003314315.1 Annulohypoxylon stygium
GGGCATTTCCATTTTTCAACATCGCTTGGTAATGACGTCCGGTTGGGCAATGGACTTTTATGGCTCTTTTTCACACATACACACACTCACACTCACACACACAAAATGCAACACGGTAATGCGGTAGATTGAAACGAAACGATCATGACGCTTATGAACAAACTATGGCAACACAGCTCGATGAATCAAATGACCTTTTCCCACAAGAGAAACTGCTGAGCTGTATACCCTATGTGATGTGAAGTGATGTGTTACTGTTACCTTGACTTCGTTTTTTGGGTGTTTATGTAGTTTCTCCAGCTCCTGGGTCTGGTAAGCCACTGGGCGAACTCGTATGATCTCGTGCCCGTTTGCCGTTTACGTGGCTGAAAAGATCGCAGCGTCGGGGTTGCTGGCTGGCTATAGTCGATCGACCATCTAGGGCCGCCGAATCGGGGTGGCTAAGGGTCGCTCGAAGGGGGAGGGGCCACTTCACAAGCCTGGGGGCGGTGAAAACCTAGCATGCCCAGGGCGTCCGAGTACGGCTGACGATATATAGGCAGTCCACCCAGACAAGACAGAGGAGTTCGCGTAGCCGGTGGGCGGTTTTAACGCTCCCATTTGGAGCCAATGGGCTAGCAATACTAAGTAATGAATAATGTCTAATTACCTAACCGTCCCAAAGTACCCCCATCGTCACGTATGGAATCTTCCATGACGCAGGCGGAAGGATGGCGTCCCTAGATAGAAAGACAGCAGGGCTAAGCTTAACTAGTCAGTAGTAACAGTCTGAAACTTAACTATACCGTATGCTTCCGACCGCTATCGGCTAACGTGCGAGGGTATTCACTTCGTGCCGTATACTCCTCAGGTGGATACGGTAGACATTACCTTGGACTATGCGTAAATTGCATAATCATGCCGCGTGCTTCTCTGCCGAAGGAACCGACCCACGCTCAGCTTTCATACCGCCATCGCTAGTCCTGGTAATAGTTTGAGAGGTTGATCGGCGACAGTACGAGTAATTTTATGCAGTATCGCGTCTCTACGTCGCGCAGACCTTCCAGTTACGGACCGTATTATATCTCATTGCTATGTAAGCATTGGGGTTCCGGAAGCGCATCGACGTCGTACGAACAAGGTTGCCCTCGTCTATTCGGGCTCCAGTATGTCGAGACAGCACACTGGGAATGTGAAATCCGATGCTGCTTGGCCATAATGATCTTCAGCATAGTGCTCGGTCTATCCCGAGTGTATCCGCTGACTGACGTGGTTTGGGCTGGCGTCGAGAGGCTTCACGATAGGCTAGGATAAATGAATGACAGGCTGCGTTGAAGAGAAGTTCGGTTTGGGAAGAGATTGCCCGAACTAATGATCTGCAATGCATACTAGGCCAGAATTATAAGAACAAATTAGATTCGATCAACCCTCGCTGGAACTGTAGTCCGTGGAGGATTTAACTTTGGGGTCATGAGGGAGGTCAGCACTATCGAGATTCAATTAACGTAACGTAACGCCCCGACAGCATGATACCTCCTCGTCTATACCAGGCTAGACCGCTGACTAGACCGACGACATGAACGTCTCATCTAAGAGACGTTGCGCGGGGAGACCGGTGTAAAATATGATAAGTCTTTTCTTGATGCGGAGCCTCAGTTCAAGGTGGACCAATTAAACGGTCTCCCGATGAGCAGAACGTAGATCCCGCAGATGACGGTGCAATGGGAATGACATTGCTCCGGTAAAGTGACATTTTATGTACGTGAACCGGGGAATAGAATGCTCTCCGAAGATATCATGGGGTCCGAGGCACTTGGCAGGCTTGGGGGTGACAGGCAGGTCTCGTCCCCAGGTCTGCGTAAGTGATAGCCTCTGCAGGATTCTTGCGGTTTGGGTCACTTTGTTGGCTTTGATAGGCCCGGAAAGATGGATGAAACTCGGGAGGCTAGCCATGGTACGCAGACTTCGTAGCCAATGACCGCGTACCCAATGATTCAATCATGTGTGTCAACGCACTGAACCAGGGAGTTGAACGGTATGCCGGTATCGTACAGAACAGGACCCTGACAGACAACCAGAAAACCAAGAGATCGGGCGAAAGAGGGGAAAGAGAAACGGGGTTGACAGGTTTGACAACAGAACATAACCAAAAGAGCCTAGATCAGCCAGGGCACTTGACGATAACTCTGCTCGTCAACGACTCTGAAGATCATGATAAGGCGGAGAGACCACCGACGATCAGGTTCCAATCGAAGACCCTAATTTCATGACGCATAGCCAATGTATGTGTGGTGTTCATATGCATTGAACCAACCTGTCAACCCAAAATTTGTTGTTGGTCGGCATCATTTAAGATCGGAGAATACAGACACTCGTTGGAACGTTTGGAACAATTGAAGTCGACGTGGTTGGTTTGACGGGGGTTCGACGGGGTTGACGGTATGGTCCGAGGACTTATCTATATTGCGTATCGTGTAAGGGCTTTTTGCTTTGCCTCATCGCCTTATTGCCTCATTGCTTCTTCGCATATTTGTAAATCAGCCATACACAATCCTTATTGACATTGACGTCTGAGAGTTATTAATACCATGTTCCAAGTTGTGCAATCAAATAAGAAGAAAAGTGCCGAGAGGATATATATTGGGAAATGTCTAAGAATAATAATGAGAAGGTTAAACGAGGTAGGAGATCTAATAGTTGGATTGGTAGTTCCCAGCTCAGGCACGGTTACGTAATTAGCCAATAGCGGAATGACTTGCACTTGCCAAGTCTAAAGGGACTCTCGATACAACATACGTAGCTGCTATGTAATTTACATTAATAGTTTAGACTCAGACAAAAAATAAAAATAGATTTATATTATATAGATTTATTTGCTCTTCCTTTTTTTGAGTAGTACCCCTTTTTTATTTCTCTTCGACATCAAAGCTAAACATTCTCCTCACAACCCACCGTACCGAATTGTCTGCTGTGATGTATGTAAGAGGCGTGTCCAGGATGTAAGATATTACCCTGAGTCGACTAGGTACGTGGGAAAAATATGTAATATGAATGGGAGCATGTGAAAGCCTATAGCTCTAGAGCCAATCAGATCATTCAAAAACTTACGCACCTATATACATAGCTACCTTAAGGTGTGCTTAACATATCTACTATACATACACAGGCTGACAAGTCAAATTCAAGGCAGATTCATCTCAATATCTACAACAAGTATTAATCGTATTAATCGTATTAATTAACAATTTTTTATGCAGCATCCAGTCAATTAGGTAAGTTTAGTAGGTGACATCTGGGAAAACTACCCCTCTTAGGTATCACAACGTTGTGTGACGAAGCCTAATCAATCTTATCTAATTCTGATACATGAGTTCTCACCACGATTTGGCGTAAGACAGAGGTACCGATTGCTTCAACATAGATGACCGCCACCTGCCAATTCAGGCTAGTTCGTTCCATTCTTAGCTCCTTGCCTTAGGGCTTTTGGACCGGGGTCTGGGCGGCGTCTTGGCAGGCATAAGTTATCCCTGGTCTAGAGCTTTTCTTTTCCCACCTTTCGACCTTACGACCTTACCCAGCCGTACCGAACCGGCGAATATCGCTTACCCATACCCATACCACCTGTAATCGAATCGGGTCTTCGTCATCACACTGCTCCAGCACTCTATCACTCTATCAGGATCGAGAAAGCCTTTCCCGACATATCAGTGGGAGTGGGAAAAAATTACTTACTTTCACAGTTTCAGGTAGACAGCTGTCGGCCCTTCCGACTGGAAACCCCCCCCTGAAGGCGAGCATCATCATCGTCACTATCACTATCAGTCTATCGTCATCACTAAATAGGCAGATACGCTACTCAGTAGGTTATCGAGGATCAGGGAAAGCAGTTCCCGGTTTTGCGCCTTGCAGCTGAAGGCAGGAATCCTCCCTATTTGCACACACCATCATTCAATATCCAATATCGAACCTTCGCCATCCACTAGAGCTATTCCAGTCTATTCCAAGTGCCTGCACAGTACAAGTGCCACTCCACACCTGCGAGACCTTGCAGAGCCCTGCCAGTTCTGTTGTACCAGTCGCGCGCCGTTCTGCTACCAGTTCCGGCAGCGCAAGTTCCAGCGGCTACCGTGTTAGTGGCCCACTATTATCAATATCAACATCTCCATCAAACTACCTGCAAGCCGTGCCGCTCCGAAACCAGAGCGAGCCCACCGAGCCAGTTCCTGTCACCTAAATCGCTGGGACCTTGCCGGTTTTTCTTGTGCCGACGAATCCCAGGAGCTCGGTTGGCATTGCTAGGACTTGTGCACAAGACCCGAGAGCTGACCACCAAATTTGTCCGAAATGTCAATAAAGTATGTATGAGTTTCTCTTGTCTACCTGTATTCTGCCTGTATTCTGTTCCCATCGACCTGATCCTCGATCGAACCCTCGCCCCTCGGTCATCGTCCTCATCTTGTCTCTTACCTCCTACCTCCCCTTACCTGTCCCTTCTTTCCCCCTTCTCTCCCATCCGCGACTTCTAGGATGTGATATCTATCTTCATCCTCCCCGAGAGCCTCGCTCTTCATTCTACGCTTTGCACGCGTAATCAACACTGCGTCGCCCATCTCCCATCGTCATAATGGATTACGGCCTTCACGACCAACATGCGTCGTATATCCTTAGCCAGAGCAACCGGGGTGAGGAGGACACTAACTTGGATGCTAGCTGGGTCATGCTGTCTCGGGCCGGGGAGATAGAGCCTCTGCCGCATGAGACTATCCTACACAGGACAAGAGGCAGGATAGCTCTCAGCATAACTGCCCCAAACCAACCAGCCGGCATCCCTCCCCTCAACATCAAGAGCGAGAGTGGTACGGCATATATAACGAACCAAAGGGTAAGCACGGCGCCATCTGTCACGATGTTGGAGTTGAGTATTAGATTAACATTTACATTCAGTTGATCTACCTACCTTCTAAGCCTACGAATCAATTCAAATCTTTTTCATCTAAGATATTAGGCTGCCAAGACAGCCGTATGTGCTCATCATGGATAGGACCTTGGTATTGGGAGGCTCTTGTGAGACCAGTACCTGACGGAAACATTCCGCCGGAGTTTCCCAGAGTGAATCTGAGGTTGACATTCAAGGACGGGGGTTCTAGCGAATTCGAATCGAAATTCGTGGAGCTCAAAGGGCGCCTGCATCATGCAGCGCAGATTGCGGAGGAATCGGGTCAGAGCAATTGGGCACAGACAGTTCACGACGAACAATTACCAGAATACAGTGGTCCTCAGGGTGGCGATAGCGCCAGCCAAGTAAGCGAAGTGGCTCGACAGGCAGACGAAGCAGTTCGAGAACAGCAGGCTCACCAGCAAACTCCAGACGAGCCCCCACCAAACTATGACGAGGCTCAGGCCCAGGCGGTCAGCATGCGCTTCGATGAACGAATGCGAGAGGAAGCTGAAAGGGAATGATGAAGTTGGCCTATAAGCCACTATAGAAATTTGAAGCCGTCGTCTGATGCCGTCGACGGATTCGGTTGACTAAGATCCTTGGTTAATGGGTCTTTTTGGAATCGACACAATAAGAATTTGATACCCCTGCCACTGGAAAAATGACATTCGGTGTGCTAGCGTAGCTACTATCTACGTGTTTGTATCCTGGTCATATTCTAAGCGCTATTAAGCCGGCAGACTCGTAGCTTAGAACATTACAGAGCTAGCTGATCTGCGGAGAGAGCGAAGATAAGAAAGGAACAATATCTCTACCTACAACATAAGAATAACAAACGGAAGCTATTGCAAACAATTAGTTGTGTCGTATCAAGAACGTGTCTGGTTGTTTTCAACACCGAGGTCTTAAGTCTCTATTAGGGGGGAGCGGCTGACTGTAGCTTGCTTCGACTAATAGGCTTTTACATAGTGGCGATCGGATAACCAAGCTAGCCAGGTAAGAGATTACTGATCTTGTTAGACTGCACGCAGATCGAGATGATGCTATTTACGTAAATACTAATGGATGGTGGATATAAAATGTATATTCACCTATCCTATATAAAGTTGGCTATATGGTATATACGGGTTTGTCCTTCGACGGATGTATTTAAGCCTGTAAATGCAGTATAAGGGTATCACCTAAGGTTTTTGAGGGCGGATGGATCGGGTTCGGATCATGTGATCTGAGCTCATAGCCGCGGCCAATCAAAATAGCTCAATTGGTGATGCTCTATTTTTCTCAGTGCCAACCTTTCTCGGAGACCGCATTTCAACCACCAACCCTCGTTCAACCCCGAAAGCAAGCAAGGCATTAAAACCGCCCGACATCCGCTCCGAGCAAAATGGGTATCTGGGACAGCATTACAGACCTCGTCGAGGCGGTGACGCCATGGACCGTCGCCGAGGCAGAGGCACCAGCTGAGGACACTGTACGATTCCCCCCCACACGAAAAACCACACGAGAAAGCTCAAGCCCGAAATTCGGAAATTCCACCAGATCCCGACCTGCGGTTCGCAATTTGGGATCTGGGGGTGTCTACGAATATCTACAACACGCTTGAAATTGTCGAGAAAGTCGGCTAATCGTTGATCAGGACTCTCAAGAAGAGGACGCAGAGGAGGAGGAGGAGGAGGAGGAAGACGAGGAAGAGATTGAGGATCCTAAGGAAAAATTCGAGGAAGGTTCGTCTCACTACGATTCACGATATCCTTCGTATACGAAATATTCTCTTTGGAACGATTGTTCATGGCAATATTCTGTTCATTTTGCCAAATATATAAAACCGCACGACGTCATTAGATATTGGCTGACGATCACCCGCACAGAATGCAAGAACTCTAAGCAGTGCGCACCTGCTAAGCACCACTTCGACGAATGCGTCGAGCGCGTCACAAACGCCTCGGATGACGACGGCGAAAACAAGGAGGATTGTGTTGAAGAATGTAAGAACTCCCTTATATCAGACTAGCGCTTCCCTACCGAAAATGCCTCGAGCTTCATTTCCGTCCGATAATACGAGCAACGAGCTAATTTCCACTCCCAACATCTAGTCTTCCACCTCGCGCACTGCGCCAGCCAATGCGCCGCCCCCAAGCTGTGGTCCGTCCTCAAATAAGCGACGCTCATCCGCCCCGGGAACCGCCTGCACCATGCGCAACACACTATCCTTAGACATTCTAGAACGATGGCGCTGGTGGATTTCTTCGATCAGACAAAAAATCCCGGCTACGATTTGCGCGACCCCCCTGTCGGAAAACGGTCAAGCGGCGGTAGTTCTGTAACACGATTTGCGGCTCGAGCGGATTGGATGCGGCCGGGGTGCTCGTTAAAACCGCCTGCTTCTATGTACCATAGACTGCTTTCGTCAAAACTATAAATTAAAATAGATCTCTGTTCCTAAACGCCTTTGACCTGGTATATTTTTGGCATTTTGTTCTTTCGTTTCATTTCATTTGTCCATGGCTGGTTGTTGTGGATGATATTAAGTAAATGTGTCTTACCCTGACACATGCATTAACGACAGCGCCTCAGCTCATCGTATGTCTGCGCAGTTACCTCGTAACAAAGCAAGATATTTCTGAAGTGGAATTCTTCTATGGTATCAGTATGAACGGGTCGGTACGGTCGGTACGGTCGACTGCAAACTCAATTACAAGTATTTATGCAATATATCCCTACAGAGTAGGTTGGTTGGTAGTGGGGTACCGAAGTACGATGCGTTGACCAACCCCTTTTCACAGTGACTGTGCATTTAGGAATACGACTTGAACAGTAAGAATATCCAAGTGACATTGAAATAATATGAGATGTAACAGCAGATTCTGTTTACTATTATATAGGTTTCGTTTTGTCGACCTGAATACGTACATATATAACGCCAAGAGTAAAGCCCTATTTACCTGTAAGGGGTAGTTTCAGTACACATAATCAGCTACCCCGAGGTGTGTTACATGTATTCCCCTACAATCAAGCACTTCTCGACGCGCAAATAAGCACATGTCATTAGAAGAACGACCGAAGAAACTCAAAAGAGGTCGAAGATGGCCCGATTATGTGCCGGGTCACGAGCGGGATACAGATTCGTGGGTTGCAATGGCATAAATTCTTCGAGACTCGGGAAGCGTTGGGGGGGTAATGGGGGGTTATGTTACACGGAAACGGTGGCCCGATGGGGTAAATCCGCCCTGGCCCTCATCCAATCGTGTCTCTAACAGAGCTCGTTAAGAGTCGCTGTAGCTGGTAGCTGAAACGCTATAACTTTACGGCTATTATCTTGCGTGCGCTTTCCTTCCAGGACTGACCTGGGACGACTTACCTCACAGCTACCCAACTTCAGACGCACCTTACCCTGCTGGTTAACGAACCTTGGAACCCTTGTAACCGGCTGTGTTGTGGGGTATTCACTAACTTAATCGGCCTATCTATTCGTAGGGTCCACCTATCAAAGTTGTCTGGCTTCCCCGTCGCTTCTGGATTGGGAAAGCATGCGTGTGTTGGTAGCCCTCGACGTTGGCCATATCCCTGTCTTGGATGGCCTCGTAGCTTTTTATCGTTGCAAAACAACCTAATTCCTTGATATGAGACGAGTGTGTATGCGTGTGTAGACGAGGAAGGTTCTTAGGCGAGAGTTCTATTCATTCAGTGTTATTCCCCTTAGTTTAGTACCGCATTGTATCTTTTAACCGAGTTCATTCTTGTGACCTTGTCCTTGTGGTGTATTTGCCCTTACTTTCCACTATGCGAGTTTGAAACGGCGACTTGATATTTCCCAACGGTGGAAATTATTCTCTAATCTGCACTAAAAGCCACGATATTTGGAATTCGATATTCGACGAGATTTTGCTTCTTCGGGCGCAAAAAAGTAACAAGTCAGCTGGCTGGCTGATGACTATCTGGGAATCTGGGAATTGGAGGGTTCTTGGCAGATCGACGCGGGGGCGGCATTCGGCTAACCGAAAATATCTGAGACTCCGTTCGCGAAGATAAGGGAAGCTGGGAAGCACCTAAAAAGCCTGTGAAAGACAACCAGCCGAAGGGAGACGTCGCAGGAAGACATCCACACAAAGCGCCCGCGGGACGGACGGGAAATATAGGCCATAATGTCTCGCGGAAGTCCTAATCCAGACGAGGAGGCGACTGCGACGCCGACGAACAACGATTACGACGATGAAGCTGTTGCGAAGAAGGCTCGCGATGAATATGCTCTCAACCCCATAGGCTCTGGTTCGTCCGGCAAGAGTTCTCACACTAAGGTTGGCCACTTGCGCCTCGCTTCCGGCTCGACCGACGTCGACATCAACGATCTGGGCGCTGTCGCCAACCGCTCTCAGGAAGAATTAGAGAATGCTTCGATCGAGAATGGAGACCGAGGGAGCATCACATATAAGGTGTATAAGAGGAGGTGGTTTGGTCTTGTGCAGATCACGCTGCTAAATATCATCGTTAGTTGGGATGTAAGTTACTGCCTTACATACAGCTTCTATGTCGCAAGCACCATACACAGCCTGCAGAGTGAAGGGCTGCGAGATCTGCCAATCGATAGATGTTACGTCGCATACCTTTCCGTCATCACTCTATCATTCATATTCCCTTGCATTCCAGCCTCGCCTTGGCAGAACGCTGTGCCATAGCAGAGCCCGCATGGTGTTGCTACTCTAATATATATCCCATATCCAACATGATACAATATGTGATAAGCTGGCTAACACTTGCGAAATCCTTTAGTGGCTTACCTTCTCGCCCGTCGCGCAAGATGCGGCCATATACTACAATACGGACGAGTCCGCCATCAACTGGCTCTCGACGGCGTTCATGTTCGCTTTCTGCGTCATCTTCCCCGTGGCCATCTACACGTTACATTGGGGTCCTAAGCCATCCATCATTGCAGCCGCCGTACTGATTCTTGCTGGTAACTGGATCCGTTATGCCGGATCTCACTCCCGCGATGGAGGGCTGTATGGTGTCGTCATGTTCGGTCAAATTCTGACTGGATTGGCCCAGCCCTTCGTGCTTAGTGCCCCAACGCGGTATTCCGATATGTGGTTTACCAACAGAGGCCGTGTTGGCGCCACAGCCTTGGCTAGTTTGGCAAATCCGTTCGGTGCCGCTCTCGGACAACTCATTGTGCCGTTCATGGTCACAGAGCCTGGCGATGTTTCCAACGCTGTACTCTACGTCTCTATCATTGTACGTCCCTCGCGCGCTGATTTTCTCTCTTTTTCTCAACGACAATACTAACCTGAAGCTCGATTTTAGTCTTCCGTAGCCGCTCTTCCGTCGTTTTTCATCCCGGCTGCGCCGCCTACGCCTCCGGGCCCCTCAGGCTCGACGCCCAAAGCCACGCTTCAGGATTCTTTGCGACTCCTCAAGTCTCTCGAGATATGGCTGATTTTAGTTCCATACTCAGTTTACGTCGGCTTCTTTAACAGCATTTCCTCGCTCCTTAACCAGATCATGATACCCTACGGCTTCTCATCTGACGACGCCGGAATCGCTGGCGCCTTGCTCATCGTCGTAGGACTTGTCGCCTCCGCCATTACCAGCCCGATTCTCGACCGCACGAAAGCTTTCTTGCTCGCTATCAGGATCTCCGTGCCCCTTATCGCCCTGTGCTATCTCATCTTCATCTGGATGCCTGGCACTCGCGACCTCGCAGGTCCCTACGTCGTCCTCAGCATCCTCGGTGCCTCTAGCTTCTCCCTTGTCCCCGTCGCCCTCGAATTCCTGTGCGAGCTGGGACACCCGATGAATCCCGCGGTCACGTCGGCAATCGCGTGGGCGGGAGGTCAATTGCTCGGTGGTGTATTCATCATCATCAGTGATGCGCTAAAGGCGAGCGAGACGGCGAACCCGCCTGAGAACATGGACCACGCCCTAATATTCACGGCGGTGGTAGCGCTCGCCGTCGTGCCGCTGCCACTAGCTCTCGGGCTATTCGGACGCAAAGATAAATTGGTCATGAGGAGAGTGAGGAGCGACGAGCGGGATAGGGAAAGGAGAAATAGCGACAACAACAACGACGGCGAAGGAAATAATAACGGTACCGTTGATGTGGGGACAGCTGTTTAGAGTTTAGAGATCAGGGCCTGGTTTTTTGGTGGTTCGCGCGTTCCTGGCTAGTCCGGGGACGAGGAGCTAATATACTAAATGAGCTCCGCGGCGCTAGCGCGATGAAATTTTGCGGTACAGGAATACGACACCTAGTATTAATAAGTAAATGAGTGAATGGGTTAGGTAGGACAGCAGGACAACAGGACACAAGCCTACGAACGAATCCATAACGGGTCAAATCAGATCCTATGAAGGGATAGAGGGCCAGGACCAAAGATCTTATTTTTCAACTTAGTTGAGCTGAGTGACGTCGATGAGGCGGTCTAGACTAAAGAGGCCCTAGAGACGTCTCATGTGCTGCCGTATAGGTACCTATTTTTCGATTTTATGGATGGGTTTGTGGAAGAGGATAGATGAGCGGATGTGATAGATGATGTCTACGCGTCCTTGTTCATGCTGGTGCTCACGTACATTGACAGAGGTTAGGAGATACCCATTTCGTAGTGTGAATAATCGCAATGAATACGCTTATACATAACGATATTCAGTGATAAAGCATATGCATGAATGTACTCTCAATAACCAAGATATAAAGCGTTAAACACCAAGATACTACAAATATCGTGATCAAATGAACAGGAATATATATATTCATTAGAACAACGCAACATCATCGTAGCAATTAACCCGGCTTAAACCTCGGGGGTATATAGATACAGCACACCCAGTTAAATAAAAGACAAAGAAGGACCACTTCGCAAAGCCGTAACTTACTTCGCGGCATCCCCCTCACCAAGCGCCTTCTCCCACGCCGTCCTCAACCTCTCAAGCTCCTCCCAGCACTTGCGTCCGTCATTCTCAAACTCGACCCTCTTCTCCTCCGTCAAATCCCTCGCATCCCACTTCCTGCCAGCAGCTCTCCTCAGAACGCCCACCTCCCCCTCATCCCCATCGGCTCCCTTAAGCGGCGCGACATACCCATCCCATCCCCACCCATCAACCTCGGATTTCTTGGGCGCGGCGAAGCCGGAGCGGGAAGTGCTAGTCCCCCATTTCACGCGGTTGGCATGGAGAGCGTCGAGCGTGTCTTGGTCGGCGAGGGCGAGCCAGGCGGTGGCGCAGGCGCCGAGGTAGGGCTCGACGGGGTGCCAGGGGGAGCCGAGCCAGCGGGCCAGGTACATGGCGACGTAGTAGCCCCAGAAGAGGAGCCAGGGCAGGGGGAAGAGCGGCGTGCACACGACGCCCGGGTGCGTTAGGTAGAAGCGCGGTTTCACGGGCTTGTCTACTGTCGCGGGGGAGGCGAAGTATGGGGCTGATGCGCTTTGGACGCCGGGGAGGTGCGATGTGAGGCAGATCAGGTCCGTGATCCGCTTGCTGCTTTCGTAGGGGGGGTTGCCGTGCCGCGCTTGGAAGTCGGAGAAGCTGAGGTGCTCGTGGCTGGCGTCGATCGTGCTGGTCCAGATGACGCGGCCCACGGGCTCGTCGGGGTTCGAGCGGCTGAGCAGAGGGAGGAGCTCGTGGGCGAGGACGTAGTGGCCGAAGACGTTGGCCGTGAAGACTTCGGCCAGCTCAGGTGGTTGGGTCTTCAGGTCAGCGGCTTTATCCCCGAGGAGCTTGCCCTGGTCTAGAACGGCGGCTGGCAAAGCTTTCTTAAAGGCTGGGAACGTACAACTTTGCACGAGTCCCACCTGGAAGAATTGCTTTGCGAATCCGAACCAATCTAACCCAGACCAACCACCGATACCCGCGTTGAAGAGCGCCGCATCGAGACGGGGTATCTTGACGTCGTCAATGAGACCGGTTGGATCGCTCACTTTGCCATCAATCAACTGTTTCGCGGCATCATATATCGATCGAAGACTACATAAGTCGAGTTGGATGCTGAGGATGTGAACCCTAGAGACGGCGGATTGGGGATCATAATCAGGCCCTGCTCGTGACCGAAGCTGGTGCGAGGTGCTAGCTGTCTCTTGTAGGTGGGTACGCAGGGCCTGTACGGTGTCGCGAGACTTGGAGACAGAGCGGGTCGTAGGTATGAGGATTAAGTGCGAGGATAGAGATCGTGAAGCGAGGAATTCGTCGATGATCCGCTGACCGATACCGAGACCAACACCACTATATAATTCTTCGTCTCAGACACGACGGTCTCGTAGTTATTTGTAGAGGAGCGCATACCTGTTAGCTCCTGTCAGTAGGACGAAGAATTGTTCGTGGCTCGCGGCCTCTGCCCACGGAGCTGCCATCGCTGGTAGATGAGTTTTAACGATATATTTTCAAGACGATTTCAGAATCGGACATGCAGATGAATAAGGTATCTTAGTTGTCAACTTGCTTCCATCATGACACGACACGCCGTATCATATATGTTACATACATGATTCTGGCGGGTAAATTAAGGCGGTGACAGCTGGCGAAATATAAAACTAGAAGGTCGTCGATCTTAGATCACGGAAGGCGGAAAGCTTGACGCGGGGGGTCACGTAGTGGAGCCAGGGTAGCGTCGCACTTGCAGTTGTGAATACCCAGTGCCGAGCATGATTTCCAATTTCATCTTTTCTAGAAGATCGTAAGACTAAATATGACAAGGTTTTGTTCGTCTTACGACTTCCTAATTCCTGTTTTTTTCTTCCTTCCGTTGACTCTGTCGACGATATTCTGGGGTATTGTTGATAATATTGGTATTGATTAATAAAGTAGAAAATATGGGCTAGAACCTGTCACCAACCACTAACACCTGAGGACCCCCTGTTCGCAACTTGTGATCGGGTTGTCATTGGATACCGTACCATGCTTGCGTAATGACGGCCAGTCTCATTCCACTCATTCCAGAGTAACGAGATGGGGAACTTACGTTGGGAACCATCCAATACTATTAGGGATGTCGTACAACCCGCGCTAAACAGACGTAATCCTGAAAGAAGCAGGCACGATGGATGATACGCACTACAGATACCTAAGTGGAATCGCTAAATCGACCCGTCTTACTATGTCGACCTTGAAGCTATTCCAAAGTGGTAATGGCAAAGGAGACATTTGATATCTCAGGGCGAGCAAGTACAGTAAGGTACTCTCGTCGTTTGCATCGGATGTCTCGAAAATTGAAGCAATATGCCAAAGAGATAAGGCTCGGGTGATTACCACGAGATAAATAAAATTGAGTCTCAAGGGTTCAGGATTAGATCGCCCAGGGGACCTTCCATCCCTTCCGTGCCTTACATCTGCGCCGGTAAGTCGATTATTATTAGACCCGATCGTCATCTTCTTAATTCCTTCGCTCGTTCTTTCCATTTCCCTCCCTTACACAATAGCCTCTTGCCCAAACCTTCAACTTTGGAAACTCCGGCACATCGAACCTTACTAATACCATTTAGTCTAAGATCACTTCGTTCCAAAGAAACATTAAAGTCGTTGCTTCCACAACAGCACCCTAGTTGCCTAGTCGAACTATTGTCCCTTAATCTTATCGGTTCACTGTGCAATTAAAGACGCGATCGCGCTGAGCTTTACCATTACTTACACCACCCGTTTTACTTGCAACACTCTTCAACACCAACCCTTCAACAATGCACAAGTTATCAGCAGACTTGACCATGGCTTGGTATCCGCATACCCTTCAGGGCGTCTTATTCTCAGACGAAATTTGGACTACAATTTCGTGGATCGCATTCTTTTTTGTGCGCATTAACCTAAATATCCTTTGTCCCCAATGCCTCCGCTAACCAGTTATATTTAGAAGCTTGCAAGCCTTGCTTTTGCCGTCCCTCTCATGAGCCTGATCGTCTTCGACTTCTGTCTTTGGCTCTGGCGACTCAACCGACCGCAACCTAAGGAGATCGCGGAACCTGGTCGCATCTCACGCAGACGTACCGAACGACGAACAAACCTTGCAACCTCGCCGAATGGTGCCAGCTCCACAACTGCGCTGACCTCCGGACCATCCGCAAGTCAGAGATGCAACGTCCACTCTGGACATACCTACGATTAGCCACGAAAGATGCGAATACCCATAATGCTATAGAGAACGACAAATAATACTCGACGAAACACAAATCTATTTTTGTTCCTCAGTTTTTAACTATGAGATTTGAGACAATACTTTAAGCAAGTCGCTGGTGACTCCCATCGCCGTTACCTCTCCTCCAGCGCCGGCGCCTTGGATGATTAGTGGATTTGATCCGTATCGTTTGGTGTAGAAACTAATAATGTTGTCGCTTCCCTTAAGACCCGCGATCGGGTGCGATTTGTCGAATGTTTCGAGTCCGACCTTGACTGCCTTAGCAGCCACGTCGATGCTGCCCACAAACCTCACCACCTTGCCTTGCTTCTCTGCCGCAAGCTTCGTCTCCCCCATCTGAGAATCAAACTCGGGCAATCTCTGCAAGAACTCATCACCGCTTGCAACGGACTCCAATTCCTTCGGGATCAAGCTCTGCACCGGGAAGGCAAGTGGCGATTCGACAGGGAGGCCAGCTAGTCGCGCAAGGATTGTTAACTTCCTGGCAACGTCAAGACCATTTAGGTCGTCCCGAGGATCCGGCTCCGTGTAACCTAATTCCTTTGCCTTCTTAACCTCGTTGGACCATAGGCCGCCAGAGCCCTCAACGGGAGCGAATGAATTAAAGAGGAAGGACATGGTGCCACTAAATACACCTTCAATCTTGGTCACCTCATCACCGGTATCTACTAGATCTTTCAGTGTTGAGATGACCGGAAGACCGGCTCCGACAGAGGATTCGTGGTACACTTTAGCTCCAGAAGTAGCTGCGGCCGTAAAGATATCTTGCCATAGCTTATACGAACCCGAGAATGCCTTCTTGTTGGGAGTCACGATGCTGACACCGCGACTCAGAAAGAGAGGGTAAGCATCAGCAACGTCTTGGGAGCTGGTGTTGTCCACGAGAATAACCTTGGAAGGTGCCGCAGCTAGGTAATCGGCTACCTGCGGCAAACTCAAGGGAGCTTTGGTCGACGCGGCGAGGTCTTGAACGACATTGTCAACTTCGATGGAAGAGTAGTCGGCATTGAAAAGAGCTTTTTTGCTAGTTGAAATGTATGAGAGGCTCAACTTAGGCGTAGGTCGTCTTTTTGATAGGGCCTGGAATTGTGAGAGGAAGCATTTGCCAACCCCTCCAGCGCCTGTTTGGTAGTGGATGATTTAAATTAGCCAATTGAGCTTGCCTTTGGGCTTTTTTTCGGCACTTGGAGCTAATTACCTATGATGGCGACGTAGACCTTGTTAGTAGCAGCCATAATTTGAACCAATTCCTAATATATCTCTTTCAATTTCAAGTCGAGTCTGGCTATAAAATATCTGACTCTAGTCGTTCTTGCGTGCTTTGAGCGTGGGGTAATTTTCTGAGGTTAAAAGACCGATCGCGGGGCACTTCAAGGGGCAAACCCGCCTAGAGTTATAGTGGAGCACTGAATAAGACACGGGATTTGGAAGCTGCAAGCCTTGGAATTTAGTTTCCTGCCTTACCTCACTTGCTCACTAACAAACTCGAAGCTAACAACCAACTAACACCATTCTCGTCCCACCATACGGAAATAACTTGGAACTATCTCTACTTTTTCTATTTACATCCATCCAATAACCCACGTTACTCCGCTTCCGGTATAACGACATCACTAATCCCGCGGATAGCCTCAGTTTTCGGTGTTTGCTTCACACCCGCAATGCCGCAGGACCCAAACCTCTACGGGCAGCGCCCCGCCAAACGGCAGAAGAAGGAGATCCCGCTGTCGAGCTCCCTCGACTTCGCTTCCCAGCTCACATCCCTCCTCTCGACCTCGGCCTCTGCCCCGGCCTCTGGGTCCTCCTCGAGCGTTGCGGCCGGTCGCGCCCGCCCTTCGAAGAATAAGGACGACATATTCTCCGTCAAGGCGAAGCGGAAAGCGGGATCTGCTACTGTTGGTGGTACAGGAGATGGTGACAGGAGAGATGGCAAAGGGGGTAAGAATAGGGAAAGGGAGGGGGAGAGGGGCGGCGCGAAGCTCTCGCTGAAAGAAATCCGTGGCACCGAGGACGAGAAACAGGACCTCGCGCGCGCGCGCCGCAAGATGGAGGAAAAGGCACGGTTGTACGCTGCCATGAAGCGCGGGGACTACATCGCGAAGGAAGGGGAGACGGCGCCGCTCGTGGATTTCGACCGCAAGTGGGCGGAGAAACATCCCGAAGACGACCCCGACAAGGCCGATTACTCGAGCTCTGGGACGGACGACTCAGACGACGACTCCGATGGTGCAGCAGCGGGGGGTAAAGAAGAGCTTATAGAGTACAAAGACGAATTCGGCCGTACGCGCCGGGGCACACGCGCCGAGATCCTGCATCTACAACGGCGCCGCGCGCGCATCGAGCTCGGCACGCGCGAACTCGAAGCCATGTCCGCGAAACCCCTCTCCGCCCCCACGAACCTAATCTACGGCGACGTGATCCAAGCCGCCGCCTTCGCACCCGAAGAAGCCACGTACGCGAAGATGGAAGACCTAGCCGCGAAGCGCGATAAAGAACCCACTCCGCCCCCCGACACGCATTTCGACGGGGCCGCGGAGATCCGGACGAAGGGGGTTGGTTTTTACCAGTTTAGTAAGGATGAGGCGGATAGGAGGAGGGAGATGGAGGGGTTGGAGAGGGAGAGAGGGAATACGGAACGCGTTAGGAAGGAGAGGGAAGAAGCTAGGGAGAAGAGAAGACGCGAGATTGAGGAGAGGAGGGAGAGGATTGGGAAGATGAGGGCCGAGAAGATGGCTGAGAGCTTTTTGGATGGGTTGGCTGAGAAGTGGGGGAGTGCTGGTACTGCTGCTGGCTCTGGTGGTGAGAGCAAGGGAGCTGAGGATGGAGAGAAGGGAGCTCGCAAAAATTTACATGAGCAAAGTTGAAGTTTTAAGGCTTTATGAGGAATCAAAGATACCCCCCTTTTAGCTATGCTTAATCGTCATGATATATTTGAATAAAATACAATGAAATTCTTCGGGATGAAGATGTGAAGAGTTATCACAGCAAAATCCATCCGACTAAGGACTGGAACTTGCTGGTTTCTATAATGATAGCCTCTCACTTGACTCCGTCAACGAAGGGAATCATATGTACTGCTTAAAATTATTCTATCCGCCCTCTCACCTTTTTTCCCCTTTATCAGTCTTTTTAGTAGTACATAAATAGATGTTACGAGGCCTTCGAGAAAAATCAAGTAGTCATGAATACTCATATCTCATCTCATTAATTGCATTTATACTGTCGCTATCAATATAATAATCTTAATCTTACAACATCCTCTCATCCACAACATAACACATCCAGCATTCACCACCCATCCACTTCACCCACATATTCTCATCCAACTCACTACCCTCCCCTCCCCAAACCCGCTCGCCACACCAACCCACACGCATCTCAGCGTTCACACAATACATCAAAACCTTGTCTAGAATATTCAACATTCGTACTACATAGTTTAGGTATCTCGACAAGATGCGCTATATATATATGATATATCCATATAAACCCAACATCCCCATCCCCACCTCTCAGAAAGAAAAGCAGTTTAGACATATGCCGATCCTATTAACAGCTGCGCCCTTCCCTCATTCGGGCTGTCAGACAAGGCATGTGCGCATATCTCGCCGTCGTGTACCCCCAAAACGCCGTATACTCCCCTCGAAGCGCCCGTAGATAAGGTGTCGATAGAGTGTGTTGGACCCTTCATCGATGACGGAGGAGACAAGAAACAAAATTGGTATGATGGGAGAGAAAAAAAAACATAATTAACCGCGCTCGTCCTTTTTGTTGTAGACATGACAAAATAAAGATAAAAATATATGATCGATAAACCCCTAAAGAGCACGTAGGCCCCGTGAGCGAAGCTGCTCCCCTGAACGCCGGAACGTGATATGCGCCGTCTCGTGAGACAATAGATGCTATGTACAATACCTAGATGAATCCCCACACATTCGCTCAAATACAGTTGGATATTAAAAGACAAGAAACCTTAACGCTACACATAACTTCTTTCCGGCGTTCAAGAGAGCCACCATATACAGCCGCAATCGCTCATATCGGTACCTTTACCGCTGTTGCGAGTCCCCAGGTATTTTTCGATGTTTCGTTTCGATCCGCCCGACTCGTCGTAGCCACCCTCGTCTTCGTTAATGTAGACATCGATGAAATTTCCGTTCGCATCTCGAGCCGGAACAGGGGCTTGGTTATCGGGGAGAATCTGAAACTGGCGACACCACGGCTTGACTGACGTAGAGCCGGCATTGCGACGCTCTTCTACCTTGACCACTCGTGGATACGGCGCCAAAGGCATTGAGGGAGGACTACTAGGCATGGGGAGGTCTTTGTCAAAGCCGGTGGTGGATGCCGATGAGGCGGTTGTAGTGGTCGCTTGCGAATCATCAAAAGACGCCCGCGATGGACTCGACAAGTCATTGACATCTGCCGCAGCCCCCGAGGAAGTAGGTGTCGCGGAAGCTCCACTGTCGCCTGATGTTGTGGGACTTGTCATCGGGCCAGGATCGATCGGCCGGCTAAAGCTATTATTCTGTCCCGCATAGATGAAGGCCTCCAAGATGGTATTATCCCAATGGCAAACCCAGGGCTTATCTCCGGGCTGAGCCATTACACCCTTACGTTTGGCGTCATTACCACCAAACATCATTCGGCGGCGGTTTGGACTTGATGTGGAAGTAGATGAGGGAGGACTCGAGCTAGCTGTGAGGAATGGTTCGGGGATAATGGCGGTTTTATTGTAGGCGATTTCAAAATTCCACGCTGGACCTCGGGGTACTTCGAAAATGTCGCTAACAAGTTTCATTTGCAGGTCAGTTAGATCAGGTGGTTGTACACCGTAGGTAAAAACACCATTTTTCAAACTGTAGGTATCATTATAAGAGAATCCGAAGGAATAATCGGATATGTTCGATTGGCCAGGTAGTTTCGAAACGTTCATGTTGAGTTGGAAGAAGGTCAGGTCGCAGCTCCATGCCTGAGCCAGCGTCGGATCGGTGAAGCAAGTATTAGATATTCGGTTATTCCTACCCAAAAACATGGAATATGTTCCTGTGGGCAAGGCAGGTAAATCTGGAGGTAAAGTACTAAGAGGTTGTGTATCCCAGTTGCTTGGATTTTGTACTTGAGATGGCGGCCTGTTTATGAGTCAGTATTAAAGCTACGACATTATTGAATCAATATTGAATGAGATTTCCTTAGTCCTTACCTATCTGGAGGAGGCGGTTTCTTAAAATGAGGGTTCAGCAATGTGCCGATAACAGCCCCAAGAATAATTCCCATCAAGACAAGTACAATTGCCGCCAGGATGATGGCCCAGCATGGAACAATACCCCAAACACGCCTTTTAGCAGTTACTTGCCAATCCTTTAATGCTTTTTTCTCGTCCGATATTTCCGAGTCCGACTGAGAAGTAGCAGTTAACCCGCGTTGACTATTATCGGACGTAAAACTCCGGACGGATTGTCGAGACTGAGGTGAGTTCATGTCGCCTAAGTCATCGGTGGATGCGAACTCGGGATTAAGAGCAGCCCTTCCAATACCTCCGGTGCCCGGGATCGCTAACATTGGTTGTGGATGTGGTTGCTGTTGCTGTTGCTGCTGCTCCTGTTGATTATCTTGTTGTATCGGTGGTATCGATTGCATGGGTTGCACCGGCACCGGCACCGGTTGAGGTGTTTCCACGCCCATTACTTTCCTAGTATATGCTTCTTCTGGATACCTCGTGTAAGGAGGTAATTGTTCTGTATGACCATCAGGGCCAATCAAGTCTGCCACATCTTCTCCGTCCGGACCAATTCTTCTCTGATAATTGTCCGTCGTCCCGGGAAATCCCACGTTGATATCTGCTTGCGCCGTCCTCCCGGGTACGGCATCTGATTCCGGAATAGTGCCTTGCGGGTACATGCCATACGGATGCGCCGGTCCGCGGGGTCCATTATATGACCGCTCAGAAATAGGCGCGGTCGATGTGGTCGCAAGACTCGCCGTTCTTGCTAACCTAACATCCTGAGGGTACATTTGGTACGGATGAGAGGGACCAGATGGGCCTTCATATGGATCCTCAACATCAACAAACGGCGACGCGGTTGAGACAGTCGAGTCTCTAGTTGATGTCCTGTCGAGACCTGTCCTATCACTATCCGACTCTGTGGTAGATCCATCGTGTTGCAATGCCAAAGATTCATTCCGTCGATGAGGTTTCGTGATACTCGAGGGCCTTGGCGGAGATTTCGACGCGGTCGGGGCGTCTTGCGGTGTGGTCGTCGATTGCCTGGGAGTTTCATTATGTGTTAATTCTACCGGTCGAAAGCCATCCGCAATGCCCATTGCCTGCAGGTCGTAGTCGTCATCGTTGCCTTGGACATTTGATAATCTCACTGAGGCTCTGAGCGAAGAGCCACGACGCAATTCAGAAGATTTCTCGTTGTCGATTACACCCATTGTTGTGGGTGGTTCCAAGGGGTGAGCGCTACTGTGCGTGCGAAGGGATGGAGATGCAGTGCAGCATCAGGAGCACGATTAACCACGACTTCGTCCCCAGAATATCATCGAGTATGACTTTTATGATTACCAAATATTACCAAAAACACATTCCAGACTATTTTATGGTTAATATGGTTTCTCGTGACGTTATCGTCGGGTCGGATAGGTCGAGAGTTCCAATTGCAAGTTGTTATGTGGTATGTTATGATGTTGATTGTAGAGAGGTTGAATGGCTCCAGTCGGGAGAGAGTATTGGATGTATGGAGTGAGTGGATGGAGTGCAGGTAGTAGGTAGTAGGTAGCAGGTAGCAGGTAGTAAGTAAGTAAACCATAGTAAGTAGAACCATAAACCGTCGACCATAGGTAGAAAACAGCCGTTCCCCATTCTAGTCTCACTGGCTAGTGGCCCTTTACGGGTTCGGCACAGGGAGCCCCAGCACAGAATCAGGGGGGGTCTATGCTTGGACTAGTGGGTTTCGGACTTTTGAGAGGGGGGCAGGTGCTGGGCGGATTAATGATGGATAATGGATATCCATGGATTATGGGATATGATGGATCAATCATAGTTTAGAAGCCAGTTCTTAAAAGCCAGTCTAGCCTTATTGGCGCGTTACATACCTTCCTTCTACCTCTTAGGTACATACACCCCATACAACATCCACACATCCACACGCACATCCACATACTATATACATCCAAAACCACATGTACTTTCCTTACACGCTTTAGGTATTTTCCAGGACATGGATCATCTGGATAAGATAGTGCTGGAGGAGTCTGGGATGGGACCGAGGGAGGGCAATTGCTTCCACATTCTCTATTCTACTTCTTTATTTTGTCAAGACTCAATTCAACGTAGCGCAAAGATAATGTACTTACTATATCATATCCTGATTGTTCAGATTGCTCTGGTTTACACTACAACCTCTCTATCTCTAAATAGAATGGATCTTCCAAACATCCTCTTCACGTGTCTTGTTCTACCTGTCTGTTAATATCCATCTACCCATCCAACTCAGCCAGCCATCTTATCCACCTAGGGCATGACTGTTGAGGCTTCGGTCTGGATATATTGTGGGTAAGCCCTTGAAACCTGACGAGAAGCAAGCAAAAAAACTGGGTAGGTTATCCGGGTTGATCGGTTGGTCTCGCCCAGTTCTTCATACCTCGTCGGAGCGCCATTCGATCTCTTGGCAATGACACTTTAGGTTATTGTTAAATGTGCGAAGGTAAAAAGAACAGCAGTTCCTCGAGCGGAATTAGGGAAGTATGAGGTATGTAGGTGACTTTTGCTTTGAGTGTGCCGTGTCTGTAGTGACTACCCCCGTCGTAGATCGTCTTGTAGATGTTACAGAGGTTAATGTGGACAGTTACCATGATTAGAATTCGAATAGAATTTGAGTAACATGTTCTCATCGGGAAGCAGTTCACCACTATACAAAGGAATGGCATCAGAACCTCTTGCGTAAGTAGTAAATATGCAATCTAAAATGGACTGCAATGACGGCAATATGTCCCGCGGCTACTGTATAAACTCGCTAATTCGTCACTTTCAGTTGAGCCTATTCAGCCGTTCAAGAAAAATTGTACTACTACATGCCCAGATACTATAGGTAGAAGCCACTTGGACAGTTCTTTGTCTGCAATCAATATTCCCGGACAACCAGGACGGCACGAGGAGAACGAGAAAAAAAAAGACGAAAAGTAAAAACTTGGAAATGAGGGGGAGTGCGGATAGATCTCGGTTGGATCCACAAGTAAGGTATTAGCAATACAGCCGGACGAAGCACCTGAGAGACCTGGGAGACCTGGACATTCTTTTAACGTTCCAGACGAAGTGGAGATCTCGAGGCACGCTCGTGTTTGTGTATGTGTAGCGCTATCATAATATTATGTATGGTATGTATAGTATGCATAGCGTTATGTACTATATCATTTGTAGCGTGTGGATAGGTTCGTGTTTGCAGATTTGCGGGTTTGCGGCGATGGTGCCCTGACTAGTAGCCCTGGAGTTTGTCATTTTTATTTAAACATCTATCGAAGCATCGAGCGTCGAGCGTCATGTTGAACCGTTGCAAGATTCTCTCCCTCTTTGCCCAATGTCTCATACTATTCGTCCGGGTCTTTCCACCAGGGACCGTGCCCTCGAGTCCCTGCGCACCTTGATCTTCTGCGTATATGTACTATTCCGGCCAATGTCTCCACCCGTACTACTATGCAGTACTATTGATGTATTTCTGCAATATACCCAAAATAAGTTGCGAACCATTTAACTACTGTAGGTACCAATAAGTGCGTATCCACAACATCCACCAGATAGATTCCGTCAACTTTAAAAGTTTAGCTTACAGGCCAACATGTTCCACTGGCAGTCTTGGTGGTCCGCTTTCCGGCACTTGCTTCCTTACTATGACGAGGTGGACAGGCCGAAAGCCCCTTAGGATCTCTACTAGTGACGCCTAGCGACGCCTGGTTCCAAGTTGCAGGTGTGATGAAAGCAGGAACCGCAGAACGCTCGGTGATCGTCAAAGTGTTTCTTCACCGTAGTAGTTAAGCGACGGAGAGAAGGAAGATTTGGAGCAAGATTACAACATTGAACGAGGAGTTGAACAAGAATCATTCGCACATATTTCGCATGCTTCGCGTACTTCGCACACATGCATAGCAGTATTATGTAGGGGAATTCTTATCGAGATGCATTGAAGAAGCATCAAACTAGCAAACGAGAAAGTCGCAGTGTCCGAGTTACGAGAGCCGCTAAACTAAGATGAGAAATAATATATCTCTCTCCATGTACTTAACAGATACACGGCACGTTGCTTCCCTTGTCAAATTAGGAAGGGAACCCGCTCTTGTCTTGGAACAATCTAGTTACCTTCCATATCGAGATAAACCCACTAGTTGAATTTTTGTCATCTGTTTAATATGCCGTGCTTCGAGCATTGTGGACATTGTCAGGCAATATCAGCGCTGAATAATGTATAAAAATATTCAAATAGTGCCATCATGGACATCGTGGCTGTCATGGATGTAGGTATCAAGATTACCTAACGTCTTACAAGTTACTGGGCAGTCCCCATCTCATTGAAACGAGTTCAGCTCTCAAGGGATCTCGAGCTTGTGACAAGCCCAAGTTACAGATACGTCCTGTGTCGACGTGCCATGCTAAATGCCGGAGGTAATATATTTCGATGATTAAATGTTTGTCATTACAACTCTTTATTCAATATGACAGTTGTTAGAAATATTAGGACTAGACAGATCTAATGGATCTGGGGGATGGTGTCATCCCGTACCAGCCGATGTTTGATCGGTTCCGTGCTGTCCGTGGTAGAGCCCTGAAGCTTTGTCTTCGATATCCCTCGCATGGCTCCAACTGATCCCTCCAACATCTGGGGTACCTGAGAGAGTACCTAATGTCATGCTCACGTGGGATTTTAGTTGCTACCACTGGGCACTCGCTAGGTACGCCTTATCATGCCTGTATTGGCTCAGCTTGAAAAATGACGACCGAAATTGATGCGTTGTTGCGATTGATGATCAGCGATCAGCAATTAAAGATCGAGCGATCAAACCCTTCAGCCCGTTAATCATCGTCAATAGCGTTTAAATTTTTAGCGTCCAACGTTAATAGCGTGGTCTGCTAGTAAATTGTGTAACCCTAGAACTCTAAGTCACCTATGGAAGTCACCTAAGTTACGCCTACTACAGTACAACGGTTGCAGCTAGAGTCCACTAGAACCTTGAAGCTTATGAGCATTTCCGGGTTTATTTTTCGGGGCTCTCACTACACTAGCAACCACGACCCCTTAGTTGTGAAACCGAAACTCTGGTCCCCCACGAAATACCTTGATTTTACCTCGATTCTACCTTGACTCATTACCTTAATTCAATATTATTCAAACGCATCTCAGTCCGGCATAATCCGTAAACATGAGAAAGCCTCACGATGAGCCGACGACGGTAGCTACGATAGTGCCGTTTGGAAGAGAAACACGCCAAGCTTATTTCAACTTTGCAGACTCTTACACTCCGCTGAATCATGGATCATTCGGAGCTTTCCCTTCGTGCGTTCGAGAGTATCAACGGAGATTGCAGCGCGAAACAGAGGCAAGGCCGGATACCTTCATTCGCTTCACATACCCAAAACTCCTCCGTGAAGCCAGGGACGTCGTCGCGCCGCTTCTGGGGGCAGATACTGACGAAGTAGTTTTTGTGCCGAATGCTCTCACAGCCGTCAACACGGTTTTGAGAAATTTGATGTATCAGGATGGCGATGTCATACTATATTTCAGTACTATTTATGACGCCTGTCTCAAGACCGTAGAGTCGTTAGAAGAAACTACCGGGGTTAAAGGATACGGCATCGAGTTGGTCTACCCGGTTGAAGATGACAAGATCATTGATAGATTTCGCGCGGCAATAACCGAGATCCAGAATCAAGGGAAGTCAGTCAAATTAGCAATGTTTGATACGATCCTCACGTTCCCCGGTGTGCGTTTCCCGTGGGAACGTCTAGTACCCATATGCAAAAAATATGGCATCTTGAGCTGCATTGATGGTGCGCATGGAATAGGCCATATCGATCTGCGTCACCTTCCGCGCGTCGGTCCAGATTTCTTCATTAGTAATTGCTACAAGTGAGACTATCCGTTTTTTTATTCCTTCCTACTTCAGCATCTGATTTACATCGCATGATGATTTCTGCAAACTGAGTTCATATAGGTGGTTCATGGTACCTCGCGGTTGCGCGGTATTGTACGTGCCCTATCGCAACCAAGCCCTAATTAGGACGACTTATCCCACAGCTGAAGGGTATGAGCCGGTGGCTCAGCGAGAGACGCAGTCTCAAAATAGTTACTTCGTCAACTTGTTTGAGAAGGTCTCCACCATAGATACCACCCCGTACATCTGCGTCATAGAAGCGTCAAAGTTTCGAGACCAGGTTTGCGGAGGTGAAGAGAGGGTGCGCAACTACTGTATAAGTATAGCAAAAGAGGGTGGGGAGTCGATCGCGGCATTGCTAGGGACGGAGGTCCTTGAGAACAAAACAGGGACACTTCGGGATTGCTCTTTCACCAACGTGAGGTTGCCATTAGAAGTGACAGAAAATGCGGAAGAGAGGCACATAGGTAAGGTGCCTGTAACAGAGGCGAAAGCAGTGGCTGATTGGATCACCATCAAATCAGTAGAGGAGTTTGACACATTTATAGCGACGAGATATTACGCAGGCGCGTTCTGGATTAGGATCTCTAGTCAGATTTATCTTGACCGAGCCGATTTTGAGTGGGCTGCTAATGTCCTCCTTGATCTCTGCAGTCGAGTAAGAAAAGGTATAAGGTAGAACATGGTGCTAGATGATACCCCTAGATACGAGATACGAGAAGTTTCACGAATTTCTTCATCGGAGAAGAGGAATGAGAACGAATAGTACAAATTGAATGTAATATGTTATTTGGGTTACACGAGATCAACGGTTATGAGATTTTCCACGAATTCTAGTAGGTTTTCACACCCAATGAGATTTTTTGAAAGAAGTCAGTTAGAATTGCCGAAAATTCATGATTTTTATAAGTCGAGTTATTTAATGACGAATAAGTTCTCAAGATTTAGTGATTGGCCGAGTCCTATACTCACCGGCTCTCGAAGTCTTCATGATCTTTCAGATCCAGGCACAATCTCCCTCGTATGTTACCTTTCGACTGTAACCTTGTTTGCGAATAGGATTCCTTCAACCTGCTTGATATCCAAACCTCTCATTTTAAAGACGATGCGTCGAAGTAAGTGTCTCATCCGAGGTCTATAAGCACAACTCTAACAAGTACCTAATCTAGATATACTATACCTAGTAGGTAGTATCACGGCATTCATACAATCAATTGCATGCCCGACAACATCTATATCAATACCATATACAGAGAAAGGGAATCGTACAGCTCGTTATATTTTCAAGTAGAATGCTTAATATTTATATCGGATCATGTTCAACGTTTATCTACCTTATATGGATCAATCGATGGGCCTAGTAAACGCAGTGTCACCTAGAATGACCTTAAAAATGTCATAATTATGTCACAGTCGATATTACCTAATTAATTACTGTTCAAAGTTCGACGTTGTGCTCTCTGAAACCGTCAATCTTAATCTTAAAATGCAGGTGGGGGGCACCCGGAGGCGCTATCACATCTCACAAAATTCCATCCCGAACACACCTTGGACCTTGTTCCATATTGAAGTCTTTTCCGCTCATGTCGTTGCCATTTAAACCATTAACTTGCAGATGGCGCTCTGTGCGCTCCGCTTCATCTGACAGGTCAATTGAGGACGTGGTCAACGTCAGAATGCAGGAAGAAAGGTAAGCTTCACTTTCGCGACCGCGTGATCGGGCGAGGCTTTCACACCCTCCTTTATGTCGACTTTGGGGGATCGTACGCAGTAGATTATGGATTGGGGAATCGGAAATCGGAAATCAGAAATCGAGGGCGCGTCGACATTAGGTACCCCAGCATCTATATTCTTACCTTTTGTTCCTCGAGGGTTTTTCGGGGTTGAAACGGCATTTCTAATTACCAATCACCTTCGTCGGAACGCATCCGGCGAACAAATTCTCTTACAATCAAGGCCAATACTTTTCGGCCCCGGAGAATAGAGCGGCAGGAGGGGCAATCTCGAAGATTTTCCCCCTTATTGTCTTTCTTTCTCTTGCCCCCCATCCGTATGCTCTTCGGGCAAAATAGGAATCGCTAGTCTCGAGAGGTCGAGTCCACCGGGAATTTATTCCCTCATCTTAACTAATAACCAAGATTCCTTGCTTCCCCAGAATCCTACCTAGTGAACCGGGCGATGAGGCTCAATTGGTGGCAGACCTAGCGGATGAGGTTTCATTCAGTCTTAAGTGGTGTGCGGTGGCTGCAGCTGATATACTCCCGACTTGACCCAAGAAACGGGGCGAGATGGCTGTCTCACATGCTGGTTCGTGATTTTATGTCCAGTTGAATCCAGTTGGTTAGGTGAAGCCATGCGAGCACATCTGCGGGCACACCCTCCAACTGGTTTAGAAATAGGGCAAACAGACCCTGACTGGTCTATTGATTAGCTCACCGATTGGTGGTGAGGTGATGAGGCTGCCCTGGCCATGAACATCAACAACTACTCTTGTCCAGTGACGCAGACCCCTATTCTATCGATGCTATTGACGTCGAGCTACTGCGAGCTTACCTGTTTAGAAATCGTCTGCATTTAGTTGCAACTCCTGCCCATTCCCGTCGAATCGATCTTTGTGCTCACCTTGGCTTACACCCCACCAATCCCCGTTGCGCCGTATACCTAGTACCCAAATGCATAAGGTGCAGGGAAACGTCGCCCGAGCACACGAACAGCGTCCTGATAGGTAGACCTGTCTTGCTCTGCCTGGGAGCCTCCTGGATGGTTTTCACACACTGTCCTCGAGAATATTTAACAGTGTCTATATGCCCCAGTCGACAAGTTTTATCCTAAACTCCTCGCCTCATTTTCACACTTCTAACATCATCGACAGGCAATACAATCTTGTTTTGATTCGATTTTCATATAAATTTGCCACCAAGGCGAGCCCTTTCCTTGACAGTCAGGGATAAGCTTACAAGCATCATCAACCACAGCTTCAGCCCCCAAACCCCAGGCCACAACAGCTACAACAGCTACCCCTCCAAATATAAAACTCACTTGTATCTCCTCGTCATTCAACATGGCTCAACGTCCGGATATTCGACGGAACGGGTCTTATGGCTCGGATATGTCGTCCGTCTACTCGGGGCGTTCGGGCTCTATCGACTCCGCTGATTCCTTGTATTCCGTCTGGTCTTCGTCAGACTCGGACTCTTTTGTTTGGAGAGACGATCCTTGGGGTTTTTACGGCGTTGGGGGCGCTGTGACCCGTTACGTGGATGAGCGCGATGACAGGCGCAGGCGCTTCGCTTCTCATATCTTGAGTGGTCCATTCGCTCAATTTTCCAAAAAGCGCCACAGCAGCTCCAACTCTCGCCCAGGTCGCAGCGCAACTAGCTCTCGCTCTAGTTCACGCTCAAGTACTGGGGGTGCTAGCCCGGGCAGAGGCCATAATCCCCATTTCCAGCCGAGGCCTATGAGCGTCGAACCTCAATTTCATCAAGAACAACATTTCCAACCACCACCGCCACCACAATTCCACCCTCAAGGTTATGGACCGCCACCTCCACCACCTCCACCGGTTCCCGCGCAACCGGGATTTGAAGGCGGCTTTATCCAACTCGGCGGCCCTCCACCACCACCACAACACCCGGATGACCCGTGGGACAATGCCGGAGCATATGACGGAGCTCACGTTTATGACTATTAATACCATGAATCACGATGTGGTTATTTTATGACTTAATTATGGCTCACGATTGATTTGATCTTTACGGCTTTATGGAGCGGATGATTTCTATTTGTTGGATCCTGATTTTCACGGCGTTCCGGTGGGACTCTATTGAGGATTCACAGCACTTATTGACATGACAATTACAGCATGTGACGAATCGCAGAGAAAGGGAAAATGGGCTACAGGCGCAAAGTTGTTCTTTGCGAGATACCCATTTGCGAAGGGGCAAAAAGGGAGTAATGACCCATTCGATTTCAAGACACGACAGATCCTAGTACATGCAATCCTTGGCCTTCCATGTTGATAGGTAGCAAAATCAATGTTTTTATGACAGTGAGCTGTGCCTGTTTTCTGGGTAGCGAGAGCCTGACTCTGACAGTTGTCAGTTGGGTCTCTTCGTGTCTGAGAGCTTTGAGTGGTTATCCGAACTAAAACATGCCGTGAATTTCACTTACTGGGTCGCCAAAAACAGACTGGGCATACTGCATTAAAATGGAGCCTAACGTGAATCCATTGGCGAGGAGAGAGACAAGCTTTCGGTATACCGAAACCCCTAGTCTTACCATCAGGTCTTTTTGCTAGGTTAGCTGTATTGCAAATATCCACGAAGGGCATGGATGTTATGGCATTGAATCTATCGGGAATATATTGGGGTTTGTGAAAGGGGTACTGAGAAGAGAATGTGTGGGGTGAGTTGAGTCATCCACCTATTAAGCATCTACCTCGCTATGAATCTGGATCTGGGGAACGTATAGTAAAATGGCTAGTCTCATTTGATTCTGTATAGTCTTAGCTAATAACCAAGACCAAGCCTTCCTACCATTTCAAGCCAATGAGCCTATTCACAATTTTCCCGACCTACACCACCTATAGCCACTCAGCCACCTTACAAATCATATGACAAATATTTTTCTATTGGAGCATCTGAAGAGAACAGAGAAAGAATAATCTGGGATGGCGCGCTCATGCGATGTTCAAACTGTGCCAATCGTGTGTTTATTTTCCGTTTTCCAGCTTCGTGGCGACGATATTCTATAGGTCGGCGTGGAAATAGCGGCGTTGCCTTATACTAGATACAGGTACGAAGACACAGCAGCAATGCAGTCAACCGCGAAACTCCGAGGTAAGCATGATTATTATTATTATTGCTAGGTAGGTGGTTTCCCAAGATCGTCTTTTGGGACTAGGTATTACGTCAAAGAGGCACAGCACGTACGGCAGTACGGCACTAAATTTCATACCTGCTACATAGGTAGGTAATATCTAGGCACATGTAATTTTTTATCCAATACCGCTTATACTAGGGACGCTTGCATGGTTAAAGGGAAATAGTAAGGAGATAGCTGGAGCGACATACATAGTAGTGTAGAGAGGGAGAATAGTTTCGTAGGATCTTCAATAGCAGGTTTCGGGTGACGGCAGGCCACTTTTCAGGTAGAGATCATCAGCATGCACGGTGGGTTCAAGTTTTTTAGTCCCAAGGCTGAGCAGCGCTGCGCTCTACCTTAACGGTTCTCCAGCGGGTGGTTAGCCTAAGCCACCCAAGCATCCCCGCTATGAATGCGCTCGCCGAAAGCGAAAGCGCCAGTTCAGTTGGAAGTAAAACGGGCTACGGCACCTCCACTCAATAGCCAACCTAACGCCGATGACTCCCACCCCCGTGGTCCGCGGCTGAAGAGATCTGTAGGCGAAGCCCCGCAAACAAGGCAGCGCAGTTATGGGGTTGTGCTGTCGCCGGTGGGCGGGCGCCCTCTTGCCTCTTCCTAGATTCTATAGTCCTACCCATTCGCGAACTCCGAAAGTGCGGCAGTCAGTCGTGTGACTTATGCGGTATGCGCCATGCAGGACTTCGACGCATCACTTACCTACTACCTAGCTAGCTGTACCTACCTACATAGGCTACGACCAACAATCATCCGACGACGCGCTCCTGAAGAATACTTCGCATATGAAAGAGACTGCTATTGGATCTCCGTCCCGAAGCGCAATTTCGGTGAGGCGAAGAGACGAGACGAAAGAGCGTGCTATAGGGTTGAGGCTCAAAGCCGACATCAAGAATGGGGGGGCGTCGCATCGCCATTGGCGCTTGCTTACCTGCCTACCTTACCTAGCATCTTTACAATCGTCCCCGGTCTCGTCGCAGCCATCGCCGAGACCTTGGACTACCCACCGCACCCTAGCCCTAGCGGTCTAGCTAACAGGGCGATCTCAATTGTCTTTGGCCACTGGGTTAATTCGTCCCTACCGATGCATTTGCTGTATGCGTTCACCTAGCGCACATATGAGCGGCAGGAAAAAAAAATATGAGTCTTACGCCCCCAGAACCCACCCCTGTAATGACAGCTAGGATCCATTTTTTGGTTCCATGTATGTAGTGCTGACGATATGCTGGACGGCTGCCGACGTACTCAGAGTGAATTTTATGTATGTGGGCAATGCACCCGATAGAACTGCGGTCTGAGATTAGCCAATAAGAAGAATATCGCTGACACTGTGGACCGCTTCTTTGTTCTCCTGCCCTATGGTTGCCTCACATCCACGCTCCCCTGTACGGTGGTTGCCTGACAGCTCTTGATCGACGTCGAAGATATATAAGCTTGCGATGGGTCCCTTCATCGAGGTTGTCCTAAATCGTGCAGTGCTCAGCGCGAAGCAACCCCTTTACCGCGAACAGGGTCCAGCGTGATGCAGATCTGAAAGCGAGAACGAAATCCCCTATTTAGTACTACTGTTCCTACCATTGAATCCTGATCTATCCTACGGCTTGTTGTCTTAAAAAGCTTTTTGTCTGTCATCATGGCAGACAATCTGTCTGCTTCCTCTACGGAGGCCCATCCCTTTGCGAATCCAGCCTACGCCTCCAGCACAGGGACCCCTTCATTAGCCATGATCGACATCTTCTTCCCCGGGTTCTCAATGTTCGCCGGCGCGGTACAGAAGTACCTGAAAATCGACCTTAGCGTGTATCTCCCTTTGCTACTCGTAACAGGGGCTTTAACAGTCGTCTGGAATTACGCTAGTTCTTACTTATGGGAACAACTTGAATCTCACCTCATGTCCGTTGTCGATATTCGGACGGATGATGAAGTCTATAATATCATCATGAGCTGGGTGGCCCGGCAGAAATTTTCTCAGGGCGCCCGACGTTTCGTAGTCAACACCAACATAAACTCCCGATGCTGGTTTATGTGGGACTGGGATGACGATGAGGATGAAGAAGACGAGAGAGATTCTTCTAACAAGAAAAAGAAGGCATTGTCATATACGCCCTCCTTTGGTAGTCACTACTTCTGGTATCGTGGTCGCCTGCTTTTATTTCGAAGATCGGTGAAGGAACAGCAAGGAGGATGGCGGCTTGTAAGCCAATCCGAAGAGATATCGATCTCGTGCTTTGGCCGCAACCCATGGATCTTGAAGGAACTTCTCATGGAGGCTCGCCAGGAGTATTTGAAGAAGGACGAGCACAAGACACTTATATACCGTGGTACGCTAAAACCGGGCTCCATGGAAACTACCTGGCAGCGTTGCATGGCCCGAGCTAGCCGCCCCTTTTCGACGGTCATCTTGGACGAGAAAGTTAAGCAAGAAATTATCGAGGACGTCCAGGATTATCTCGACCCTACGACACAACGCTGGTACGCAAATCGCGGAATCCCATACCGACGCGGATATCTTCTGTACGGTCCTCCCGGAACCGGAAAGAGTTCGCTTAGTCTCGCCCTGGCTGGTTACTTTAAGATGAAGATCTATATCGTTAGTCTGAGTTCTATCACAGCCAACGAAGAGAACCTCGCCTCCTTGTTTGCCGAGCTTCCTCGTCGTTGTGTTGTTCTCCTCGAGGATATTGATACTGCAGGTCTCACTCATACTCGTGACGATGCAACTCCAGCCCCGTCGCCGGCTCCAGCTCCAGCTGCAGACTCAGATGACATGGTTCCCGGACAACTCACTCAAGGCAATGGCAACACGGATAAAAACAGCAGTGGCGGGAGATTATCCCTATCCGGACTACTCAACATCTTGGACGGTGTGGCGTCTCAGGAAGGCCGCATTCTGATTATGACGACGAATCACCTAGAGAAATTAGATGCTGCTTTGATCCGGCCTGGGCGAGTCGATATAACTGTAAAATTCGAGCTCGCAACTGAGAAGACAAGTGTATCTATTTTCAGGGCCATTTTTGCTCATTTAGATGGTGATGAGGACCCTAGCGATCTCGACAAACTACCTACCGATCCGGAAGCCAGGGAAAAGTTCGAACAAGAGAAGAAGAGGGAGTTGGCGGCTAAGGATGCTCGCATTAACGTCCTAGCAGAGGAATTCTCGAAAAAGATTCCAACGCATGAATTTAGTCCGGCTGAGCTTCAAGGTTATCTAATGAAGCACAAGCGCAACCCCCAAAGAGCGGTAGACAGCGTGGAAGAGTTCATCGAGCAAACCCGGAAGGATCGCAAGGAGAAGCAACTTAGGGAAGCTGAGGAAAAGCGAAAGGCAGAGGCAAAGGAGAAGGAAGAACGAGCCAAGAAAGAGGCAGAGAAGGCCAAGGAGGCAGAAGAGGCCCAAAAGAAGAAGGATGCGGAGAAGGATGCGGACAAGAAGACCACAGAGGCTTCGAAGTCGGCATCTGAATCAAAGGCCGACGAGGAACCGGCGACGGAGAAGAAGGACACTTTAGAAGTAAAGACAGAGTCGGGTCATGTGAGAAATGATTCCGGCTATGTGACACCGGCGAGCGGCGAGCCTTGATGAAGGCGCCGCAACCGCGTGTGGCTAGCGGATGGATCGTAGGTTGGTAGGCTACGGAACCGGTACCGGGGCTCGCTTATAGACCTAGATAATATCCAGGGTGGATGATGGATACCATCCTTGCATAACTCGGCGCATTGGTGGGGTGTTAGCAGACAACTGCTAAAATAAACATGTTGATATCCATATGTGCAGTTTTGGCTACGTGGTGTAGCCAATGCAGTGAAATGTGAAATGTTGACTAAGCGAGTTCCATGGCACTACACAACTTGGTTGACCAGGTTCAGGACGATCGTTGAGGGTGGCCTGATTTCTAACATGCGTGATACGCTGGTTTCGTTGGTTTTGTGTAGTTGTTGAGAATCTTGAGATAGTTAACCGGGCACCGAGTTTGACTGCATGTCAAATCAACGGCTGAAGTACACGTAGTGTAAGAAGCTGAACAGCTTGACGGCAATCATCTTGCTAGGCTGTCTGGCGAGTTGAAGCAGGTCAAGTCAGCCGTGGTACGGCTTATTGGCGAAGTAATATGCACTTCTTGGCCTAGGCTAGCAGCCAGCCAGCGAGCCAGCTAGTTGCCTGCTGCTGCTGCTGCTGCTGGCTGGCTGACTGATGGAATGACTTTCAGGTCCCAAGCCCTTTAGACATCTTTAGCCACGTAGAAGCTAGTCGAATTTAGGAAAGCTCCGATCCAATGGTGCCGAGTAAGCCTCTTCCGAGGTCCCATCCGACAGGCTGGTTCCTCGATAAGATTCTGTCATCTCTGGTGTATGGATGGAATTTGAAGCTTAACATTTGTATTATCGCGACAAATTTATCTTTTTATGAAGGTTTAAACAAACTGATGAAGAGAGGAGGTATAGAGTTGAGTTTGACAGCAACCGAAACCCGCAATTTCACTGGGCCATACCCACCTGATACTACCATACCTGGATACATTGAATTTACTAAACTCTAAAGCTCTTTTGATCTTATTACCGTAACCTTAACCTTAGGATCTAGATGACCCCACCAATTCTGGTAGGAAACCCAGACCCGTAAACCACGTTGTACGTGCCTACTACGTGCTATCAACTATTACACAAATCGCAAATAGAGCCGAAACGTCGGAGATTTCCTCACTTACAACACTGAACCTTGCTGATTACTGTGCATACATGAATGATACTATATGTTCCTTCGAGGCTAGTATATCATGTAATGCACGTATATTATATGTAGCATGTTACCAACGTCATGTAATTTCAAGATTACATGTGTGGCAAGAGCTAGAGAAACAGAGAAAGGCTAAGGCTAAAGAAAAGCCACTTCCACTTACGTACCCAGGTAGTATTCATCAGTAAAGTGTCAGAGTTTGTCGAGCTTGTGCAACTCGGCTATTGCCAAGATAGGAAACACCTTTTATCTATTCGAATCTCGGTCCACCCAAGCACGGAAAGCTCCAGGCTTTACGGTGCCATGTAGAGCCATCTGAGAGTCGTGACGGTCCGGACGTCTTGATTTAGAGTATCGTCCTTTCCGCTTCGGGCAATTAAACTCTCGACTTGGAGGGACAAGAAGGCACAGAAGACATAGGAAGGGGACCCCTAATGCTGGGAGCCTGCGACTGCGGACTGTCACTGGTTAGTGTAACTAGACTAGAGATTTAGCTCGCATCTTTTTACCCCTCCATAGCCCCCCTTTTTCACTTTTCCACCGAGTAAATACGTAACAAATAAATTCAAATGTCGACAAGATTTTTGTTGACCGTTGCCTATTTGCACTACTTTGGTTACTTTTGACTACTTTCACTACTTAGACAGCTTAGAGTCTTAGACTACTTACACTTACACTAACTAGGCGTCATCTAATTTCATTTCATCTCATCTTGTCCCGTCTTTTCCCTCTCTTACTCACTTTCTCTCTTTTTTCTTGTTTACCAGAAGTAGGAACTACCAACGTGCTACCAACTAACCAACGTACAACAGTTCCTAGCTGTTGTTGTGTTGTTGACTCGTGACATCGTGACAGAGGACGATCAAATACCACGTCAATACTACCTAAGCACATCGATATACCGCTAGATAAGGGTTTGATAGGTGAGCTTTCTAATCTCCTTTCTATTATTCCTCTTGGTTGAAAAATACCCCTGGCGGTCTGTAACATTTCTTCAGAGATCTCCCCACCATCAATGATCGACACACACATGTAAATCCAGACTGGGTGTTCACAAACAAAAAAATGCTAGGCTTGGCCCCTGTCCCATTATATAGTTGGGTTCCATTGCCAATTGGCGGTGAATCCATTCAGCCCAAGTTGAGGACCCTTGTCATATGTGTGTGGTGGCGCTGGAGCTAATAAGTAATAAGCTAATAACACTACCCGCTCCCACAGATTGAATACATACCTAGAGGATACGCACGAGTTGGTCTCGAAATATTCTCCCCTCGTCCCCTTGCCAGAACAACACCTTCAACCCTTTCGACACCAAGATCCCTTACAGCCTTGTTTGAAGCCATGGCAGCCCGTCCTCTAAACATTGGCATTAAGGCCATCGAGCTTTACTCTCCCAGCCAGGTATGTTGATATCTCGCCTCAGCCTCTCACAGCCTGCCTTCAGTTACCCCTCCGACATCGCACAGGCCGCAATTATCTTTGAAGAAACTCCTACTGATGCCCTCGTGCCCCGCAGTATGTTGAGCAATCTGAACTCGAGAAGTTCGACGGTGTTAGCACCGGCAAGTACACCATTGGTCTTGGTCAGACCAAGATGACCTTCTGCGATGACCGAGAGGGTTAGTTGTGCTTCTGCCGAGCTTCAAACTTCTGTACCACGTGCTAAGACAGAGGCAACTCGTAGATATCTACTCCATTGCCTTGACTGCTACTTCTAAGCTGCTAAAGAATTACAACATCGACCCTAACTCCATTGGTCGCCTCGAGGTCGGAACCGAGACCATGCTCGACAAGTCTAAGTCCGTCAAGACTGTATTGATGCAATTATTTGGCGAGAACACCAACATCGAGGGTGTAGATACTGTCAATGCCTGCTACGGTGGCACCAACGCTCTGTTCAACACTCTAAACTGGCTGGAATCTTCTGCTTGGGATGGAAGGGATGCTATCGTTGTAGCTGGTGATATTGCCCTTTACGCTAAGGGCAACGCCAGACCTACCGGTGGTGCTGGTGCCGTTGCTATGTTGGTTGGCCCTAACGCCCCCATTGTGATTGAGCCGGGTCTACGTGGAACCTACATGCAACACGTGTATGATTTCTACAAGCCCGACCTTACTAGTGAGTACCCATACGTCGACGGACACTACTCCGTCAACTGCTACACTGAGGCCCTCGACGCTGCCTACCGCGACTACTGCAAACGTGAGGCGAAGCAAAAGGGAATCGCTAACGGCAACGGTGCCGCTCCCGCCGATGACACCAAGACGGCCCTTGACCGCTTCGACTACCTAGCCTTCCACTCCCCGACGTGCAAAGTTGTTCAGAAGTCGTATGCTCGTCTTCTATACCACGACTATCTGGCGAATCCCGATAGCCCTGCTTTTGCTGAGGTTCCCGGCGACATCCGAGACATGGACTACAAGAAATCCCTATCGGACAAGGTAGTTGAGAAGACATTTATGGCTCTCACCAAGAAGCGCTTCAACGAGCGCGTCCAGCCTGCTATCCAGGTGGCTACAAACTGCGGTAACATGTACTGCGCTAGTTTATGGAGTGGATTAGCCAGTATAATCTCCCACGTCGATAGCGCGACTCTCCAGGGCAAGCGCATCGGCCTTTTCAGCTACGGTTCCGGCCTAGCAGCGAGCTTCCTCTCAGCTCGCATCAACGGCAGCACTGAGAAGATTTCTCAGGTCCTAGATATCCCCAACAAGCTGGCCGCAAGGCGAGCAGTGCCTCCCGAGACATATGTGGCCGTAAGTGACGGAACGTCTCCAGAAAGGACTCAGACTGACATTTTGATTTATAGTTCTGCGATCTACGCCACCAGGCTCATCTCCAGAAGGACTACACGCCCAAGGGTGACGTGTCGACCATAGCCCCGGGTACCTACTACTTAGAGAAGGTTGATGATATGTTCAAGCGAACATACTCTATCAAGGCATAAACGGAAATAAGACGTTAGATGCGATATGCATTTGATATAGACTAGCATTCGTTCGCCACGGTTACTTCATAGACTCGGGTGAGATTTTATAGTCACCAGATATCAGAGCTTATAAACGTGCATGGAGGCTATTATATACAGCGGGGGAAGATGATGTGAGATAAGAGAGCTACTAATATCGTTGGGTGGAGATGAGCGCCTGACTTGTATATACCAGGAGCACCTCATATCACGATTTGCACGAAAGAATAATGAATAAAATACTGATCTAGAGCTTTATATGGTTACCTATTGAGAATGTGATTTGAATTAGTCTAAGCGTTTTACTAAGACGAAGTCTCATACCATATTTATAAGATATCCATCTTATTAAAAAAAAATAGGTACCAAGGTAATTTCTCGCCTTGTGTTTTCTCTAGACTACCTAGGTAGTAGGTACCTGGTTAATTCCAATCTGTATTTGAGGAGGTAGAGAGCCTACCCATAAACTGCATATTCTATCAAAGACGCCATTGGCTTAATGACGGCCGAAATTACGATACAAACGTACAGCGGTCGCACACCTACCGACGCTCCTTAAGCCCGTTGGCTTGGTGACTGATGTATTTCACGCTGTATATACAGGTACGTACTAGACATTTAAGCAGATGTTCGTTGAAACTCATTCCCCTTTATTTCCCGGGGTGGCTCGCAAGCCTCAGATGGTCTATGCTTATGATCTATCCCTCTATCTAACACACCAATATCAATTACCTCGAGTACCCGTATAGGCAGCAGTAGCAATATTAGTACATATAGCGAACACGCTTTTCCGCCTACCGAGGAAGCATACATCCATCCATCATCATCTGCTAATCCACAAACATACACACGTAGGTACATACCTAGGCAGTAGGTACCTTACGCTGTCTTCGCTTTTCTTTCGACTTTATCATCGCCCTTCCACTTCCACGTCGCCCTCCGATGGAGCATGTAATCCCTACTCCGAATGCCCTTCCAAATCCCCACAAGCCCGCCAAAGGGCCACGTAGCCTTAACTCTACTACGCCAGTCCTGGGCACCCGTGGGATCGACCTTGACGCGCACCTTGTCGTACACGCTGGGGAGCGACTCGGCGCGGTACCGCTGGCGCAGGGCCTCGTAGCGGGGCCGGTGGCCGCCGTACGCGCGCCAGAACTCGGGCTCCGAGTAGTAGGTGTGCGCGTACAGCCACTTCATGCCGCCGAGCTCGTCGACGCGGCGCTCGAGGTCCCGGTTCGCGCGCACGAAGGCGTCGCGGTCTTTGGGGCCCCAGCCCCATACCCCAATGTTCAGCATCTGGCCTGCTTCGCCGTCGGTTTTGTCGTGGGGGGTGGTGAAGTCGCCGAGGTTGGTGCCGGATTCGGGACGTTCGGCGGGAAGGTCGGAGGCTCGCCGCAGGTGCGGGTGGAAGGTTGGGCCGGCGGGGGTCTTGAGGGGACATAGCCAGAGCGGCCAGATGTTTAGGTGCTCGGATACGTAGTCGACGAAGGGCTCGGCGGCTTCGTACGGCATGCCGACGTCTTGGACGACGAAGCGGCCGCTCTCGCCACTGCCGTGTAGTGCGCGGTATAGCATACGCGTGTGTAAGAAATCATCTAGGAACCAGCGGAAGAAGCGGTTAAACGGCACCGGTTTGAAATAGTCGAACGCCGCCTGTCCGACCCAGAAACCGCCACGATCATATCGGAACAAGTATTCCGCCAATGGGATGTACTCGGTGATAGATCCTTCCTTTGGCGTGGCTGAAACAGACGAGGGTAGCCCTGCGGTTCGCTCCCGCACGTGCATATAATACCACGGATCCCACGCGCGACTGAATGTGCGCACCTTTTCGTTATCGGGAAGGTCGTTCGTTAACTTGCCGCTGACGACAACGCCATGGTCTTTGGAGAACAAGATACCGTCGACGTAATCGTTTCCCCTATCTCCCTCGCACTCCTCCTTCACCACCCGCACCGCCTCCGCCACACTATTCGTCCTCCTATATGTGGTGCGGACGAACCCCTTCGCCTCGATAAGCCTTAGCTCCAATAACGTCGCTACACCCAGCGTCCCTAGTGCACCTGCGGCGCCTCTGAATAGATCATTGTACTCGCCCTCCTTACCGACACCCGTCCCGTCCCCGGGCTTCGCAAACACCACCTCGCCATCCGGTAACACGATCTCGACGCCCCTCACATTCTCATCAAAATACCCATGCCTAAAACTTGAGCTCTCCCCCGCCGTCCCCGCGAACCCACCCCCAGCCGTGATCCCCGGGAACTCCATAACAACGGGTGGCACGAGACCATGAGCAAGCGTGCTCTCGACTAAACGGTCCATCGGCACGTTCGGCTCGACGAGAGCGGTGCGCTGCTTCGTGTCGACGGACAGCACGTTCTTCAAACCGCTGATATCGACGAAGCGAGCTCCGGCCTTCTGGTGCGGCGGGCGCGTGCTGTTCGTGCTGCCGTGCCAGATGCGGTACGGCTCCGCGCGCTCGAAGAAGGAGCGGACGGCCGCTGAGACGAGGCGCACGGCGGCGCGGTGACGTTCCATTTTCTCTGTCACTTTCCTTTTCCTTTCTTATATATTTTACTTAAGTAGAGTCTTTTCACTGATAGTGTCTAGGATACTGAGGGCAAGTTATGTGTGTCCGGCAACAATATCAAAACGCCCTCCCGACCGTGCCATCGAACACGCACGCACACACACACGCACACCCCGTCCAAGGTTCCCTCGGGGGCCAATTGGCGGGTGGCGTAGCAAAGCGCGAAATTTCCACCTAGCAAAGTGAGTTTAATTAAGTATCGTCGTGATCCGCATACGGGGTAATGAGGGCTGCATTATGATGCTTATGATGAAATCCGGGCGAGATTAGGTTGAGCCGAAGAATTTTGACAGGTACGCCCTAAAAAAAGGTAAAATGGCTTAGCTGGAGGGTTAACTGGCAGGGCAGCAGGGCTAGGTACCTAAGACATGCCCTGGGAGCTTTCCAACCTCCCCTTCCTAGTCCCAGGATTTTGGCGTGCTCGGACGCTAAGGGGATCGGCTACTTCCTGTGGGCAGGTGAGCCGGGCGCTAACGTTGGCTGGGTTGGGGAAGTTTAGTCAGCTCCGGATGTAAAACTCCTGACTCCTGAGTCCTGAGTTGCGCAGTTGCGCGATTCAGAAATGAGTGTTATAGCAGGTATGATACAGGTGCGAGTCTCTACCTAGTCATTCTACTGTGTGTCAAATTCAAACAGTAGGTAAATGCTTCATTCTTGGATATATGGTTCGGTGGCCCCTGTAACATCTATGTGAAGGAAACCCAACGCTTTATATGACCAGGACCAGCTACACGACATGATTTAAAAGAACGGCCAGCTTTTGAGATGCACACCCTTTTCAATAAAAAGCCTCAAGTCTATAGCTTGGCCGGCATATCAGCAACAGGCATCTAAAACACATTCTTCTCCTTGATCTCGCGTCTGGCCATATCCCACACCTGTTCATCCGTAAACGGGCTCAACTTCTCCGCATCGATCTCGACCTCTTCCAAGGTCTTCGCCTTGATCGTCTTGAAAGATGACGTTACATCTCCGGGGGTCTCACATACATCTTTGACAAACTTCGCGATACCCTCGATATTCCGCTTCGCTTCGGCTAGGTACGGGAGAAGAGCGACAAACACATGCGGCATAGCCTCGTACTCCTCGAACACAACCGTCACGCCATCCCTCACCAGCTTTGAGACCAAGTACCTATCCTCGTCGGCAATGGTCTCCCAGCCGCAGCTAATATAAATCGGTGGCGCACCCTCCCAGCTCCGATTCATCTGTAGCGTGCCGAGCGGGTGCAATATGTACTCATCATCGATGTAGAGATGTCTTCGCGGCGGGTCGGTCGGCCACAGGCCGTCCGGCTTCGGCTTCATGGTTTCGGAGAGTAGGATTGGGGGTGGTAGGTAGCACCACTGCTGGTTTTCGACTAGCGACGGCATGGTCTGGATTAGGTCTACCCAGGGGGATATGGCAGCGAGGCCAGCGGGTAAGGGGACCTCGCGATCTTCGCCGAACCAGGCGATCTTCAGGTTCTGTTGACGGATCTCCATGATCGTCCGGAGTAACGCGAGAGCGAGATTCCCGCCTGCGCTGTCCCCGGAGAAGACGATGTCACTGGGGGCGACTGATTCGTGGAAGGACCCGGGAGGCGGGTAGAGGAGCGACAAGTATGACACCAATGCGTCTAGCAACGCCGCTGGAAATGCATTTTGGGGCGCTAGTCGGTAGCGTACAGAGTACGCGCGCCCACCTGTCGCCTTGGCGATGCTCTTCACTACGCCCCTATGCGTGATCGGGTCACATACGTAATAAGCGCCACCGTGAAAATACAGCACGGTCGACTTACTCCTAACCTCCTTCATCATCTCTTCATACTTCTCCCTTTCTGAGATCGCAGGCGGCAACGAGTCCTTATCAGCGGCCTTCCTGTAGCCCGTCCACTCCGCCTCGACAGGCACGATATCAGGGATCTTAAACGACGGGCTCGCGCCTCTTGCATCACCGTCGCGCAGCCCGTCGATAGCCGCCAACAAGGCGTCGCGGACCCCCACCTCCGGCGGCACCAGCGACGTCGCCGTGCTGATCCAAATCCTTCCCTTGACGCCCGGGTCGCGCATCGTCATTTCCTGCGTCTCTCTAATCCCGACCGGCTTGCCGGAGTTCAGCGTCGATCGCAGGACCGAGATGGTAACGTCGCTCTTCAGGTCGAGGTACTTGGATGTTTCGGATCTCCGGAGCACGTGCAGGAGGACGGTTTTCAGGACTAGGGGAATCTTGGGCAGGAGTGTGATCGCGAACCCGAATTGCGAGTTGCCGGCTGTGCCGGGCAGGGGGCCGTTGGCGTTGCCATCAGACATAGGAACGACGACGTAGAGGCTGGTATGTAGGTATAGATGGCATTAAAGTAGATGCAGACGTATGATAAGTCAATAGAAACTTAGCCGCGAAGTCCGCTTGACCCTGTCTATGATCTCAGAGGCGAAAAAGCAGGTTGTATATAAACCGTCTAGTCGGGATGTAAGGGTCGCATGTTTCATCACCCTGAGACACCCACGATAATTCTTTGAAACAAGCAATATTCACCACAAATGATATTTTATCAATCCGGCGACTTCACGAAAAATTCGGAAAGCTTTGTCTTGTCGGAAGGGTTTCCAGAAGTGCGAGCTATGCCTCGGTATCCTGAATCATGCACGTGGCGATTCCGAATGTAACAGGTAGGGTTCTTTTAGCAGGTTAGCTAGCTGCTGTGAAGCCTCCGTTTCTACTTTGGCCGACCGTGCTAAGGTAGCAGTTCGGTTGTATAGCTATCCCTTAAGAACGTGATTGGTGAAATGAGAGCCATTGAGCTCGAGACACCCCGAAGAAACTGTTGAGGAGTAACTTGAGACCAGCCATTTGTCTATTACATCAACATATTTACTTAGTACTTAAGTCTTACGGGATGGGCTGATCGTAAGGACACGGGATCAAACGGACGATATTAAAGCCGCTTTATTGACTTATGTTATTAAGCTCGTTTATACCCGTCCTAAACATACACCCGTTAGTTATCCTACGCTTCCTCTCACCCATCGCACCCCTCCTTATCACGTTGAATAGAGTTGGCCCTCGATCGTAGCATGCCCAAGGCCAGGCCGCCTTTCCTTTTACAAAAGATTAACTCCCAATCAAAAGAACGCCGATTGATTTTAACTAATGCATAGGTACTTATTAATAACTCATGTGCTTTAAAAGCTAAGAACTGCTGCTAGCCTCTCCTTGTCCCTCTCCCTTTCCGCTCGCCGCCATCTGCCACGCCGGGATCGATGCCTTGGGTGTAGCAGGTGAGCCTGTGCCGAAGGGGCTATTGCGGTCACCGAGTGCTGATAGGTAGTCGTGTCGGCTGCTGCTCGTGCTAGCGTTGCTTGGAGGAGATGAGTTATCCTTCTCTTCGCGTAGTGCCTGCTTCGCATCGCCGATCTCCTTGGCCATGAAGTCAATGCCCGGAGTCGAGGGGCCGCTCGGGGGAATTATGTTGCCACCGGTGGGTAGTAGGAAACCGTTAGTGCTAATAGCCGGCACCGGCGGGGTCGGTCTGTTGATGCTGAGAGACGGGGTAGGGGTGGAGCCCGAATTGTTCATTCGCTGGCTGATGAGTGACTTGAGACTCTTGACTTCGTTGCTGATATCCTTCAATTTGTTATCGGTGAAGTCCTTGTTGGCCTGCATAGACTTAGGGATGATGGCCTTGAGACCCTTCATCTCTTCGCGTAATCTCTCCGTTTCATCTTCATGTCGTCTGCTGGCGGACTTTGTGTCCCGCATGAACGTGTCTAGTTCGTCTAGTACTTTGTCAAGCTTTTCGGTTCGTTCCTTCTCCGAAGCTTTCAACTCGTCTGTGTCTTTCGCCAATTGCTCTAGTGTCGCGAATGCCTTCTCAAACTGCTCATCCACGTTTGACTTGTCCTGCTCTAACTTTTCTGGTGTTGGCGGTGAGACAAGGGGATATATGTAGCGCTGTTGTTAAGTTAGTTACCCTAATCGATCAAATAAAACGAAGCAGGTTGGGATAATCGTACCTTGCTCATGAAATATAAGCCGTAACCAACTCCGCCCACTACAGTAGCCATGATGAACCAATCTCGCCAGTCCCTCTTAGGCGGCTCTGGCGGTGGTGCTTCCCATCCGTAGGGTTGAGTCTGATATTGGCCATATTGTGGCTGGCGTTGAGCCGGGGGTGAATATCGTGGCGGTGGTGTTGTTGTTGTTGATGTGGTTGATGGGCTGGTATATGAATCCGACGGTGAACTACTTCGTGCGAAGGCTACATCAATTTCTTCTTGCGTCAGATTCTTTGATCGCAGAAATGATAACTTATTCTCCGTGGGCGAAGATGCTACGTTAGGATCTTGCAAGACTGCGATGTTAATTTACTTCGTTAGCAATGATCTAATGATCTGCTTGTTTCCAAAATGGTCATCAAAATAAAGTGGCTGGATTGAACTCACAAGAAATCGCAGAGGCGACAATGTCCTCCCGGATTGCCATGATTGATGCACAGTCCTCAACGAATATTCATGTTAGATTGAAATGATGAATAGCCGTTGTTGATAGTTCGTTAAAGTAAATTGGAGCGTTGTATCGTTGTGCAATTACAGTTGGAAGCTTTAGGAACCGATTGAAAGACTGGAAATTATAAGTTGTCGCGTTAGGATTGGTAAGTGCAATGACCCAATGACGAGCCCCTGCCGAACCAGAATGGACCGAGGCACGCACGCGGTTGCAGCGCTACTTAAGCCGTCTTACGTAACACAATTAAATGGATATCACGTGCTTGGTCTACAATGCTGAATGCCCTTCTCTTTATAATGTTCATAGAGGATAGAAGGTAAGAGTTCTTGTCATTATAATCAATGGATGTTTCTCAATAATATAACAGCACCTAGTTGGCACGACATAAGCACAACTATAGGCTTTACCTAAATTAAGTCTCAAGAACCCCTTAGCAATGTGAAGAAAGGGACCAAAAAGCTTACACTAATTGACTCTCAAATATGTCTTACTTCACTAGAATTCATCACGCACCTAGGAGTCTAGAATTATCATCACTGGTGGATTTGTCTATTATGTTCTAGTAGTCTAAGAATCCAGCTTCGTCAATTCTCTCTAGTCTTCAGCTTAAATGCTTAAGCTATAATAAAAACCATGGAATCGTCAAGCATCGCCAACGAGAAACAAATGTAGTCTCTTTTCTGCAGGTGTATCGCCCATATGCCATTCCGTCCCATCCCATTACCGTGAAAACCCCACGCCAGCCCATCAGTCATATCATGCTAGAAGGGAAGTAAAAACGAAAATCCCAACTCATACCGTAACTAGGTATATGGTGACGGGAAATGCAATAACCACCCTCCTCTCCTCTCTCAACTCACTTGATCCCGTTTAGGGAGACTATCAAGGTAGTAAGCTTTACCAGCTCATCATACCCGTCCCGCGATCAAAGCCCCCCCTCAACTGCTTATCCCCCTTCACAACCTTCCCCTGCAAAATCGTATATCTAACAATATTCTCACAATCCTCCGGCCTGACCCTCGCCAACCAGATACACTGCGCAGCCCCAACATCCCTCGCCTCCTCGGTCTCCGCATCATCGACGACCGGTTTCACGATCTCGGGCTCTTGGCCCGGGGGCAGCTTCGCGCGCTGCACCTCGTCGATGCCGAACGCGTCGGGACGTCGGTATATCATCATGTTGGCAGAGTACTTGTGCCCGCCGACGTGGTTCACGAAGTAGATGCCTACGCCGCCGGAGCGCTCGTCGTCGAGGTCCCGGTCTAGGCCCAGGATGCGCAGGTGCCGCTCTAACTCTTTTTTGATGAGGGGAGCGCTCTGCCCGCACCGCGCGTCGCGCGTGCGGTGTGAGCAGAGGAGGACGACGGCGCGGTGGGGACATGGGCGCGCGATCATATCGCCGACGGTGCTGCGTGAGGAGGAGATCGTTTTGGGGAGGGTCAGGGGGTCGAGCGGGTCGGAGGTCGTGGGTGCTTTCGAGATGTACTTGTTAATTAGGGAGGGGACGGCGGGCGGTGTCACGTTTTCGACGACGGTGAAGGCGGGGAGCACAAGGAGGGTCGTGGGCTCAGAGTAGTCGGGGCGGTTGTTCGGCGTGTGCATGTTCGAGGCGGAAAGCATGAGGCGCTGATTCGAACACTGTTAGCATGATTCATACGGTATACACATACAAAACGCAGGAACTCAGGATTAGAACGTACCCCATTGCTAGGCTTGCTGGCGTGCCCGAACGCCTCCATCACACTGCCCCTCTCGTCCTCGACGTGTCTGCTCCAGTCGGACTTGCTGGTCGCGACCAGTACATGCGTGCTCCACGGCTTTATGTTTCCGTACAGCGGGTGCGATTCCTCGACTTTGAAATGGCGCGGGTACTTAACCGTGCAGCTGTCGCAGTCGTGCCTGCACTCCTCGCCGTCGACGTCTGATCGTGTCTGAGTGAACAGCTCGGACGCTCTCGCGCTGCCCGTTAACACGCGCTTCGCGCCGCCGAAGATCGAGAGTAGACCAGCGGCCGCCATATTCTGTTCTCTTCCTCTCTTCTGTCTTCTTCCACTTCTCTCCTTCTTTCTCTTTCCAGAGACGCCCCTAGAAGTGCGTTGGGCGAAGACTCGGTCGCGCCAAGAGAAATCTAGATCTTGTTCGATTTCTAGATAGGTGATGGCGGACTTAATTCTTATCTGATCCGAGGCCTGTGTTAGTCTCGACCGGAAATGGTAAGTGGGGTGGGCAGGGGTAATGCTAATGGGGAGAAACCAGGGGAAGCGAGAGAGTTGCTTCGTACGACCCGAAAGTATGGACGAGCTAGAGAAGGAAAGGGTGGGAGTAAAGACTTGGCATGGCATACCTTCTTGTCTTTTTGACAAATCTGTTCTCCGAAGAAACCGCCACGGGTCCGATAATTGTAAGTATTCCTTAAGGAAGGAATATTAAATCGGAATCTGTTCGAATATATTTGTCGATCCAGCCGCTGTGTCGTTGTACTATACTTAAGGCTTTATGTCGGTGCCTGTACTGTAAGCCCACAGTCAAACAAGCAAACAAGCAGCCCTTACTCAAACCTCGACTGTTTCCTGAGTCGAACGATCAAGGGATCCGCACCCAAAGAAGCAAGAAATTTTTGGGATGACGAGGAGATGACAAACGCGAAATGGAATAAATTCTATTCGAGACGGGCGACTACCTATTATACCTCCTTCGGTGGACGGGGTATCAGACTCGGACAAAAGAGGGCACGTCTCTCGGTGATAAGCGGTCCAGCCTGCACAACTCACGGAGTAAGTCGGTTTTCCGAAGAAACTTGCCGCGCGTTGGCTTTTGGCTTTGGTTCTGCTTCCAAGGATCCCATCCATCCAATCTTGCGAATACCTAAACCAAAATAGCACCTATTCCTTTCCCCTGGCCCCCGCCAATCTGACCTTGCAGCTATACACTAATAAGTAATACTATTTGATGGCATCATTATTGGGCACCAAGTCTATATCCCGTCGGAATATGTCGAGACCCCAGCCCGTATCCACCGAGAATCCCTAAACGCACACGTAACTCCCATTAACTGCGGTATCAATATACATATATTGATATGTAATCCAGGGCTCGTTACGGGAAGACGCCGCCTCAGACGCCACGACAAAAAGTAAGAGATCGGCTTTCGTGAAACCGGCAAACGTGTTGAATAAGATCATTGTATGTATGTATGATGTGTGTGTGTGGATCTCGCTTCTGGGAGTTATCAGATCCCACCGAAGCTGATTGATTACACACAACCCCTGACTACTAGTGTAAGTGGGATGGACACATATCATGGATTCGTCCGCCCGACGGATGAGTACTGCATACATACCTAGTATCAGGTACCTAGGTAGTATTCTCACATAATCCATGCCTGGTAATCGTAGACTTGAGGCATGAAAATAAGCCTATGATAGTAGGTACACGTATAGCAAGTCATTGATGTCGAGATAAACCACTCTCTGCCGTATATAAAATTCAGACGAGGACTGTAGTATACTAGAATAAGGGCTCTAATACCCAGAGATGAGATACCACTCCCATCTCGAGTCCTAATTGGCCATGGCATCACGACATACATATCAGCTGTCGAGTCGTCCGGGCTTCACATGTCACCAAAACTCCCGAGTCTCGACCACTTAAAATCAAACATATATGATATTGGCATTACGGCATTACACCTAACTCATACCAACTCCATCCATCCCCTTCTTTCCCATCCCGCAACAGCCCGCCCGATCCAACGCGAACCGTCTTATCTATCGTCCCTAGGATAGCACGTAAATTACACATCTAGGTTTACAAGCGACCTTCATCCCCATCTCGTCTTCGTCTCATCTGATCGCATCGCATCTTATCACATGGATCTGCTTTATTCATTACCCATCTTCTCCTCTTGTCTCCCTCCTTATCCATTTCCTTCGTTCCTATGTAGTATGTGTTGTATGCATAACATTACAAAAAAGAAAAAAAAAGCCCGAGCCCAAGCCCCCAAATCAACTACTAAGTAGGTAGGTAGTAGGTAGGTATCCCTTAATCCCCCCCATCCTCCCCGTCCGACGAAAGCCCGCTCTTCCGCCGTCTAAGCTCCCCCCTCTGCCTCATCGCGGCCCTGATCTTCGAGCTGGCCTCGTTGAATCCCTCGTGCGTATCCAGCGCGGTGAACCCGGAGACTGGGAAGCCACCCGACCCGAACCCGCCCCCGGACGAGCTGCTGCGGCTGCGGCTGCGCGAGGGGGGCCTGGTCGCGAACATCCCGATCGCCCCGATGTTGCTGAACGACTCGTTGCGCGGGATCGCCTGGCTCGACCGAGTCGTGTTCTTCCTAGACAGATGGGGGGAGTCTGGGGGGGTCGGCTCTGTTGCTGCCGCCGCCCTCTCGGCTCCTCCTGTTGATGATGAGCTGAGTGCCCCGTCCGCGCGCGACGGATCCGCTACGAGGCGCGTCTGTTCGAAGTCCTCGTACATGTCGGGGCCCAGGTCGTTGATCACCTTGACGACCTTCTCCGACAGCTCCGCTCTCCGCTCCCGGAGCTTGTGGATGCTGTAGCTGGATGTCGGGCTGATGCACAAGACGAGAGGTCTAAGAGACTTGGCTATGTCCATGCCGACCTCGCCGAATCGTAAAGCCGCGAATGTGATGGCCGGGAAGACGATCCAGCCTCCGACGAACATAAGCCAGAATGGCACCCAGTCCGGGACGTAGCCCCATAGATGGTCTTGGTACACCTTGATCGCAAGGATCATTGAGTATAGGTTATAAAGCACAGGGGCAAATGCCATAGCAACGAGGAGTTTCCAGGTCGCCATGACGTCCCGACCCTGAATCTTGACTGACGAACCTGCCAGTGCTTCTTTCGCTTTCTTATGGCTAATAATCTTCGAGGCGGCAAAGACCGGCGCAAATAAGAAAAGACCGGGAATGACACCGATAGAGAGCAGGATGAGCTTTGCGACACGGTATAGTAGAGTGAAGATAACTACCGGGAGTGTCATTTTTGCGTAGGCAACCTGGTGATCCCTGATATTTAGATATCGGAGTTGCTTGTTGTATTCTTTGACGTTGTTCATTAAATCGATAATGCGCGGATCGTCCTTATATTTGGAGAAGCCTATAGCTAGTCTCCTGTTGAGCTCTACCACCATTGGTAAAGGTAGTTTCTTTCCGGTGTTGTACAGTCTCCTAGCTCCCTGAATGCACATTAGAGTATCGTAATCCGGAGACGATACGGTAACGGCGCTTAGGGCTTGATGAACCATATCGAGCGTTTGGCCGATCGCATCTCTCCTCTCGTTGTTTTTGTATTTCTCGACTAGCTCGTTGGGGATCTGGAAGGGCGCTCCGAACTCGACGACTGCCCGTGACCGGAACTTATGGGCATGGAAGTAATTCATTCCGACGGGAACGATTTGAAGTCCACAGTCGGGGTCCTCAGCTAGCGTACCCAACGCCATAATTGCGACACCAGCCTTCAGGGGCAACAATTCTGTTCTGTCATGACTACCTCCTTCGGGGAAAATTCCAATACAACCACCCGATCTCAGGCGGTGGAAGACAGCCTTGTAAACTTCAGTTTGATCAATATGAGGAGCCAACTTGAACTTAGTTCCTTCATAGCCATCCTTGATCCCCTTTAGCTCCTTATTGGTAAAGCTTCCCTTTTCGTCGATATCGTCACGGCCGGTCAACTGCTGTACGGGAACCTTTCCCTTAAACGGTCGCTTGATGCGAATTTCCTCAGGGCCGACGATTTTCGAAATGTCGACCGAACTACCCGACTGGCCTTTCACAGAGGGCAAGAAGATCATGCCACCAACTTCAGCTTCCTTCTCAAAATTAGTGCCGACGCCGCGGATCAGGGTCGGGTCATTGATAGGATCGGGAAGGTAGATAAGGCCCGACGCCGGTTTCGCCTTATCCTGAGCTCGGCCGACAGGAACAGAGCCGGTTTGACGGGAACCCCAGCCGATAAACCCGTGAACAGACTTTTCAGCAATCAGAAGACCAACACGTCGGTTTGCTTCGTTTTTTAAGGTTCGTTGTAAGACAAGACCGTCGACAAACTGGTTCGCATGGGGCGCCGCGACGAATAGGATAGGACCGGTCCGGGGCACCCGCCAAGCACCTCGTGGGTGGACTTCTCGGAAGAATAGGTCGACTAGAACGGAGAAAGTGTGCAAGAAGGCGTCGTATTTCCAGTCTGACATAGGGTATAATTCCTTCTCTTTATGCGGTTTGGGCTTTGCGACAGCAGAGGAGCGTGCCTCCTCGGCAGGTTTGCTGTCAGCCATGTTTGTGGAATCGGAGAAGTCGGATACGGTAGATGGGAGTAAAATTGGGAGAATGGTTTCGCGATAAGGCCTTAATTATAGGCTACGGTGTCGTATTTATTCGCAGCGACAACTGTCCATCCGTTCGACGAGGAACAGGTGCTGCGAATGTTTCGCGCGCAATCTTCGCAGATCGCGAGATTATCACGTTCCAGAAGATGGAATTGTAAACGGGTAACGGGTGGATGTCGTGAGCGTTTAAAATAGCTAGCTGTCAAGCTTAGAGGAGGGGGTTCGACGTTGTTTAAAGTTTTAGTAAGAAGCCTAGTCGATTAGCTAGATAGATAGCTGTCAGTGATCTAGCACGCGAGCAAACATGAGCGTCATGGTAGGTAAGAGATGATAAGATGATGAGGTGTAGGTCTATGTAGTCTTAGTAGTCTTAGGTATGTATGTAGATCTAGCGCAGGCTAAGAAAAAAAAAAAACTCGTCAATCACAGGCCAAATTACAAGCACTGCCTGGCTATACGCATCAGGAAGCTGCAGCCACAGGCCTGTTACTGCGCTACACTAGAAGAAGCTGGAATCTTGGCAATTAAAATGTCAGAGGAAGAAAGAGTTTAGGCGCCACAAATACGTACATTTTGTATCACAATACCCAGAATACCCAGGTCTGAGGGGAATCGATGATTGATCCTTCTTGTGCTACGTAGTATTTCATCCGAGGTACCTAAAATAGTGGGGTTAACTAGCACAATTCTTAGTATATTCATATGAAGACATGTACCATCTCCAACTGAATACATCTTCTCTCGATCAATCATATTGCACTTCACCTGCTATTGGACCAAACCCCTTCCCAACGGAATGGATTCATCTAAATAATCTACACTTCAGAATCCTATTTCAGAGACAACTGTCCCATAGTATACTATTTTGTTGAGTGCTATACTTGCTCGACTGGGTATCCTGCAGATTGCAGAGCCAGCTCTAGCTCTGTGATAAGTCACGTCTAGACTTCGGATCATGCAGGTTGAGAAATGTCATGTAGAGTCATGTATGTAGCAATCATGGACTCTGATACGAAATGCAAGACATGTACCTAATCAAAACGGAACTGCATATTTAAACGCCACCCGGAGTGCACGGCTACTCATCGATGCTAGCTATCTACATATATCACATAGATATCTCGGCCATCGTATAACTGCAGTTGTGTAATGATTTCGTAGTGTAGATAAAACATCCTGGAATACATATACTCGTATGCGTCGCATGCGCCGTATACATCGTATACAAGCTTTAATTATATGATAATTGAGCACTTTGCTTTTGCTTGCTGACTCCTCAAATCCTCGCAATCAGTGTGACATTACGCACGCTAGTAATATGTCTCGGCCCGCAAAGGTCCCCGTTTGATTCTGTGCGTCCCTGAGACGTCTCTACATAATGCCACTGCGATAATAGCAATCAGCTGCCTATTCGATCCCGAGTCCAGATCACGCCGATAAAGGGGACATGCCGCAGAGACCTTGAGATAATTGGCTTAATTCTTTCCTTTCCCTTTTCCCTTTCGCCGTCTCCTGTCCTCTGGTACTGAGACGCTGCCCTCTTGGACCTCCCCTTCCTCAACCTTCCCCTCGGCTTCCAGCTCCTTGAGCTTCTCTTGACCTGAGATGAACATGGTCAAGTCGTGATTCTGGTCCTTGAGATCCTCATTCTCCATCTTGAGCGCCTTGACCTGCTCGCCTAGGCTCTCAAGCTCTTTATTCGTATGTTCAATTCGTTTCATCAGCCCTTCTGATACCTTCTTCTCCTCCTGTAGACTCTTGCCCAGTCCTCGCGCAAGATCCGTTGATTTGGCTGCACGGTTGCGTTCGCGTTCTAGATCTTTTTCAAGCGCAGGGATTGTCTCCGTGCGTAGTTGGTGCTGTTCGCTCTTCAACTCTTTTAACTCCTTCAGTGCTTGTGATGCTTGGGCGGCAGCTTTCTCCGCAGCAGCAGATGCCTGAGCCGCCTTATCCGCTGCTTTCGAGAGCATTTCTTCAAAGTAGACACGCTGACTTTCTAGCTGGCTACTGAGCAGATGGGTGTACTCCATTCCAATGCTTTCAAGCTTGGCTCGAGGCACTACGTCCTGGTCCTCATGCTCATCGGGTCTCGTGGGTCCTCCTTGACGACCGGGTAACTCAACGACCTTGCCATCGCCCTTGTCTCTAATCAGACGATGTACCCACATATCCCCGGCGTAATCCCATATGTGTTGGGTCTCCAATTCTAATGAGAACGTATGAGCCGTATCCTTCCAGTGCTCTTTCGCGTGACCTCCTTTGTATCGTCCACAGCCCACATTGCCACAGATGAGACATATCCAGAGGTCGTCGGGCGAGTCACAAACCGAGCACAAGTTAGACACACGCGAGCCGAAAGGTTGTGTATACGGGTTATTAGGATCATATGAAGTTGACATATGTGCATTCGAAGATGACGATGGCGGCGACGGGTTTGTATGCCGGCATACGGGACAGCCGGATCCCTTCCATTTTTGTAGACAGGAACAGTGAAATACATGCTGGCAAGGGATTGTTAGTAAGCCGGTAGTATTATCCATTCTCTCTAGACAGACGGGACAAGTAGGTAACTCGATCAAGTTTGGCGTTGGCGGCGGGAAAGGCTTAAGCGAGTTGGAAGTTGCTGAAGTAGATGGCGTGAACGGATCATGGCTAAGATCCGGAAAACTACCATTTGATCCAGCTGGGCTTTCAAAAGTGACAGTTTTCACGAAGGCGACGGTGCACGTTTCCGGCTATATTCTGTTAGTCTCGTGTATGTTCTGAATTCCTGTGTCTTCCATGGTATTCTTACCTCGACGTTGTTGAACACCTTGCCGTCAAACTCGCGCCTAAAAAGCTGTGCCAGCTTGCTCTCCCTAAACTTCATCAGGACAAGGTATCTATTCATCCGTCCTGTCATGACCATGCGGTAATGACTAACTTCGTCCCTCCATTTATCACCCATAAACCCGAGAAAGTCACTCGGGGAGAGATAGCTTGGGACGGCCGGGATACAAAGCGTCGTACACTCGATTCGAGTTCCGTCTTGCTCTTCGTCAGCTTCGGCTATGTGCTCGGGAGATATCATAAGTTCCGGGCTCTCCGCCTCTTCTCGGTACAGATGAACGATGCCCCATCCTAACTCAGTATTCTTCGAAGTATTCAGCGGGACATATTTTGCCTTCGTAGCTTTGCCAGCCCCTCCCATAGAGGGGCCAACAGCAGCCGCAGCAGCAGACGCTGTCGGCATATTGCCGTGGTCTTTATAGCTGTCCACGTCGATACTCTCAATTCGAAGCTGTCCAAACCTCCAGTCCTTAACTGCGGTCTGCGGATTTATGGAAAGGTACGATTGGGGAGGCGGATAGCTCAGTGTTCGCTGTCGGTGTTGCCTCTCGCTCAGCCGTATGATATTGCGATCGTCTTGGGCTTCGAGTGGTCGAGGGGTGCCACAATCGATAACACTCGGTTGTGCCTTTGCTCGTACAGGCGGGGCTTGATTTCGATGTGGGCCATGCGACGTTTTGCGCTCGTGAAGCGCGGCAGTCTTCCGTGGTCGCGGATGCGATGGGAGGTTGTCGAAGATGTTCGAGGTTTCTTTTGGCTGCCAAATAGGGCTGTCGGGCGATGGCGGAATCTTTCCTTTTCCTTGCGAAGAAGGAGTCGACGTAGGATAGACTTCAAATTTAATATGGTAGAAATGTGCAGGCATGGCCTAATCAGTGCTGAAGCTCTTGAAAATTTGCAGTACTCTCTAAATCAACCGTAGGCATATTTTTGAAATTGCGCCAGCTCAGGTGGCGAAAGAATGTCCGCAATTCGCAAACTAGATAGAACTTGGAATGTTTGTCGCAAATTGCAATAGGCGACTTCTCCCATTGTTAAAGTTGGCTTGGAAAGCAGAAATGAGTCTGCTTTGACGGAAACAGAAGCTTAGGGATGCAATGGGTTTATATGAGAAAGCGCAATTATTCTGTCGGATTCGCTTGACATCTTTTTACGTGGAAGTTACTGGCGGGTTTTCCGACTAATGAAACTTACCATAGCTGGGTAGGTACGTTCTACAAGGCAATTACAGCAGGTTCAGCCACCAAATATTACGAATTTTAACACATAAACAGTCACATTCACAAAATATCAAATGCAATTCAAATGTCATATGTAGTCAACGAACAATAGTAGGTGTGTATTAGTCCCGAGCATCTATTCGTGATGCGTTATCTGTAGACTATCGTAATATGTCCATTGATGCAATAAACCTCATGGGCCCTATCTGGGGCCAGATCCATTAACGCCAGTTCGTGCAAGTGTCGTCATTCCCCACCATCGTTGGGTATCTATTGTCCACCACGGAGACGGAGAACCAAGTGGAGCGTCGACTCCTTCTGGATGTTGTAGTCGCTCAAAGTGCGACCATCCTCCAGTTGCTTACCAGCAAAGATGAGACGTTGCTGGTCAGGAGGAATGCCCTCCTTGTCCTGAATCTTAGACTTGACGTTGTCGATAGTGTCCGAGGATTCAACTTCCAGGGTAATAGTCTTGCCGGTCAACGTCTTGACGAAGATCTGCATACCACCACGGAGTCGGAGAACAAGATGAAGGGTTGATTCCTTCTGGATGTTGTAGTCGCTGAGGGTTCGGCCGTCCTCTAACTGCTTACCGGCGAAGATAAGTCGCTGTTGGTCAGGAGGGATACCCTCCTTATCCTGGATCTTGGATTTGACATTGTCAATGGTGTCGGATGACTCAACCTCGAGAGTGATGGTCTTGCCGGTGAGGGTCTTGACGAAGATTTGCATACCACCACGGAGACGAAGGACCAGGTGGAGAGTGGATTCCTTCTGGATGTTGTAGTCGGAAAGGGTGCGGCCATCCTCAAGCTGCTTACCAGCAAAGATCAATCGCTGCTGGTCGGGAGGAATGCCCTCCTTGTCCTGAATCTTGGACTTCACATTGTCGATGGTGTCGGAAGATTCGACCTCGAGGGTGATGGTCTTTCCGGTCAAGGTCTTCACGACTATTTCAATTTGTTAGCATGTTGATAAATCTAGGTTGATTTTTGTAGGACTGTTAACTTACAGATTTGCATGCCGCCACGAAGGCGGAGGACGAGGTGGAGGGTGCTCTCCTTCTGAATGTTGTAGTCAGAAAGAGTGCGACCGTCCTCAAGTTGCTTTCCGGCGAAGATCAATCGCTGTTGGTCGGGGGGGATTCCCTCCTTGTCCTGGATCTTCGACTTAACGTTGTCGATAGTGTCAGAAGACTCAACCTCAAGGGTGATGGTCTTGCCGGTGAGGGTCTTGACGAAGATCTGCATCTTGTCGATTGATGATGGTAAATAGAATGGTGAAGTTGTCTAGAGGTTATTTGCGGTCTGTCAAGTAGACGATGTGAATGAAGTTGGTGAAGAACTTCAGAGGATGAGAGTTTTTGGTTGTAGTTGGATGAGGGAAGAAAGAGAAGTGTGAATGCAAGTTGGCAAGGTTGACTTCAAATAGGTTTGGGGAGCGGCAAACGAACACGGACACCTGAGGCGCAGTGACTCTTGAATGGAAGGTCTGAGAAAGGGAAGGAGGTGGGGGGAGAAATAACCCGGACCAATCACGTCTCATAAACTTAGTTTGTTCCAGAGGTGAATCATCGGTATAGTCCACTGATAGCGGGGGAAACCGCCTAGAAGTGGCCGGTCCTTATGCGCAGTCTCAGGAAGGGGCGGGTACATTCTACACAGTACGTACATACGAAAGAGGCAAACCTGCTTGATAATCCTAGATTGTGGGGACTTCCTTACTGCCCAGCTTTGTTCACCCAGCCACAAATCGGCAATCGCGTCAGCTGCTTACGAGTTGGGAACTATTCAAACGCAGGAACGTACCTAATTGTCTAGAATTAAGGAAAGTGCATACCGATAAAGTTGGCTCTATAAACAAACATAGGCAAGAGCAATTGCAATACATAGCATTTTGATGTTCTGGTGACTTGCTGAAGGGTAACAATATTGGAAGTTGTTACCCTGCTACCTTATCGTCCTATTGATTTACATACGTCATGTGGTGCAACGGGCTGAACGGGTTAGATAAGGATCAATCACAAGGTAACGGCGAAAACGGGGAAAGCTACTACACTCTACACACACTTTTACTAGGTAAGACATAAGACACTAGAGACATTTATTGACAACCTTGAGAGACGACACAATACACTAGAAAAGCCATAAATTACTACAACTGTCCTACATCCTCAACAGACATTGTATCGTATTGGTTGTCTGGCTGTCTAGACCATTGATGTGATCTGTAGCGGGTCTCACGCACACGTTTTCTTGCCC
>QLPL01000015.1:166881-323190 GCA_003314315.1 Annulohypoxylon stygium
CTCTACCGCCGATCGCTGAATTGGGACATCGTGCCATTTTTTCATCGCTTGTTCCTGATTGCCCCGTTTACTCCTGAGCAGGTTCCCGTATGCAGCAGTACCATTCCAGCAATACCAAGAGCGTTCATTCATATCATTGATATCATCGAAACAATTCCCAACAGGGCCACGGGTTCCTGCTCTCGGCAGGCTTTGCTCGTAGAACTAGGTAAACCGGTTCATCCGCTAGTAGTGGGGGTCGTTTGAATCCCTTGATATACAGTACCAGCCAGCCTCAATAAAAACGTCATCCAATTTTAGCCATCAAGGTCATGGATACTACTACCTAGCTCTCTTAGTCCAACTCAACAAGTCTGCCTTGGGGATAATGCTTTTAGCGCATTGCGAGTTAAGAGGGCAGATACAATGTAGATGCCGAAGGCAGGCAGTATCTCATTGATGCCTCGGATAAGCGTGAACTCGGTATGACGATCGAGAACCCGATGCTATTCGGTAAACCGCTAAGCTGAAGTGCCTGCATCATACCGACGAATGAATGTTAGTTATCTTCCCGTGCTGGGCTATAGAACTGGTGCAGTGCGAGGATAGCTGCATTTCCGTGTGTGTGAGTGTGAGACAGAGTAAATGATTCGTCCTTCGTCGAGGGACAAGAGACGAGGAGCGATAGCGGCGTCACTCAGTGCCTTACTAGTGATATGACGTTGTATCCAATTTCCTATCGCGCTTACAGAGACATCACTTGTAAATCTAAGGTAATATCTTGCGGAGCCTGCATGAGAAGGCTTGCCGTGCACCACCCGTGTTTCAACAAATGCGCATGCAGAGTTACAGAACATTGATCACAGTACAAAGTCGAACATCTTTCGGCGCCGAGTACATTCGTCAAATGAAAATGTATTTATTATCCTTTAGTCTGTATCTTTTCCTGTCCTACAGTGATACAAACGAGAGCGCGATCATGATTCCTCGCTGAGAGCGATGGACTGACTCCCCTATATCCACCCATCTAGTAATTCATCATCAAGAAGGCACCAGACCGTTCAGGGTCTATAGGATACCTGATACCATTCATGTATTCTATGCTCTGTACGTAACCGCATATGTGTTCGCGTGAAATCCATAGCTTCTTTCCACATCGTAAAAAACATGATCCATTGGGACCGCTTTTGGGTGCTTGCGCGTGTTAACGATCAACATAATTCCAAGTCATACAGTCGTCGAATAAGCCGTTAAAAAGGTCGTAAATTCGGAGCAACATGGCGTAAAGCATCGCATGCGTCGAGTGGCGGTGACCAGCCGAAAAGTGAGGGAAAAGAAGATGAAGGTATGTAGTGGTAAATGTTAGGTCATGATAAAGATCATTTCCACAAACAACGCCATCGCTAAATGTTTCCGTCAATCTGAACAAAGGAAAAAAATAAATCTCCAAAAAAAATCATCTTGCCACCGCTCAACAGCACGGGCAGTTCTAAATTGTAAATATCGTCATCCCATATCCAGATTGGGACATAAATGAGATGCCTAGTTAGCTTTGATAACCAACTTTGACAAGAACTTGTTAGATAATGAGTCGAAATCATATCTGTCAAACTTGGACGTGTTTCTTGTTCTCAGGTAGGCCTCTGTTCCTGAATTAGTGCAGTTCACTTAGATATCGGGGTATAAATTTCTCACCATGCTTAAGGACATGCTGTCGCACTTCGGTCATAGCTTCGCATACAGCCACGTTGTTGTTCAGAAGATGGCCGTGTCGTTCGGTATCCCAATCAATCAAAGCGGGAAGCTTCTGTGAAATGGCGTGGAATAGACCAGTAATGACGCCAACCGGAGTGCTCTCCATGTCGGAGCAGAACTTCTCGACAGCTACGGGGTCTGGTACTCGGTAGTGACAATCAAATTGCATCTCCTCCCAAACAGCCAAGAGAATCGAGGCTAGCATAAAGATTGTGGGCCAGTTCTTCAAGCGATCACCGCTGTACACGCTGGAGTAGAGAGCCGAGAGCTCCTCCAAGATATCCTTCTGTAGCTCACGCCACATATCCGCCATCGCGCACTTAATCTGGAAGTTGATCATGACAGGAGCTACATATTTGCCGAAGTACTTGGAGTCCTCATCGTCGATTTGACCTTCCATTGTCTGCTCCGAGCCCTGCTGCTCGACCAATGTGATGTGCATGGTCAAGTTGTAGGCTAGGACGAGCTTCAGAGCCTTGCGGAGAACCGGTAGCTTCTCCTTGGTGTAGAAGCGGTAAGCGGTCTTTAGAATCTCCGTGATGAAAGGCGTTCCCTCGAAATGGTCATCAATGAAGTTCTCGAAGCCATTTTCGATATGCTTATCTAGGTACTCAGCAAGAGCATCCGAGTTGATACCACCTTCGCCAACGTCAAGTCTCTCGGTCTTTAGTTCAAATTCAATTGGCTCCTGGTCGATTTGATACGATTCAACCCAGTCTACCTGGAAGCAGCTCTCATCGGCGACGTAAACTTCACGAACCATAACAGGCAAGCAGAAACCATAACCATGGGTGATCCACATAAGGCTCTCCTTCGGGGCAAAGCCTTTCACATTGTACACAGAAACACCGCGGCTGAGATGTCGTTCATAGTCCGCTTTCCAGTCCTTCATGAAGTAACCAATATCCTTGATATCAATACGGGTGCAAGGAACCTGCCATAATCTAGCATGCGAAGGCTGGCAGCCGCCGCAAGGCTCGCCCTTGTCACAGGTTTTCTTGAGGAACTTGCATCGGAGGCAAGCTCGGAGCTTCCGGATCTCGCTGGCCTGCTTCCGCTGCTCGGGAAGAAGAGGGCCCTTTCGTCGACCCACCTTCTTCTCGACGGTGCCGTCCTTCTTTCCGTTAGATGTTCTCCTGATTACCGACTTGGTAGACTTCTGGACAGCATTGGGGTTCTTCTTGGGACCCGAGTTGCGACGAGCAGAGTTGTGGGTCGGCGATGCTACGCCGGAACCACTAGCAGGGCTGGGGCGGTTTGACGTTGAGGTCTTGATAGGCACCGGCTCGACTACGGCAGCGGGGCTGATGGTTTCGTGAGTATGATGGCTTTCTCCGTGGAAGCAATTCCGGTGGTTTGCAGGGTCCGAATAGGTATCGGACTCTGGGGAAAATGGCGAGTAGTTGAAGGAGATGTCTTCAAAACTGCTGCTGCTGAAGTCAGTGCGCTGACCGCTCCCGTCCGAGTGAGAAGCGTCCGAATTTGTTCTCAGATGCAATGTCTGGCCAGGATTGAAAATGGCCGTGTTTTGAGCCTGGGCATGGGCTTGAGCCTGCTGGTACGAATCGTAATTTTGATACATATCGACTTGAGTCCACCCGTTATCGCTGGATCCGGGGAGAGACAATACTTCTAAATAAGTGCCCGTGGGAGACTGGCTTCCTAAACTTCCAAATCGCGGAAGTCCGTCAGACGGAAATTGCAAAGATGCGCCAAAATCTTGCCAATTACCCATTCCCATGCCATCCCACTGCTGTTGCATTGTACGCGTATCCTCGATGGGAGAAACGTTACTAAACCCCTGCTGATCTATCGGAATTGCGGATTCGAGCGCTGCTTGCGTTGTCGAAGGCAGATAGCCAATGGTATTCGACTGGTAATTCACAAACGAGTTGAAGGGTATCAATGCTTGGTTATCCTGCATAAAATGGCTAATATCCTGAACGGGCGGGTGTTGCTGCTGATGTTGTAGTAGCGTCCAGTCCGTCAAAAGCTGTGGAGAATGGGTCTGCGGAGGAGCTCCTTGGTATGGCGAGTGTTGTAAAGGACTCGCGCTCTGCTGCGAAGGCGATTGCGAATGTGCCTGAGACTCGACAGGAGACGGTACATTGCTCGAGTTCGGGTTTTGGGGAGCTGCCATATCAAGAGGCACCGACCAGGCAGCCGAGGGACGAGTAGGAGCCATTGCTGTAGCCGATATAGCGGGATTGGTGCTGGGTGCTGTAGTGGTGTACGGATAACGCTCCCGCTGGTCGAATGTGGTCAAGTCCAACAAGGCATCCCCCCCGGCGGCATTGAAATCGAGGGTCATTGTCGTCAGAAGTCAGTAAAAGGGAGGAAATTCAACTGGGGGATTTTGGACGAGTTCCGCTAGTATTATTGTCAAGCAGAATCGACACCGCTCTTTCGTAGAATTCCCTCGCGGCGCTGATGGGCAGCTTCTGGGGATGGTAAGGGGGGTGGACGGGAAGCCTGGATGTGGAGGGAGGTAAGATTTTGCGGTGGATGGTCGAGTGAGATCGAGGATGTCGACGGGGAGAGGCCCTTGAAGGCTAAGGAGAAGAGGCATGAGGTTGTGCGAGGACACACGGGAAACTGGCGGTGAGAAGAATAACGCTGGCGTCCCAGCTCCACCTGCAACATGCAGCTGTGTGGCCAATCATGAGTTGGCAGTCCTGCAAGAATCATGGGACGGCGATACAAGATAGGACATGGGTGACGAACCACGAGGCCAATGACCAGCCGCCCATTAAGGGAATAGAGGACACCAAGTTGTCTTGGGAAACATTCGCACTGTGGTGGGTACTTACACGAAGAAAATCGAATAGGGAAAAAAATAAATGGCGGGGCAAGTTTGTGGACATTGGTGGACATTTGGACTTTGGGTGGACATGGAAGAGCCCTGAAGCCCATACTACCTAGTGTAGAGGGGCGAAGTTTCCCAGCACCCAGTATCCAACATCCAGCATCCCAAGTTCGATGGTATTGGATTGGACTTTCCCATATGGGACATCGACTTCCAGAAACAACAGAAGCTGCCCACCCGCCCAGGTTTCTATCCAGGTCTCTCTTCCGTCCCTGCCAGGCGTTACCCGGACATGTATTGTACGTAACCCCAAGCCTGTATGGATGTATTCTTCAGCGGTTACTTCCCAGCGGCTACGGTACCACGTCCTTCCTAACCCTTCCAAAACTTCAAGGTTCCAAGAAGTTACAGGTCACTAACTACAGGTAGCACCTACTCTAAAACTGCCGCATTCTGAGATGATAGGTCTCAATGTTTAACCTTGGGGTCTTAGTTCGTTTAAGCTTCTAGCAAACAATCTCAGATCGCCTAATCATTGGTCGGCATTGGCTCACAACCTCTCCAACGCTCTGCAAACTTCACCTAATTGCATTGCCTAGCCCGCCCAGCCAGCCAGCTACGGGCTACCCTTTAGCTACCCGGGATTAGCGTTCTGGCAGCCCGCGCTAGTAGCATCCCTACCGTACCTACCGTACCCACCGACGTACAACGTGTACTGTACCATCAGCGCATCAATGGCGGGGTATCGCCCTTATCAGTGCTAGCCTCCCAGCTCCTAGCCCTGGTGCAGTCCTGGAGCGTCCATAGTTCAAGGTTCTTTCAAGGTTCCTAAGTCCCCTAATGTCTGAACCAGTTGATCCAACTGCAACTCCACATGGATTCATCAATGGATCAATCTCATGTTGAGAATTGAGGCAGTGAATGATGACATGGCGACCATTCACGGCTCGCTGCAGATGCCCGTAGGAGCTAAGTCAATTTATGTTTCAATGCTTACAAGCTTCTACTACTCAGTACGTGACGTCTAGTGCAACACCGTATGTCGCAAACATACATATTTTGCCAGCCTACATATGTACGAATGTGTATTTCGGGAATTGAGGCTGGAACCTCGGAAGACCGAGAAAGAGAGAAAGAAGAAAGGCATAGACACTTAATACACACTACTGACTACCTTACCTAGATACGAAGCAGAATGCGCTGGGTATAACGTGTTGAGCAGCCAAGGACAAGGTCAAGGTGGACTAAGGTGGACTGAGGTGGAAAGCCGGCCACTGAGTCCACTTCAATAGTGTCTATCATGGACCTTTCTTGGACCTATCGCGGTATTGCCAGCTTTCTGCCCTAAAATGACCAGCGAAGACCAAGACAAAAAGACACGATCTCGGATCTGGAACAGGTTATAACGCACAGAGCAAGTACAGCAGTACAAAAAGTAGTGACAGTAGTACCAGTAGTACTACTGTATGTACAGCAGAGCAGATGTATACTTCCATACTCCACAATCCGAGAGCGCGAAAGCGAACATCGCCCCCGGCACCGGCAGATTTGCAGCAGATTTACCAGACTTACACCAAGTTCCTCAAAGGTTCCTCGCCAGTGTCCACCCCGGCTCCTTTACTGTGCATATCACCCTGCCGTCAGCTGCGCCGGAATATACGATATGGTGATACCCTTCGCACATGAGCCACTCGAATGTGCTGGATCTTCACACACACATACACACATTATTTCCAGCCCGTCCAATCCAATGCTCGTCCAACCAACCTGCTACCCAAATAAAAATCGCCTCTGGTCCCGTCCTTACCTCGATTGATCATGATAGATGGTGTCATGTTCTCCTCAAAAAGACCCTGACCCTCGATCGATGCTTTCTTGAAACAGAAGAGCCTCAATACCTTGGTCCACGAGGCTAGGCTACGTACGATTGAGGCTAACCAGACCCATCAAACACCCGATCGCAGCGGGCACGGTGCACACGTTGACACGGTATGTGAGGTTCGTGAGGTTGTGAGGCTATTCCATCCGGCGATTTCTACACGCATTCATGTTCGGCACCTGTTAGGGAGGTAGGTTCTTACAATCGTATGCGCGCGAGCGGCGAAGGATCCCCTCACGTCCGCAATACCACGGCCCCGATAGGCCGCGCTATTTACGACCTTGCAAAACATACCATTACGCTTCCTGGTTACATTCGGTAAAATCGTGGCTGATTTATTCTGGTTACGTTTGCTACCCACTGGCTACTGTATCTACTACTACTAGTTCCTACAAGGGCAATATAACGGGGGCATAACGGCTACTCCTGACAAGACTTCAAACCTGACCTCCTTTTGACTGCATATACCTGAGTTTGATTCTCATCAAGCTTATTTTCATCTGCATTCGAAATACCGGACGATTGCATCGCATAGTACGCCCTACCAATCGCAGCTCGGATGACTAGGTGACCTAGGCTTTTTTTTCGCGGAGTGCCAAGGTTTTAGTAGGTAATCACCCACCTGTACGGATCCGTACCCAATCCATATTACCATCAATCGCTTCGTCATCTGAACTGCGGATTGTGTGTGTATGGGACATATGGGACGTAAACAGTGCCAACCTAGTTCCCTGGGTAATTTCGCACAACAAGCATCTTTGAATGAAGGAATGACCTGTTGTTGCCGGACCCGTCCTACACGAGGTAAGACATGGAGTTGGAGGTTGGTGGGCAATAGAACCACAAGAGGCTGGGGAAATATTCCAGGGCTTACCATCCGATTGGAAACAGATTACTGTAGATGACCAACATTCACCGAAGCTAAGCCTACAAGAACGCAATCAAAAATTTCCTGCTTGAGATGGCTTCAGAATTGCTGACTCCTGTCTCAAATGTCTCAAATATCACTGTGTACAAAGACCGCACACAGGCTTACGCAAACTGCGCAGTTAAGTGAGATGTCATCCCGGTTCCGGGGACGGCAGCTCCCATTGCCGTTTGTATGACAACTATTGATCCCAGCATCACGGTTGAACGTCAGCCTGAATGCCGTGACACCAGTGATCGAATACTCCGTAGATACGGAGAGACACAAAGGTAGATGATTACACCGATTCATCTTCATTCTCATACACTTCTCAGACGCTTATGTTTCTGTCATCCGTCACTTGGATACGGTACATTGCGCTTTGAATGAAATAACTTAACAGCAGTTGAAAACCCATAATGGATGATCGTTTTAAGCCAAACGATAATGTCTACTGAGACATTTATCTCGATTGTGGGTTTGCTGTTGTCAGCCAGCACTATATCTTCGCCAATGAGCGCCACAAATTTATTGAAACCACCATTTCGATCCCAACACACATTATCCGTTATCTAGAGCAAAATAGGCATATTCCGTATCATGTCAGCTTCATTTTGTCTGACCATCACATTCGTCACATATATCGCTAATTGATCATAATCCATTGCTGATGATTTCCATATTCAATGTTCTAGAATACGTAAATATTCCGCGATTGACAAGCAACCGGCACTGGGCTGGAATTGCTTGGCTCTTGCACAGGCTCAGCACCGGTCCAAGCGTTTTTCTAGCCAACCGCGGAAATTCAGCACATATGTGCATACAGCTGTAAAATGTTAAGGCGAAATGTCGATTCAGCTTTAATGAGATATCCAGTCGCAAGTGTCGAACATAAAGCCTCTCGAAGACAACATGTTATCCAGGGAAGAGTGCTGTCTGAGGAACGCATGTAAGGTACCACGTATAAGGACGATGCGCGACACCCGACTCGCTCGAATACCGTACTTCCGTCTATTTATATCTATCGATATGCCTGGTATACTAGAGTTTAGTTCAGCTATAATTAAAGTTGAGCCCTCTTTTCAAGGGATATGAACAATGTCAAGAAGGTAGTTGTAATAAAGTTGAAGCAATTGCGAGTTGACACCTTGTGACGTAGCTGAATGCCTGGCTATCCGCCTACATAGCAGCTAACTGGGGACAGGAAGCAAGTGATGGAAGGTGGGATTGGTTCTTAAGGTTACCGAAAATTTCCCGATTCTACTAAGTTTGGAGATCTAACCAATGACAGGCCGTACATGGACTAGTACTTGAAAGTTGAAGGTTGTTGAAAAGAGTTTCGACGATTGTGACACGACGGATGCCCAAATTTTTGAGACATTACAAAGCCCATACTTCCTTCTTGTTCATGTGCTATTGGGAAGTTCGGTCAAGTCACGTTTTATCCTATCCTCCATCTTTCATTCTCCATTACGAAGGTGACATACCGATAGATGCCGATATATACATAAAAAGTAGTTAGGGTAGCTGGATTAGTTTGGAGGGGGAAAACATCCGAGCTTCTTCACATTCCAATCCGTCTCTCTCATTCGGCACCATCCGAAAACATACACGACGGGCACACTCCATTAACATCAAGGTATCCAGTTAAGGTATTTTGAGTCTTTAAGTCTTGAAGAGAGAGATTTTGGAAATTTGGAAACCTAGGAACGTATTTTGCCTCCTATGCCAATAAAGACAAATCTTGCGAGAGCGCGCCGCCGAAATACTCACAAAGGGAAAACAATGGCGTCCTTAAGTTTCCGTCTGAACCCTCCCTTTCCAAACCAAGATACCCAAAATAACCAATATGAGACGGTGAATCAAAGTGCAACCTCAACCATGGCTAGTTCAACAGCTCACAGAGATCAGGAACCTGTCATCCCTGATCTATTTACAAGTCCGCCCCCAATTCTGGACTCATTCTCAACTGATACATCTGATACACAAAATGAGACCGTGGATAGCTGCTTGCCTTTTTTAAGTGCCGAGGTTGAGATTCTGCATTATAACCAGTATGGCGTACCGCATCTTGCTCGAGAACGACACATCAAGTTTCTTCGGAAGCATCTAGAAAGACTTCCGGGCCGTTACGTAGCGTTAGATGCAAGCAGGCCCTGGATGCTTTACTGGTCCCTTAACGGCCTAGCTATCTTAGGCGAGGATGTCTCTTGCTACCGCGATGCCCTTGTCGACACGGCACGTTCCATGCAAAACACCAACGGAGGGTTCGGAGGAGGCATCGGTCACGAATCCCATCTAGCGTGCACCTATAGCATGATCTTAGCCTTATCCGTGGTTGGCGGAGAAGCTGTGTATGAGGTCATCGACCGGAGGGCTCTTTGGAAATGGCTTTGCGCCTTGAAGCGGCCGGATGGAGGCTTCCAGATGGCTGTCGGCGGTGAAGTCGACATAAGGTAGGTGACCCCAGTCAAAGCGAGGTCCGAGCAGTGCATCATGTTACTAATGATGTCTCTAGGGGAGCTTATTGCGCAGCCGTATTAGTTACTCTACTTAATCTTCCTCTCGACTTGTCATCCGACTCTCCGGCCTGGACCGCCGACCAACCAAACTTGTTTTCCGGTTTAGGAGAATATGTACGCCGATGTAAGGGGTCCCGGAAACGAAGTTATTCACTCAAACCCCATATTACGTACTGACCATAACCATGTAGGCCAGAGTTTTGAAGGCGGAATTTCGGCGCAACCAAATGGTGAAGCGCATGGAGCTTATGCCTTCTGTGCTTTAGGCTGTCTAGCAATCCTCGGTGCTCCTCATCGTACTTTTGCCAAGTTCGTATTGCCCAAAAGTTCATTTACGGTGTTTGATAGACTAAGTGGCGATTTTACTCACACTAAAACTTTGAATGCAGATACCTCAATGTCCCACGGCTGATCTCTTGGCTATCCTCGCGACAGTATGCCCCGGAGGGCGGCCTCGGTGGTCGCACGAATAAACTCGTCGATGGCTGCTATAGCCATTGGGTCGGTTGTTGCTGGCCATTAATTGAAGCAAGCCTTGCTGGACCGTCTAGCCTTATGTTCGACGTAAACAAAAGCAAAAGTTCTGGAATTGATATTCACAATATTTACAGTCGCGAAGGTCTCATTCGTTATATACTTTGTTGTGCGCAAGATACCTCTAAAAAGGGCGGCATGAGAGATAAGCCAGGCAAGTAAGTACAGAAGCCTCAGCCATAAAATTTACCTAAGCATAGGCTAAAAAACTACCGACAGATCCCCTGATGCGTACCATACTTGCTACGTACTCAGTGGGCTTTCCTCAGCTCAACACGTTACGCGTTTGCTTTCCTCGGATGGCCAAGGGATGATGACGCATTCGGAATATGACGTCTCGCCGCACCACGGAGACCCCCAGATTTATGATGAAGAGGACCGAGTGAGCCCAACCGACCCTGTATATTTTATACCTGAGGGGAAACGGAAAGAGATCATGTCATATTTCCTATCGAAGCCGGGGTTTTGACCCGCTTGTGGCCGCATATCAAGAGGCCTATCCGACACTACGCCGGGCCAATAGAGGAAGGCTGAAAATTTCCCTCGAAATCCTGCGATGCTTCGATCTTTTTTTCTCTTCACCCATGACCGTGAGTGTGAGTGTGAGTGTCAGCATTATTGCTTCTCACATGTTGGGTTATATAGCATAGCTTCACTAATATGCTTTGTATGAGTCTGACAAATTACCCCCTTGGTCGAGACGATCCAACCCGTGAAGTTGCCTACCTATATGGGCATGCCGAGCACGAAGGGACTCGAGTAATGGCTAATGGCTAATCGCTGCGTCCCTATCCTTACTGGACAGCATGCCTCCGCAGTTACACATCAAGAAAGTGCATCGAGAAGCTCGGCAACGAAGATTGGCTCGCTCATTGTACAAGAAGGGTCCCGTAGACCTTGACTATACCCTTTTCACACTTTTCTACAGGATGTATCATGCACTTTGCAGCATTTTGCAATCAACAGTTAGACCCTTAGTGGTAATACAAGAAGGTTCATCAAGCAAGTTCGCCCGATTGATGTGAGACAGAACCAGCTAGAGGGATTCTAATGCATTCGTTAATCTGTCTTCTCCACCACCGCATGCGGTCATGCTGTCCAACACGCCAAACGGCACCCTTATTCAGCAGGCTTGAGCGCAGCGTGAGCCAACGCTGGGCCGGAAAGGTGGCAAAGGCTCGCAGGAGCTGGATTAAACCCGACTTGCCAGGCCTCGGGGAGGACGCCACTGGCATGTATCTGAAGTAGTCCAAATCGGAACCTCGACGGCAGACGGCAGCTCTAGTCAAGGCTAAGGGGTCTGGTAAAATCGTACGACGGAGGCCATGATCCCCAACCCTATGGCTACCGCGCCGTGGTAGTTGAGAGGCGCTCTGCAGAGTTGCATGAGCTTTGTACGTGCTGATCGACTCAACAGAATCGATGGGTTGGCCACATGGTGTGGTCGTCTCGCGTCCCGTCTCTACACGTACACCCCCAATAACGCTTTGTACTCTTACGGCCACATTAAAAAGTTCTTGACGTGTCAGTCTCCATTATGGCCTCCCTGGGTGGCCATGATTTCAGATGGTAGAACGATCTCCGAGCTAAAGCAAGGAGAGGTAGCATTTGGCATCATCTCCACTGATCGCATGTGCTTAGCACGACGTAACGAGGTGCCGTGCTACCTACTAGACCGCAGGCACATGGTAAAAGGCTCACGGAATCGTGGATCGAGGGTCGCCGAGCTCATCTGTCCGACGGCTCTAATATGTGCTCTGATATAAGGGTTACGATTTGGTACCGTATCCTGACGCTCTACTACGTGAACTATAACACCTTGTCTCTTGGCTATACCCATTATTACTATTGTTCCAACTATTTGTTACTATTACCCCTAATCAGACTCGGAAGGACATGATAAAACGGACCTAGCGAAAGGTTCAGGTTGTTGCTGGATGTGAGATGGAAGAACTAGCGATGTACCCCCTAACAGCCAACAGGCCTATTTGGGCGACCCCCTAAAATCTCCAGGCTGCGCCTCCCGCGTACTATTGTAAACAAAAACCTGCTGCACGACATGGTCTCTTTCTGCGGGCCCCTTTCCGGATGAACGAATGGTCTCGCGTGTAAGATCAGCGCCGATCGAAGCCGCGAGATTGCTATTATGTACGACTAATAAGCCTCTCTGTGGAGGATGGCTTCCGAGGGCTTGAAAAGGAGGCAGGCGATGACCTCACGGTGATATATTTCCGGGCGCCTCATTTTTTTTATTTTCCAATTTGCGCTTTACCCAACAGCCCGGACGTCGTGTCCAGGCCGGATGGGATGGGGCCCCGAAGTCTCGGATCTCGCAAACACGTTGCATTTCTGACAGAGATGACCTTTAATCTACGCATGTATGTCTCTGACGAAGTGACTCAGGTCTCACAGATTAGGTAGGATCGTGAGAGCTCTCAACCGCGTACATGGAACCGAGGGCTTTCTCGGCAACACCCTCAGCGGTGCTATGCCTCTTATCCAAAACTAGTATGGCGTTATGTATATAATAATTCGTGAGGGTTTTTTTCTCCCTCTTTTTTCTTTCTAAGGTGGCAAGGTTGTATGCGCGTAACCGTCGACTAGACTATCTTCAGACGTTATCTTCCCTAGCGGTTTCTAGAAGTCGTCGACGATCTAAACCACCGTGATGTTTCGGTCGAGGAGATCACGTTGCGTGCGTAGGCGTAGTAGACTATTAAACTGTGGATGTTATGGATTAGGTAGTATGTATTGTTGATAAGTTGGTACGCGATGGGATGTATATATGATCTCGAGGTACATAAACATACCTATTGTAGGCATTGTAGGTATACAGTAGTACCCGGCAAGACCGTCTACGGCCGTCTTACTCTTAATTCACGAAATACACGTTCGACATATACTTCAATAACTTTAATACGCGATTACGTGCTGGTCGAATATCTTATTTTCCTATTTTTCCATTTTCCCTCCCTTTCTTCCAATGCCTCATGTTTTCTGCCATTTTTTGCTGATATAGTCTTACCTCCGATGCTTCCCTCACGTCGCTTACATGGCTGCTCCCAAGCCTGCGTCCCATACACGAGACAAGCCATACAGCCAGCCATAAGGCCATACATAGTACTTATCTAGTAAGTAATAAGCGATGTATTGCGTACTTCTGACACACATCACACAGCTGGAAGCACACAATAGACGATACACAACACACAACACACAACGCGCGCATTCATAACATTACCTAGATAGCTGTACCTAATATTATGATCGTTATGTATTATACAAAGTAGGTAGGTAGTTTGTAAATATTGCAGTTTGTATTTGCGGCTAGCGTATTCTCCGTATTTCCACAACCATGTGGGTTCGTTTGTTGGTCTGGGCGTCGGCGTCGTCTCCAACGTTGCTTAAAGGTCAAGGTCGAAAAAAAGTCCTACCGGCCGCTACATTAAAGTCCGAGGGAGAGCAAGTTCCAAGTTACATCCTGTATCTCCCATTGACAACTTCTTTTTCCCAATCCACCTCTTCGACACGAAGAAGTAGAAAAATCAACAACAACGACGTCAACCTCGGTTTCGCCTGTCGCTAGCTGCTTGTTGCTTGTGCTGTGGTAGAAGTATGTGGACGTACCTATGTATGTATTGTAGCAATCACGACGGTTCCTTCGTCGGTACAGCTACTAGGTACGAAAATCGTCATCATGAGCGGCATCCCATTTCCTCATATGCAACAGGTGGTCAGGCCAGTTCGGGCCAGGTCGTGAATCGGTACCGCTACCTCAGTGGCAGGCCTGGCGGCGTTGGATCGACTAGTACCCGTACCCAATCTAACATGCACAAAATAACGTCTATCTTGATTTAATATCAAGCGGCAATGCCAACTCATCAGTGCATGAGGTGTTAAACGTCTGTTCTTCGCCTAGTCGCCTCGCTGCTCCCGAGAACGCGCGCTCGTGATTGGCCAGACACCCCATAGAGCTCTTAGTGGCTCCTGTCGGTCTTCGCAGGGTCTTCAATGGCTCTCCAATGGCTTCTTAGGGCAGAGACCAGGTTCACAGGAGACCGGGGTTGCCCAGGCAGGCTAGCCAGTGTTCATGCATCTCATTCTTCCTCACCGACTTCGTGGTTCCGGCTCGAGCCAGTAACTTTTCGAGATTTTTTTTTTCTTTACTTTATGTTTTAGCCCCAGAGGGGAAAAGGGGGTTAAAAAAGAAAAGAAAAAGAAAAAAAATATAGGTACATATCTAAGTGTACATACATACATGCCTACTAGGTAGGTATGTATGCTACCTACTATGTACATGACAAAGAAGGGGAAAAAAGGGTCGACCAAGCTCCAGGGCTACTACCATTTCCTCCTAGGTAAATGTACCTACATGGCGTCGTCGGCACAATGTCAACAAGCAAGCGCCGCCGCTTGACGCTCGACGGGATAGCGGGATTGCTCGCTTCCATTGCCATTGAGACGTACCGGGACATACCTGGATATACCTAGGACATAGGTAGGGTTTTTTGGCTTCGGTTTCTTTTAATGAACCATCGTCGAAAAATATCAAACCCCGGTCACATTTTTTTTCACGCCTCCAGGGCTCTATTTTAGTTGTTTTTCTTCGAACTGCTATCATCGAACCGCCCTCTGATTTGCTGATCTGCCCAATGGCGTTCCCCTGCTTACGTTGTCCACATTACGGGCACCGTCGCGAATCGCTCACCCACCCCTTCGGTCCATTATTATGTATAGTATCTATCTATGGATGTTGTTGTAACTTTGTTCTGATCCAGTGGGTTGGCCTGTTGTTACCTTCTTCTCAGATCCGGGACTCCATGGATGATGGAGCTCCATCCTCACCGTCAAGGACCCCTCCCTCTCTTCTCCTCATCTCCTCATCTCTCAGTTCGATCTCCGAGTCCTTGTCATGTACATGGATCCATGAATCTATACGTACATGATACAGGTGCGCGTACATCCATGGCCCATCGTCTATGGTCCATGGATATCAAAAACAGACAGGCATCGTCGTTGTGTTCATGTAGTAGCAGTAGCAAAGAGACTAGGTGGGCATGCAAGTACGTGGGGAGAGAGGTAGGGGAGGTATCATTATTGACACTTTTTTGGTCGTTCTAAAAAAACGCCGTTTCCATACCGTACCAGCTTTTTCGTTGTTTTTTTGATTGAGTGCTATTGCATTAGCGGCCGCGAGAGGGATCTTGGATTTGGCAGTTTGTTACTTTCACTCTACCTAAGTCTATCCAGTCTATCGTCTTTCTCTTTTCGACCTTCCCCTCCAGAACAGCACAGCGAACCCATCGAACCAAGCACATCCCTTCTTTTGCGGTTCTCCGGGTGGCCCTTTGGTGGCCCTGAAAAAAAATCAAAATAAATACCTACATAATCATAACAATAATATCAACAAAGAAGTGAGCAGCCAGAGGAGCTGAAGAGATAGAGGAGATACGTGACTGGTAGGTCCGGCCCTTAGTTGGCTTAATATTATTTATTATTGTTATTATTATTTTCTTATGTTCTTGCTTTCCTCCTCCTAGCTCTCGACCTCTCTCCTTTGTTCCTTTTTATGCTTCTGGTCTACTTTCCCCCTTCAAGATTTTGCAGTTCCGCCGAGGTCGTGGATTGGCCGCAGACGACTGGTTCCAGTTTCATTTCGCCACTCCAATATGCTTACCTCTGCATATACATCATTCTCTTTTACCCAGCTGGGTCCCATTGTCGGACAGGGTTATGGAGAAAAAACTCACGGAGACGGCGGTACCACATTCTGCCAAAAGGAGTACGGCCAGTACGGCCAGACTTATCAGAGATGATCGTCTAAGGGAATGCATACCCCATGTGTTGCGGTGGAGTTGCCTAGTCTCTCGAGGTTTTATCAACTGGCAACGACGTGCGCCAGCACAGCAAGATGGGGTCACACTCTTCAAGAGCCGCATCTTCACCTGCGTCTATTGACCTGGTTCCCTTCCGTCCCATTGCCCCTTCGGCCTTGTCTGTTTAATTGCGTCTTTACAGATCCCTGCCCCGCACTAAGAAGTCCAGTTCTGCAATAAAGCACACATGTCTCGCCGTCGATGGCTCGTCTCTCTGCACCGCAGCCCCGAAATACGTAGCCTAACCTCCCCCTTCTTTCAACACCACCACAACCACACCTCGGTCTTGTAGTACAGAAAACTCGTCAACGAACCGAACCTTTCTCAGTGCTGCCCTACCGTCCTGACCATCTAATAATTCCCTCGTACAGTTGGGCTTGACTGCATATACTCGCAAAACGGCCGTCTTCTCCCCCCCGGAATCTCATCCCGTGTTGTCTGCTGTCTGCTGTTGCCGTTGCCGTTGCCGCTTGCTTGCCTGCTGCTGCTTGCCTGCTTACGCTCCTCTATCTCTATCTCTCCGGGAATTTCGTACATACACCCGACCGATTCTTCCTTTGTGTTGGTGGGGGTGTTTCTATGTTTTGAGAGAAAAATACCACCCTGCTTGGAATTTTTCTTTGCGAGTTTCCGGAGCCATTGAGTAGCGCTGCGTGCTTCGCCGTGCTCTGCCGTCAGCAATATGGGAGGATTCTACATGCAGTATCTCGAGAGTAAGTTTTCTGCTTGCCTGCCCTGCCCTGCCCTGCCTTGTCTTGTCCTGTTTTTTTCACCCCCTTTTTCTGAATTGCAATTGCCGTTTTTATATTGTATTGTCGTTTTATATGTGTTTTTTTTTATTCAACACACACCCAAGGCGAGCTGTCATCTCCAAATAACCCCACGATGACGCGCGCGCCGTTGTGGGGCCTGGACAGCGAAGAGTTCGTCTCACACGTGGACAACCCCCTGCGTCGAAAACTTCTCGATGCCGCAGGAACACCCTTCGAACTACCTTGCTAGCTAGCACCCTTCTTTTTTTTGCTTTGCTGTTGAAACGCCACGTTCCTGGCATGTACGGACGGGATGCGCGATGTATGATGTACGATGGGTAGTATGTGAGTGCGGGTGGTGCGGGTGTACCTGACACGTTCGATCTTGGAGGTGCTTCGCCTCACGATCGTCCGGGGCCGTCATGCATGTGCATTTTTCATGCTCGATCTTCTGTCGCGTCATTAGGGCTGCATATACACGCGGACGGGCTTCGTTGGCATCGAATAGGGGGTTTCGGGAGTTCCAGGATCAGCAAGCTAACATGGCATCCGATAGGCCTGTGCCGGCGTCGTGGGTGGCGAGACCCTTCGTACGAGTGTTACAGAGATCCCAGTGGCTACACGTGCCTTGTCCTGGTAAACGGGCGCGAGTACCAGACTGACCTGGCTTACGAATCGGATCACCTCGCTCAGGAGAACGCAGCCATGAGGGCGTTCATGGTCTGCCGGAATTTTTCTGTCAACGGAGGCATGCTCGCGCGCAACGGGATCGTCCAGGGTCTTCCAGCCAATGAGTCAACCAGGCGCAAGAAATCCCGCCATGCTTCGTCTAGCCACGGCCACAGCCAGAAGGAGAGCCGCCATAGGTCTGGACACCACTCGAGCAGCAGCTCGACCGCATCCTTCGAGTGAGGGACCCAAGGAAAGAAAAAAATTAAGCAAAAATCTAAAAAAGAATTTGTGATTGCCGCTATCCCGATGGAACTGCGGCCAAGATGCGAGACCCCATCGGCTAATTTCAACCAATGGATTACCAGCGAAAGAGACAGAGAGGCGTCTAAGATTGATATATATACACGTGGTGAAGCTTCACAGCTTATCCTCAGGCATATTCCGCGGAATACCCCGTTCACACAGCATTGAAATCCCCCTGATGAGAAAGGAGGAAAAGAGACAAAAGTTTGCATACATCTACGAATTTTACGACCTAACGAATGAATCTGAAACGACGTTTATGAAAACCACGCCCAACAAACCTAATACTTGACGATATTTCCCATACGTCATGAGAGAGATTTTTACCTGGGAGAGGCTCTAGTCCGCTTTTTTATACGTTTTTATTTTCTCCTATTTTTTTCATTTCTCTTCTGATTCACTAAAAAAAGACTTGACGGAAACTCCTTTTTTTCCTTCGGCCAGCGGGATTTTTTTTTTACAGAACCAGGCCGGTTCAGAGAGGAAAAAAACGGATTCTATTTGGAGGCAACTCTGCTGTTTAGCGAAAAAAACAAACCTACTTCCTTTTGGGGGTGTGCTATTTTCCCAACCCTTTATGATAATCAGACGGCTTTCAGGGCTTTCCCGACTTTGACTGGATGGCCTGGCTCCGGATGGACAACTTGGTTATCACGAGATAGACTTCTTTTGAGTGCCCTTGGACTGCGCGCGGGCGGCCAAAATTAGAGAGCAATATTGGCGGTTCCCACCACCATCACCACCGCATCACCCTCACACCCCTTTTCTGGCCAATTTTTGCACCTTTCTTTTGGAGATATTTTGGGCGAGTCCTGCTGGCATTTTATCTGTTTCCTCTATCTTATCGGACGGTGACGAGAAAAACGAAATCGACCGTGAATCTAGAGTCGGGATGGGGAAAAGGGGGGGGGGCGTGGGAAACGAGTAGAGAGGGAGAGAAACAACGGGAGGAAAACTTGTTTACGCGATGGAATTCAAAAACTTAAGAGAGAGAGAAAAGATGGCATTTTGCTTCGGACGAGACTGCTTTGGTTTTACGACCAGCGCTCGGGGATTGGGAGGTTTTTTCTGATTTTTATTTTCTTTACCTATTTTTCCCAACCTCTCCTTTTTTCATCTCTCTTGGAGATTCATAAAATTTTCTCACGATCTTACGGCTTCTTGCTTAGATAGATGATGACCACCCTCACGATTATGATGATATTTACGAAGAATCGAATCTACGATGTTCACGACATGACGAATAATTTCCTCATGGTCGCACGAATTTTTTTCACACGTTTCATAGCTAATTACTGACCCTTTCTGAAGCAATTGCTCGTGATACCTGTGATATGTGCTTGATATGCGTCCGATACGTGAGACATGTGATATTAGCCTTGCGACTAGGCTTACGAGATGTGATTTACATGATGGCCTCTGTGATATCTGTACTACCTAGGTCGAATGATGCTCGAACGACGATGAAACAGAGATTCGTCATTTTATATGAGATACGTCAACATTGACTTAAACGTGAAGCCGTACCGTTCAGACCGTCTTGGAGTGAAGTCTTACGGAGTTTTGTCTAAAAAAAGAATGACACTACTCTCGGCCACCCCACGGATCAACATCCCCAACTTTTTATTTCCCCGAGCGGTGTCCCAGATCACGGTGTGCTTGCTGGGACGGGTGTAGGGTGCCTCGGCGGCTGGGCGGGAGGGCGAGTGGACGTGCGTTTCCTTGTTCCTGTGACAGGCACAGCGAACCTGCAGGTCGTAACACAACATTTGCTAACATGGGACGGTGACGGCGCTGCATATCAGTAGGTAAGTAAGTAGTGTAGGTATTTAATATGTAGGTAACCATCCCAACGATCCTCGATTGAACCCCCTCGCTATCTACAACCTACTTGTCTACGGTACCATATGTAGGCAATTGTAGACAATCCACCATGGATCAATTAGATGTGGCACACAATCCCTCCGGTGATCTTGTACCAAGTCGGAAGTTGGATCCTTTCGTCTTATCACGTATGTGAGTGGAAAGAGATAAAAAGGAAAAAAAAGAAACCAACATTCCGAGGTTCGCGAATAGTGGCGTGCGTCGACCTCCGCGAATAGACGGAATTCTGCGATAGTGATACAATTTACTAACTTGGACGTCATGTTACGAAAAAATGTTAAGAGTAATAATGGAATGTATCGATAGAAAGAGGCGACATTGAATTCGTATTCAGTATTATGTCGCATAAGGCGATGCCACCGGTTTCCCACTTAACCCGGTGATTGCCATTTCAATACGAGCCCAGACTTATAAAAACTTAGGTAAGTGAGTGATGTAAGTGGCCAGATGACGAACGGTCTAATGCTTAATAGACCGGCTCAAAAATTAAGTTAAGTTTGCGACGTAAAGATTAAACTCATGCTTTGACACATTGAAAATTCAATTGAACATTGGAAGGAAGATTGGGAGGTTAGAAGGCCGTCTCGCTTATTCCTACTTGTCTAACAGCTGAATTATTGAGGTATATATTAAGCCATACGTAGCAATATGAATAAGATTAGTATCGTAATTGGAAGCAACGTGGGAACTTCGAGGACGCATAAAACTCAGTTCAATCAATCTTATTGTTTCGTACCGCGTGGGGTAGGGAGGCGCGTGATTGGTGGTTATTGGCTTCTGGAATAGGATATTGTGCGGCGTAACTGCCACAGTTTGCTCACACTCTGGGCACATTCTTGTGGCTGAATGGGCTGAATGTGGCATTAACGGCATGTACGCAGTATGCATGGCCTGTGCGCAATTGCCCGAGCTGGAAGATCAGGTGCTAAATAGTGCTAACCTTACCTGAATAAGGTCAGGGATCCCAGAAGGGGGGTACGCTAATTTCAAGCACTTACTGGCGAGACGACCTAACTGTGGAAGTTTCCTAAAAATAATAAGAATAAGGGGTCATTCGTAAACCCAACAACCTTCAATCTCTTATTCCTTGACTTTCACGACATAGTCAAAGAAAAAAGCTTTAGGTGTCCTCAAAGACCTCCTATTCCAATTATTCTTGCATCAGTTGATCTCTTTCCATTTCGAGATTTAACTTCCAGTCATTCAGTCATTTTTCGTGCATTTGCTTCGTGCACCAGATCACATTGACCACATTGACTTTTGTTTAAACTTGGCAACTAGCTGAGCTAATCATTTGCGTCTTGCGTCTGCTACCACTGCACATTGCACACTACTACACTGCCACACACACCGACTCCTCGTCCTCGCACCAATTTCCCTCCTGTAGTCGGACCATCGTCGTTCGTTTCCTTGACTACAACGACGCTCTATAGAACCGCAATTTGCACAATTACCTTCGCTTTGCGACAATTACTCTACAACACCTCTCTCTGATCACCACATCGTCACCATGAAGGGTATGGCTTATCTAAGAAACCTCTCTATAATACGGACAAAATGGAATTGGCTGACTTTTCTTCTTCAACAGCCATAATTCTCGTCGGCGGCTTTGGCACGCGTCTGCGGCCTTTGGTACGTGTTTCAATCTATCATCGTAGTGTATAATGTCTTGGAACCGAGTTTGAAAGCTAATTGTCATTGTCCAGACCTTGACTATGCCCAAACCACTAGTCGAATTCGCGAACAAGCCCATGATTCTCCACCAAATTGAGGCTCTAGCCGCTGTCGGTGTTACTGACGTGGTCCTTGCTGTCAACTACCGTCCTGAGATTATGGAGAGAGTATTGAAAGAGGTAAGCAGATCAAAAAAAGCCACAGTCATACAGCCGTCCCGTATTCCTTCCGCTAACGGTATTTTGTCCGTATAGCATGAGGACTCTCTTGGTGTCAAGATCCACTTCTCTCTAGAGAGCGAACCTCTCGGTACAGCTGGCCCTCTTAAGTTGGCAGAAGAAATCCTCGCTAAGGACGACTCGCCTTTCTTCGTGCTAAACTCCGACGTCACCTGCGAATTCCCTTTCAAGCAACTCGCTGAGTTCCACAAGGCCCACGGCGAGGAGGGTACAATTGTTGTTACCAAGGTCGAAGAGCCCTCCAAATATGGTGTCATTGTACACAAGCCAAACCACCCTTCGCGAATTGACCGATTCGTCGAGAAGCCCGTCGAGTTCGTCGGCAACCGCATCAACGCCGGTCTCTACATGCTGAATGTCTCTGTACTACAGCGCATTGAGAAGAACCGACCTACATCCATCGAGCAGGAAACCTTCCCAGCAATTGTTCGCGATGGTCAACTACACTCCTTTGACCTCGAGGGTTTCTGGATGGACGTTGGTCAACCTAAGGACTTCTTGACTGGTACTTGCTTGTACCTCTCATCTCTTGCCAAGAAGCAACCTCATCTTCTTGCTTCTCCTTCGGAGAGCTACGTTCATGGCGGCAACGTCATGGTCGATGAGACTGCTAAGATTGGCAAGAACTGCCGCATCGGCCCTAATGTGGTCATTGGCAAGGGCGTTGTGATCGGTGATGGTGTACGTCTACAACGATGCACACTCCTCCCCGGATCCAAGGTCAAGGACCACGCCTGGATCAAGAGCACCATTGTTGGCTGGAACAGCACCGTCGGCAAGTGGGCTCGTCTTGAGAACGTGACAGTTCTCGGTGACGATGTCACCATTGGCGACGAGATCTATGTCAATGGCGGTAGCGTCCTCCCCCACAAGAGCATCAAGGCAAACGTTGATGTTCCCGCCATCATCATGTAATGGATTTGAACATCCTGCGTGCTTTAGGTCGGCCCCTTTGATTTTCGACACTTCGTGTATATCCTGGAACCCTTTTCACTACGATTTTCATAATACGCCAGCTATCCCGCCCTCTACCTAGGGGCAACATCTCTTCTCAACACTTCAATTCCATTTGCAAAATAGGGAGGCGTTCTGGTCAGCATGCCATGATAGACGACCGTCATTACTCTCGGGTTTTTGGCATGATTCAGTGGACTTAAGTATAGGGCGGCGGTCCAACGTCCTTATCTAAATTTAATCCCACTTGACGTGGTGGCGAGTCTTCTCCTTCATGATACCCAAATTTCCCCACAACATTCAATGGTCGACTCTAGATTGAGCATCCATCTGTCCTAATATTACTGGGGCTTATATACAAAACAAAAGACGAAAGGTTGCCTGCAAAAAGGTAGATGACGTGAACGAGGTCGGCATTGGGGGCACCCTGAAAATGAGAAAAAGCATGAATGTGCAAACATACGACTTTACGGTGATGGTGTAATTGAGTGTCTGGTTAGTGTATGCTTCGGTTGGTTAAGCGAACGAACGCTATGCAACACAGGTCGGAAGGAGATTGCGAGATGGAACCCCCTTTACACTCTCGGCATTGGGGGATCAACCAACTCTGTTACTATCTCGAGGTGTCTAAGTAGTTAGGCGAAAACAATTTAAGAAAATGACCTCAAACAATGTTATCGATGTTTCCGAATGTGATTTGTCAAGTACGGACACTTCATCGTTGCCATAATTGCACATCATCGAATTACGTGAAATGGTTCAAGGTAGACATGCCGAATACATTCGTCGATAGCTCGGTGTCTGTAAACGGCACTGCCTTCCAGGCTTGACTCCGTACATACCTACCTAGGTAGGCACAACAACAGCGACTATCGAGTATTGACAACGCACACACAGACTTCTCCATCTTCCACCTCTAGCGAAGCCCACAGATCCATATTCTAGAGCGAGACTCAGACCCGGATCGCAAGCCTTCCGCCCTCGTTAGACATTTAGACCATGTCGGCACATCTACCGAGGCATACAAACCTCACCGTCGGCGACTTGCGACGGCGTCGCTTCGTCTCAATTGGTGAACTTACCTAGTAGTCTGCCCAACCCGGCGGTGAAGATATATCCCATATGCAGCTAAGTGTATGTACCTACCTCTACGCACGTCGATCTATCCATACATACCTACCTTGTCCTGCTAACCTAGCCTTAACTACCTACATACATACCTTGTCAATCGATTTACACCTATATTGATCTTGGTCTACGCGGATGATGGATCTAAATATAAACGAACGGAATAACCTAGGATTTACAAAACCTCGCCAATCGGGTCGCGCTTTCGGATGGGGGTTCCGTGGGGATGTGGATTGTATTGTGGTATCGTATCATACCTGCCTACGGTATCTACCTAGGTAGGTGTATAGGGTATAGGGTATACCTAGTACGGATCGGTATACTACATACGTAGTATGCATACCTACCTACATACAAGCGTGCGTCATGTACTAACCTTGAAAGAGTATGCGGCTACATCCGGCGTCGGGGGGTAATGAAATACCTACCTACTAATGTAAGTATGTAGGTAGGTAATATGTACTACATTGTATGAAGTAGGTAAAGAGACGTGGAGATAACTGTGTTGTATGTCAGTTGCGACGATAATGTATGCTTCATTTAACAGTTTTTCATTATATACCTTGGGCAAAGGTATGTATGGTAAGACTAACATTACTATCGCGTAAAACAATACGGTTTCGCGGCTCCCCCATCCCATTCCACCAGACCACCTTTCCGGTTCCCCCTGTTTGTCATTATTCTACCTAACCTTTTATTTTGATATACATATACGCTGTGTGTATATATATATATGTACGTATGTTAGGTATGTGTACCTGGTACCCAATGTACCTAATGTAAGGCACCTTGCCTTCGAGAATACCGACCACTGTGTGGTCTCATGCGGGCAGAAGTTGGATCTGCCATCTCCATTCCCCAAATCGAAAACCGTATCTAGTCATTATCCTTGGTACCGTAATGCGGCCGCAAGGTGAAATCAGCGGTCATTGCGCCGAAGAGGCGCTTCAAATATCCAATGAACGGCGGGTTAATGCGTCCGAGATCCACAATCATCCACTTTCCTGCTTGCGTCCACTCCGCGACCGTCACATCGCACCACACCACCTCGGTCGCAGTCGCAGGTAGCTTATAATTAAAAACGAGATGCGCCCACTACCCATAATTAGGAAAGGTAGAACTCCTGTTCTCTTCTTCTCGGCTTTGCTGACCGTTATAAGGTCGGCTTCCTCAAAATATCAGGCCTTGTGTTCTCCTCGGCCTGATATTCGAGGTCGTCGCGGACCCAACCGCGGCTCATGTCAACAGCACGCTCCCAGTGTTGGTACATACGTTGGGCCTTCTTACGCTCAACTTGTGGCTTGAATACCCTGCGACCGGGCTTTGAGTCTGTGAGCTCTCGTAGCTCCTCAAAGCTAGACCAGCAACCCTCGATCGCGAGTCCGGCAGCAATGGCAGCGCCCAGAGCAGTTGTCTCGCGCATCGAAGGACGCTCTACGCGAATGCCGCTGATGTCGGCCTGTGTCTGCATTGTTAGATCGGAGTTTGACATTCCTCCGTCTACGGCGAGAGAATGGAGCCTGTGACCCGAGTCCTTCTCCATGGCCTCCAAAATCGCGCGCGTTTGGAAGCAAGTAGCTTCGAGAGTCGCGCGGGCGATATGTCCCCTTTGTGTGTGTTGCGTAATACCAACTATCACGAATTAGTTAAGAGTTCGCCTAGGCGAATTGAATGATCACTGGTAAGAACTTACAAAGAGTACCTTTCGCGTCGTCAATCCAGTACGGCGCGAATAGACCGCTAAATGCGGTGACAAATACTACACCTCCGTTGTCTTGGACGCTTTCTGCTAATTCACCAACTTTGGTCGAGTCTCTGATGAATCCTAGATTGTTCATCAAGAACTTGACACCGGCGCCGCCCACGGCGATACTTCCCTCCAAGGCGTAAACTGGCTTTTCGCCCTTGCCAAAGTCGTAGGCGACGGTTGCCAATAGGCCGTACTTGGAGAGAACCGGTCTGGTGCCTACGTTGTATAGGAGGAAACATCCGGTACCATACGTATTCTTGGCTTGGCCAGGTTTGAATCCGCATTGACCAACTAGAGCACTAGACTGATCACCTAAGCAGCCAGCGATTCTCACTCCGGCCAAGGCGCCGTTGGCAATGCTCCCGAAGGCCTCGGGGTGCGACGAAGGGACGATCTTGGGTAATGCAACCTTGTTACGGTTGATACCGAAAAAAGATAGTAGCCTGTCGTCGTACTGGGCGGTGTGCAAGTTCATGAACATGGTCCTACTGGCGTTTGTGGTGTCGGTGACATGGACGTTCCTGTCCTTACCGTTCAGGCTATAGATCAGCCAACTGTCTACGGTGCCGAATGCGAGACGGCCGTCTTCATAGGCTTGTCGCACATTGATGTCGTTCTGCAATAACCAGACGAGTTTGACACTCGAGGGGTATGTGCTCAAGGGCAGGCCACAAATCTCAGGAATAAGGTGGGCACCTGGGTAATTCTTCAAGTCGCGAACAATGTCCTTGGTTCGAGTGTCGGGCCATACTACAGCATTGCATAGCGGTTTACCGGTAGTCGTATCCCAGCACACAACGGTTTCTCGCTGATTTGTGATACCTACAGCTTTAATCTGGGAAGTCTTATATCCCTTGGAATTAAATTGCTTGACAGCCTTCTCGATACAAGTCTCGACAGATTCGAGCAGTTCGAGGGCATCGTGTTCGTGCCACCTGGATCGCGATTACGATGTTAGCGGATCGTCGATGTGATGTAATAGGAAGGGATGTGAAGGGCTGTGACGTCAATCATAGCCACATCGGTACATCGATTACATACCCCGACTCTGGATAATAGTTCTCGAATTCGATCTGATGACTGGCGACAGGGTCCATTTCGCGGTTAAATATTAGGAAGCGCGATGACGTGGTACCCTGGTCTATACTTCCAATAAACCATTCCTCGCCGTCGGTACCGTTGGTGTGACCATTAGTGTAGCCATTGGTGCGACCGTTGGAATAACCATTGGTATGGCCATTTGTGTGTCCGTTGGTTCGGACGGTGGCAGTCCATAATCGGCCATTGAAAGGTTGGCCGCCGTTGCTGTGGGCAATGCCATTAACTCCGTTGGCGCCATTCACACCGTTAACGGCGTTGCCGTTGGTGGCGTCGCTAGTCTCAAAGTGATCTCCTAAAGAGCCCATTGTCTGTTGGGAGTGGTGATGTGCAACTATAGAAACTATTCCAGTTGACAATAATGGAATGTGTTTTGAAGAAGCTTGGAGGTCGCCGGAAGAGACTTTAGCCTTATCCTAGCAGGTAAGGTCAAGATGGTGCGGATGGTGTTGAGTGTTCGGCTGAAAGGAGGCCGAGGAGTATGCAGCGAGAGGAGTCCGTCTGATAATGGGTAGTCTAAGTTGTGACAAAGGGGGCGGGGAGGGATGGGTGGTATGAAAGAGCGCGGAGAATGGTGGATGAATTAGGCTAGGTATCGTACGAGAGGAGCAAGAGTGGGAGGAGGTCGACAAATATATAGTATTAGATGATGATAATAGAGTTGATATAGTTGGTATAGTTGATAATAGGGTTGATGAGGAGAAAGAGGAGGAGAGAGGAGAGGAAGAGGAGAAATTTGGACAGGAATTACAGTCGGTTCTTGTAATAGCTGGAGAGGAGATACCGGTAGTAGCAATAATGCTTGTTCTGGATCTGGGGGCTCTCGGGGCTCTGGGGGTTCTGTGAATCGGAATGGTGGTGGCAGTGGCAGTGACAACGAAGGAGCGCGGAATGTGCGAAGTATGGGAAATGTGCGAAATCAGTAATATCATCTTGGTAGGTCCAAGCAGATCGCGCACAAATCATAAGTCGCACAATGTCGCACTTACGTATTCCAATTGTAAGCACTTGAGCCGACTTCCCAAGCACCCAAGCTTCCAAGCACACAAGACCCAAGACCTAAGACCCAAGTTCCAAGTTGTACCCAGTTGTACCGATCTCAACCGGCTGAAGGTCAATTGTCAATTTAGCATGCGAATCGAAAAATAGCTAATGCAAATGCGACACTGCAGGCCAGACAGGTTATCGACAGGGAATAGATGGAACAGATGGAACAGATGGTACAGATGGTACACAAGGAACTACGAATTCTGATGGAAGAGGAGCAGAAAGAGGCAAAAAAAAAAGTACAGGGGGGTCTATAGGAGCCGCCGCGCCCGTCCCTCTGGAGCAGTATGGGGCTTATGGAGAAAAGGTTTATGGGGCGTGCTAGCCGTGGAACATTAGGAGCATTAGAACCGTTACCACTCTTCAGGTACTGACAATCCCATGTAAGGTTTGGTATGCAAATGCTATGCAATTGGTGCAATGGGATCAAATGGAATGGATGTTGTAAGGTTGTAAGGTTGTGTACTAAGTACATATTCAAAGCACTAGCCTGCTAGGTTAACTAGCCCTGAAGGCTACTAGGAGTAAGGTCGGGAGTCTCGCAGACTCGTGGAGAGTGGAGGCGATTGCGGGGAATCTATTGGATTGTTTCTACTTGTTCAGGTTGGCAGGTTGTTTGAAAAAAGAAATCGGCAAGATACCGGCAAACATCCACCCGGCTTGTCGTTAATCTGGGTCCCAGTCTCTGCAACCTCTGCATTCTTTCTGCGGCTTCCTTCTTTCTGTTTGAGCCTAGGCCTTACCGGAGATCCTACGCAAAGAAAAAAAAATCATAATGTTCTAATCGATCCACTTTTCCAAGCCAATCTCCCGTGACTCTAGAAGGCGTATTGGTGGAACTATTTTGACGAAAAGGGAAAGCACCCATTAGCCCAATCCTAGAAGAGGAGAGGGGGCACATGTGCACATGAGAAATTGAAGAAAGGAAAGTACCAGGTGTGCTCGTGCTAGGAGAGCTAGGAAATGCTAGTAAACCTAGGTAAACCTTGGGCATTTTTTGGAAGGGGCATTTGGGGGTAATTGGAAATTTGCTATCCATTTTCTTATTTCTTGTCCCCCCCAAGCTGCCAAGTCCTTCTTGGTTCTTTTTCTTTGCCCCTCATTACTCATTTCTTTTTTTTTTACCATGTGAATCAAATCCTACTATGACACTGCCTCATTACTCGTCGAAACCCGCGAAACCCGTTTTCAAATTCAAACTAACAAGCCACCTAACTATTCTCATCTAAACCCATCTAAATCTACCTTTATCTTACGCACAGCTGCCCAGGTGACTACATGCATTCCCTGCTTAAGCGCCTAATAATGGGGGTCCCCTTTCGCCTCCGACGCCGCCCCTGAACAAAACCGATGCGGTCAAGCAACTTTGCCATCTTCGAGACCTAGTCAGACCCAACCTCCAAGCCAACAATCGACGATCTATCTTTTACACGAGGGACCACAACTCACGATAGTTTGTTCCGCGTGACGAGTTATATTCCCCCGTCGTGTCCCGACGCGACTTATTCATACATAAAGTGGGCTTATAAGCCACGTATATTCATTTTATCGTACATATTCTTGTACGTCAACGATTTTTTTTTATGCATTCTGCATTCCTCCTCGCTCTTTGAAGCCCGCAACCCGCACTCCGTCGCAAAAAAAAACGTGCGCGTCCTCCCCCTTCTCTCTTCTCCCTTTCCCCATTCCCCTTCCTACCTCCCTTTTTCGCTTCCCCTTCCCTCTCCCTTGTTTCTCTCAAACTAGTTCCGGACCTCCTTCCGGCTTTCCATTTCCCACCGCTCACTAGCTTATCGTGAGGCATTTTATCACCCCCAGTCAATAAAATTATTTACCCATTTTTTTGCAACCACATGATGGGATTTGATACTCCGATCGGCCTCTTCCAAGGTTGTTCACGATGTTCGACTCTGGTCTAGATGTTGAGTTTGCTGCCGTCGCAGCCAACCTCAACACCGGCCAATTGTGGACTCCTTGCGGTCGGGAGATCATCACTTATATTTCCATTCCCGTATTTATTATGGGGCCGCGGAATACCGAGCCCCGGACAGCCCTCTGACAGCCCTCTACCGCTCATCGTTTCTGTTCTGAGATGTGACAGGACAATTGCCTATCACGGAAGTCTTACCTCATGCGAATGGGAAGTGACATCTTCCATTCTACCATTTCCCATCTTCTAAGCAGCTTATGTTCACAAACCCAGATAACCTCACATAAATGCTACATAAAATAGCAGCCAACCAAAACTCGAGCCTAGTATGACATTGCGACTTTAATTGACGAATCCGCTCTGCTCATACTCGACGATCTCTTTTCTAAGGAGGTACGGCATTTGAAACTCGCAATCATCACTATGGTGTATGTTGAATGCTACCTACTTTATGCATGCGAACCTAGCCAGGCCACCCACAGGTCCGCGGGATTATGTGTCACTTCTATGCTGTACTATCTGACTGTCTTGGTCAATATGAGGATATACAAAAGCACAGACGAGAACCTCATAGAACACTCTAGCGGACCAAGGCTATCTAGAAACCGGGAATATACATATGTATGTACGAAGTATCTGCTTGTACATATTCCCCACGGGTCCACAGGTTCAGATCCCAGAGCAGCATATCCGAAAAATCCTGGAGGTCAGTCCGTGCATTCATACCAAACAAGACTAACCTAACCTAGACTTCCTTCGTTTATCAATTTTGGGTAAGCCGGCGCAACTTCTATTGTTTCTATTTTTAACCGGTCGTATTTTATATATGTAAATCAGATGAAACTGAAAAATATTTAATCCCACGTGCTCACCCTTGTGATTGTCAATGGTTTCACGGAGCCAACATACTGGCTTATCCAGGCGCTTACTACGGTGTATATAGACATATATAACCATAACCTACCTTTTCACTGCGTTTTCATTATTTACCTTTCATAAAAACCCCCATAAAACTCAGGTCATTTTAGATGAAAAGCACTAATAGCTCGGTATGTCCCAAAGCGGCTGAAGTCATCAAGACCACCAAGCGTAAAGCTCAACCAGAAAGTAGGCTAGTTGGTCAGGCACCAAGCCGTGGCATATCCACCATGGTAAGCCCAAAGAAAGGGGTAGTAGCCAATAGGGACTCAAGCGGACTTTCTTGATGTCTGCCGCTTAGTAGACAGGAATACCTGGCTTGAACTAATTAAGTTACATCTAGTGATCTGTATTGAACCGATCTGTCGGGCTCCCTGTCAGCGAGGCTCAAGCTTTATGATCACGTCTACTTGGCATTGACATGTCATCGTCAACAAAGCACACAATGTGACCAACGAATTTTATTGGGAACTATTGCAAAGACTCAAGAGAACCTTCCATTAGGTCTCTCATCTTACGGAGGCGTAATAAGCCCTACCAATTGGAGAAAGTATAACTCCGGAAAATAGAATTCGGATCCCAACCAAGCGGCGGTCACACATCCCCTTTCCCTTTTCCGATTTTTGCGTCATGTGCGATGTGGTCGAAACAAAGTTTCAAGTCGATAAGCTTTTTTGAGGTCGAAGTCCCGTGCCGTCCTCCACGTCCTCCACCTTCCTTCCGTGGCTCCATTGGAAGGTTTATCACTAGCGCCGTAGCATAATTCCACATCCAGAACCCAAATTCAAACTTCGAGGTCCTTTACTTTGCAAACTTTCCTCCTTCGTCATTTGACCTGAGTGGCGTAAAGTATGGCGTCGACAGACGGGACTGCTCATCTGTTAGGGAAGAGGTAGCTCGGTCCGCTACCAGGCCAACACCAGATCAAAACACCACTGGTGATCGGCCTTCCGAGTGTAGATGCTTCGATCGATGGTATGGGGAGGTATATATACCACTCATCCCTCATGGTGTTGATTTTCCGAGTCTCTTACACTCGTCTCTATAATACTCTACGTCATATCTCACTTAGTTTTGGCAATATTCTAGATAAAAATGGGAGAAAAGCAAGTTGTTTTTATTTGAAAGCTAGAGCGCTAAGCTAAGATTCTGGTATAAGGTACCCCTCATAGTGCGTATGGCACTCTCCTTCGAAGTAGACCCCTTCAAGCTATTCCATCGCGTTTAGTACCTCTGGGTTGGCTTTGCGTATAGGGCGGAGTATTGGAGAATCGTCGGATAGGTCGATGATGCGAGGGTTGTTTAGGATGGTTTGTGAGATCTAGGAACCGCGGTAGACGGTGTGAGGGGAGGAAGGGTATTGCTCTTCGTCTCCCTCGTCATCGTCATCGTCGCTAGGTTTTTCTTGGTCTTATCGGTTTCCTTAGTCTTCTTCATCACCAGATTCCTCTCCGTCTTCTTGGTCTTGGTCTTCTTCTTCCTCGTGGTAATAGTCGTCTGAATCATAACCATCTTCGCCGGCGTCATCTTGATCACCAGCGCCGTCGTGGTCATCTTGGTCATCGCCAATATCACAAGGCGGCACGTTCTCCTTGTTGGACTCTTAGTCGTCATCAGGGTCTTCCTCGCTGGTCATGCTAGACACAGCATCAGAGGCGTACCCATCGTCAGGGTCGACGTAAATCTGGTCTTGGTCTTCGGGACTAGTCGTAGCTAAAGAGCCGTCGTATTCTTCGACATCAGAGTCATCCGAGTCTTCTGATTCAGACGAAGACGACCCGTACTCCCACTCCCATCGTTGACGATGCTCAGCGAGTTTGGCCTCGGTCATGTTCAAATACATGTCGTCCTTCATGGTCTTAGGTCGCACAACGCCCGAGAAGTTGTCTTTGATGTAGTACGCGCCCTCCTTGGTAACGGGATGGATGATCAAGCCTAGGCAGGTACCCTTGGGCTCGGAGCGGTACTTCATCTGTAGGTTTTCGTAGAAGCCTCGGCGGATGTGACTCTGGAACTCCTTCTCGTGTGGGTGGGGGTTTGCCCTGGCCTTCTGAACACGTCCGCCGGCGACGCGGGACAGTGCCGAGAGCTTGCAGGGAATAGGAGTGCAGTCAAGAGGCTCTTCGGTGGGGTACTTGAAGATGGTACGGCCACGGCCTCGGGGAGTGACGCTGGCTGAAGCTCCGGTATGGGAGGTGTAGGGAGACATTATGAACTCCGTGTAGGTAAGAAGAAGTATGAGTAGGTTGTTATGTAGAGGTGGGTAGAGGTATGTGGCACTCTTGTGAGGCTAAGGCTATGTAGAGTCTGATGTAGACTGTGTTTGAATTGATGTGTTGTATTTTTTTTAAGGTCGATTGATGACCGATTGGATAGAAGAGGTATATGTTGAATGAGGAGATGAAGGAGGTATGTGTGAGGGTGGGAGAAGTGTACAGTGCTGTCAAGTACTGTGGTTAATTCGAACAGCTTGCGAAGAGTTATTATGACTACTTCACTGTGTTGTATGTAGTGGCGTGTAATAAGGTTGCCTGTGTATCAATTGGATTGTGACAGGGCAACAGTGTCTTGTCTTTGAACTTGTGAAGTTGGACTTGTCAAGTGCAGTATCAAGTTGGAGAAGTGTGCTGTAGATGAAAAGAAGAGAAAATGAATAAAAGGGTTCCTGTATTTATAGGAATTTAGATGAGGGTTTCGGGGACAGTGATGGTGATGGCGGAAAACTTTTGTGGCTTTTTACTTGGGGGAGTTTATCTGCCACATCTATCCATTAGGGTGAGGACGAATTTTGAATTAGACAATGAGGCGGAAAACTTTTTACCATTAGGGTGTTTACAGTTTCTACAACTGTCCAGACGATCAAATGATTTTATAGAAGTGGCGTTGCAGTTGCCATCGTATCAATAAGGAGGAACTTGGGAAACTCAAAATCATATCTCCGTGTCGTGGGATAGGGGTCATAATTCCCCTGGACAATAGTATCTTGTCATCGTGGTTCTAACCAATTGCTACCAGACCCATTGTGTTGGGGACTGAGCTTGTAGTCGAAGACAATGTCACAAGGTAGACCGAAGGTATATTGTAGCACGTTGTCGGCTTGCTTGACAGTGGAGTACATATTACACAATTACCAGCGCGTAGCTTCCATCTTCAGAATTGTCTTCAATCTCCCATTGTCCTCCTATATACATTCTTGGAATAGTACGACTGTCACCTGGGCAGAAAAAGAACAGGAACACCAACACTTGGATACCTCCTTCCAGAATAAATATATATCGTCAATACAAGCCATTGATTTTCGTCTCACAAGATATGGCTTCTCTTGATAACCCCATACAATTGCTATCGTGCTTAGAATAAATACCTATATGTACTATGTTTGAACCATACCTTGTACCTCTTGATACCTTTTATAGGAGTGATTCGTCCAAGGGGTGACTTCCCCCTTTCTTATGGAGACGTCGAAATTAGGTACAAATTCAACGACTTACTACGTACTTCCAAGGACCTCAATCTAGCATCGTAACTTTGAATAAATCCATTGAGTGCTGTGAGTACCAGGTACCTATATTGCCGTGTGAAAACGTCCCCTTTGTCGTCCCATCATAACGGTGCCGTCTGTAAACCTAATTACTAAGGTTGAAAACTCGTGACCGACCATGACGCTAAATCCACCTAAAGTCAACTTGGAAAGCACGTTGGACGATACCGGTAGGTACGTAACTGCCATCTATCGTTGTCTAACGGCTGTCATATGCTAAAGTGCACGACAACCGTAGGCAGACGCGTCCGGACGCGTCTGCACCCCCAATCACTACGAACATATAATTGTCAAGAAGGAGAGAAATTTCGAACAACCAAATGGCCTGGTGGTTGTGTCGTCGGTTCGTAAGTTTCTATGATGACAAAAAAAGTCTGATTACTTTACTTTAGAGAGCGTAACTGTTGGCGCTCGATGCTGAGAATTGGTGCTTGACTGAGAAATTTACTTTTTTTCAATTTTGATTTTCTTTTACTATTGAATTTGATTCTTTCAGTCATTATTCAATATAATTATATAAAATAATTATCTTCTTTTCCCTTTTCCAAAAAAAACGTCGTCTCTGGTATGGGATACGCCTGTTTCTGGGTAGAAGACACAACGACGTAGAATCTCGAACCCACACCTTCGTTGACATATGTCTTAAAAGAATCGACGTAGCGTCGAAACACTCCTGTAATTTACTTTCTTCCGCTCGTTTTCATCATTGTCTGCGAATATACCCATGCTAAGACGCGAAACTCTGTTAGATATCATACCTCATGATAATCCAGCTACGTCACTTACTATACTGATCTATTCACTACCTGAAACCAGATAAGGACTAAAATACGACAAAGCAATCATGTCACGACAGGAGATACCAACGAATATAATGAATACGAAGGATTGTTTAGAACATGATTTGTATTTTTTTTCTTCATATACTATATTTATATATATAATGCAGCGTGCTGCTATGCTAATGTGTGTGAGATGTATGTGGAGCCCACCGAGGTACGGCACATACTCTCCACTTTCCTCGCCTATGACATACATAGACTCCATGATTTTCTCTAGCTAGTAGATGCTATATGCAATGCAATTGTGCTGTGATTCCCATCGTCCCATCATGTCGGTCTTGTGTAAAACAGTAATGACAGGTAGTTCTAGAAGTTCTCGGTCTAAAAAAATAATGTATAAAAGGGTATTCGTAATCATTCGTACGCCCAAAAATGGTATAAAAAAGGCCCGGAAGAATATCAACTGGCCTCGACAGGGCTGAAAATACTCCGTCGCGATATGAGCTCTATGTCTCTGATTCGATTCGATTCGCTTGGACGACATGATCGTCCATGGTTTAGTCGTCCAACCCAAGCAAAACTAAGTTGGCAACATTCATAATGACGAGAATCAGCCAAATAATACCCGCGAGTACAGAGATGTACCACGGATTCGCCATCTGCACGGGCTTCTCTGATTCTCCGAGCTCCCGGCCACTTGCGTCATTACTTAACGCCACGCCATTAATCGTAAACTGGTCCTTGCCCTCGGTCTTGTATCTCGCTTTGCCGGTCTGCACGGTCATGTACTTATTAAAACATGTGAACCAAATTAGAGGCGCTGTAACAAAAGGCAGTACCACGCTGAGTGCGACCTGGCTGCCATTTAATGCGTCATTCAACTTCTCGCGACCAGCGGCACCGGCGATGATGATACTGGGTGTGATAGAAATCGAACGAGTGACGAGGCGACGCAGCCACGGCTTCATGCGCCAATGTAGCGCCCCTTCGCAGATCATTTGACCGGCGATCGTGCAGACAATACCCGCAGACACACCCGAGAACAGTAGCGCGAGCGCAAAAATAGTACCGGCCGCCGGGCTAATACTTTGTGATAGAAGGTCGTGGATACCGAAGATGTCAGCCTCGAGAGCATCTGGGTTATCGAAGAGGGAAGCGCCAGCGACGATGAGGATAGCGCTATTGACAAATAGTGCGAAGGTGAAGAGTGAGATGGCGACTTCGGCGTAGGAGTACTTTAGGGAGTGTTTGACGGCTTTGAGGCTGGGAACGTAGTATGTTTTTGCTTCAATTATGCTAGAATCGTTGCTGCCGCTGCTGGATGGTGGCCGAGGTGGAAGGAGACCGCGCTTATCGTCGTAGTCCATGAGGCGGCTCTGCACTATGCCGGAGCCTAGGTAAAGAGAATGCGGCATCACCTGAAATTTGTATTAATACATTGAAAAAATTGAGTTTGGGGAGTTGGATAGAGAATTCATAGGGACGCTGTATCAATGCTACACAGACTGGGGAAGGAAATAGGGGAGAGGGGATTGGGGTAAGTAAGCACGACAAATAGGGGCAAAAAATCGACATACCGTAGCACCCAAAATACCACAAGCTTGGAAAAGACCTCCAGACTGAGTAACGGAATTGTTCGGTACATATCCTAGGAAGACTTCACCAGGAGTGCTACCTTCTATGAGCGACAGCTGAATGCAGAAGCAAATAACGACTGCAAAAACAAGTAGCATGACGCCCCACTCGAAAATGCGCAAACCCCCCATCGACCCATTGGGTTTGTAGAAAAACAGAATAACCATTACATCTAATATCGATATGGCGCAGCCAGCGACAAGAGGCAGTTTTGGTATGAGTAAGTTCAATCCAATTGCAGTGCCAATGACCTATTATTGGTTAGCCACATAATGTAGGCAGTTGTGCTTGGACGGCTACACGGCTCACCTCAGCGATATCGGTAGCAATGATGGCTGCTTCGGCCAAGAAATACAGAAAGTAGTTGATCCATCGAGGTAAAAACGCGCGGCACGCCTCGGCCAAATTCATGCCAGTGACAGTTCCCAGCTTGATCGAGAGGCATTGAAGGAATATAGCAAATAGGTTGCTCATAAGAATAATAAACAGTAACCGAAACTGGTTTTCAGCGCCGGCGCTGATATCCGTAGAATAATTACCAGGATCGACTAAAATTGGTGTCAGCCAAGAGATGCTTGGTGAAAAAGTAACTGGTACCTCGAGAATGATCTACTTACTATATGCAACAGCCACGAGAAAACCTGGGCCGACAAACTTCCCGAAGGTAATGATGTGATACAAGATACGACCCAAGGGAGATCTCTTGGGAGATCTGGGATAGCCATCGTCGTCGCCGCCTACCCGAGGAGCATCTTCCGCTGTAATGGTAATGTGAGATGCACTCAAATTTTTGCCATCCGGGTTCTCATCGACGGAGGATACCTCAGCCACGGAGTCACCTGAGTTATCCATACTCCTGGTAGAGGGACTTCTGGTTGTTCTGGAGTTGACGTTGCCATTGAGGTCTTGGTTCGTTATGAGGTCGTTAGAAAGAGGGTTTGGATTTTGGTTGAGCCTGTCGCCATGGATGGGCTCGTTCGTTCTAGATGTCTGGTTCATGGTTGAACCGAGACCCAGGAGCCGGGAAAAAACGGGCCACGAGAAATTATCGTATGTTATCTGTGCTCCTGAAATTTTTTCCGGGAAATGATTCTCAGATGATGAGTAGGAATAATGCAGAAAGAAACGTCCTCCTGCGGAAGTTAAATAAAAAATAACGATATCTGAATTGCCACAGACGAATGAACAGCATCGGAAGGAGAGTCCAAAAAGGGAGTGAATGGTTGAAATCTGTATAATTGATTCGTCAATGAATCTTTTTGCTTGTTTCCAGCTTGGGATTGGCTATTGGTTGACTGTAGGGAAAATTAGGACCATCAAGGGTCCCGTAAGGGTCCGATCTCCACTATGAAGATGGCTCCAGGGCTCCAGAGCTGTTTTCAAGGACCCCTTACCCCGGAATTTTAGCTTAGACAGTTACTAAAGACAGTAAATGATAGCGTGATCATACACTTGCTCATGCCTGTCATGTCACTCCTGTCGCTCATGCTGCTGGATGGAGTGCTCGACGGAGATGATCTGATAAAGCTGCAGGCTTCTGTATGTTTTCTGTACGGTTTCTGCACGCCTTCTGTTATGTCACCTAACCCTTATGGTACATGTTGTGCAGCGGATGCATCACGGTTTCTCCCGTACAACGGTAGGATGCCGGCTATGTCCAACCCGAGACCGTCCCGGGGTGTGGTTGAACCCCTACCGCAGAATCTGAAATCGTTACGGGGTAAAAAGACGGGGGTTGAGGTCGCATACATACCAGACATACATAGTCGTTGAAATATTTCACATATTGCTCATATTTCATTCGGCTTTTTCTTGCAGGACGGCTTGTTATGCCATGCACCTTTTGGGGTCTGCGTCTTTTGCGTCTTTGCGTCTTTGTCTGCTTAGTAGGATTGGTCCTACCCTAAATTCTACGAGATAGACGAAAAAGCACATGTGAGATGGAGTATATGAAAGAGAGAAAAAGAAGTTTGAAAATTTCAATGTTGTTTCTGTTATGTGTATCTCGGTAACAGAAATTAAGGTTGACACGACTGATAAGACGATAAAGAATGCGGCTGGCTGGGGAGGATCGATCGAGGTATTACAAACCTTGTCACGGCATTGGTCAAGGTTAGGTACTATACATGTACAAATACATATATTATGTATGTTGTCAAGGTTTGTGTCTCTTCGCCTATTCCTTGTGTACCTCTATTCCTTGTGGCTTCCCTGTGTTTATCTCACAAGGAAACGACTCAAGCTTTTTGCCGCCGTGGGCCTGTCCTTGTCATCGTGGGGCTCACATTGACTTCGTCTGGGCACGTTTTTGTTTCTCTCATGTTATTGATTGCAAATAATTTGTCTCGGTTTATTTTGGCTTACGAAGCTGATACATACCCCTCTCTTTGCTTGACTCCTTCGCACCCTTCCCACTGCATACTGTGTGTATCATGCATACAAACGCCTCGTGATGTTGCAATTGCTGAATCCCTCATGCTCCGATCTTCACACTTCCTCGCCTCTTCACATCTACACACATGCGCGTACATATCGTACGCTGAACCTATACACGAATACAAACACATACACATGCAACGTGCTTAGAACCATCGTCTGATATCTGATATATCTGGTATGTCTTCAAACTTTTTCCCTTTCTCCTCGGTTCGCCTGCCATCCGGTTTCGGTGAAAGGCTCGGTAAAATCCGGTGGAGTGCCTGGGTAGGTTGAGAGAACTGTGCGTGCGTCCGGAACACTGCATACATAGCCGGGCAGCCGCTCCGTCGATCATTGCAACTTCTTACCCTCGACACCTGCACCAGCACGCTCCCTCTCTCTCTTGGCATATATCTCTGCCGTAAATGGATTCTCGTACTTGAGGGCGACCTGATATACGACGAAGACCCAGGCGGTCAAGAGGATACCAGCGGGTTTCCCGTACAACAGAGCAGCGCCGAGAAAACTGCAAGTCGAGCCGTTGTACATGGGTGCGTCCGTGACGCTGAACGGAAACCCTGTCACGATCTCGTCCATCAGGATTCCGAAGTAGTCTCCGAGGAAGGTGCCAGTAATGCCAAGCGCCCAGGTCGAGGTCACCACCAGTATGTTGCCGACAGCGATGAGTGCATATCCGGCGTATTTGACTTCGTCTAGCTCGAGGAGTGGGTAGGATGGTTGTTCACGCAAGGCGCGCTCGTAAAGGAAGTCGCGAAGAAGACCAAGAGTGAAGATCGTGAAGGCCAAGCCGTAGCATGCTACTTGTGAGCGACCGCCAAAGAGCTTGGTGAGTACTTTATTGTGGTATTCTATGCACGGCAAACATTAGAACCTATAGTATACTATATGCCAAGGGATTTACATTATAGCAGGCTGGGGTGGGGAGTTCTATAGGGAGTTCATCTATAGGAACTTTAGAGATCGTATAGGCTCGGCTCACCTTGTCGAGCTACGATGCTGCAATGTCTGTTAGCCCCTACATCATGATCTAGAGCTAGATGTTGCAGATTTTGCAGATATTCAAGATAACATGTTCGTGAGAGAGATGTAACCTACTTCCAAAATAGTGGATTAAATGCAATGGCTGCGGCGGAAACTGTTTATTATTAGCATATGTTTGTGGCAATTACGTACTTTCTCTCGCTTTGACATACTAAACAAGCTTGTTTGGCCGAGGTCGACCAGCTTGGTTGTGGGCGCTTCGAATGGTGCCATAGTTCTTAGGTTTGCTCTGTTTTGCTGCTTGCTTCCTAAAGCTTGAGTCCTAAATTACAGCAAGGTGAAGACACAGGTGAGCAATTGATGATGTGATGATATAAGAAAGTTGGTTGGTAACGGTGACGTTAGCTATCAGTTGAATAAAGTTTATTTAATAAACGTGGCCTGGAGAAAGCTGGAGAAGCTTAATTGGGGTTCTCCAAATAATTGGAGCCAAGAGTTATTTTTTTTTTTCTTCACCTTCCCGTGAGACATTCACATGCCGCCTTCAAGGTTCTTCTATTAGCAGCTAAACCTTCCAGTATCTTCAAGACACGGAGCCCCTCCCAACGATTTTTAGCGACTTTAACCGGACTAGGTACACCATCAAAAAGCACGTGCCACAATTAAGCCATAATTGTGGCTTTTTAAGAGCTCTGGGGCTGCTGTGCAATCGTGGATACTGTCAACCATCAACCAACTGTTGAACTCCGATCTCATGACACCAAACCAAGCGAATCAAAGCAATTCTTAGTTCACTGCTACAATAAACCCCGGCTCTCAATCATAATTGAAGCAATTATGATTTACCCAAGACTTGCATGTAGAAAGTCCGGGGTGGTATCGATGGACTACACATATACAGCATGGAGATGAAGAATGGATTGGCGAAACAGCGCCTTCATTTGATTCGAGAACTAGACTTAGACCGACCGTCTCCTCGGGTATCCGATAACAAATAATTCCACAAGCAAACCGACCCTGGCCGTCATTACCTCCGTGTCCTCGTCTTCTTCGTCGTTTGAGTCGTATCCTCTTCCTCCTCATCTTGGCCTTTCTTGAGATCGTCCTCCAGCCCCCATTCCTCCTTATCGTACCAGTCTTCTCCATCCGACATATCCCGATTGGGACCGACATGCGCTTCATACTTGGCCCACTGCACAACTGTCTTGCGCATCCTGTCTGCTCGGAGAAGGCCTTCGTACAGCCGCTTGGCTCCTCGGCACACCTCTTCCTGCTTCTGAACATATAATTGTAGTAATCTTCGCATATCCTCCGCTTCGGCTTCTGGAATTCCAAGATCCCTATCAGGATGAGCTGATCGGGGTGGCAAAAATAGAGGGTGTATAGGAGGTTCATCCGTGAATTCTGACATCACGGAGACTGCTCTGCTATCGCCATGCTCGGCATCCTTGTTGGCTAGTACTGCCTTCTCGGCTTTTCCTTGCTTGGCAGATGTTGTGATGCTATTTGTTGTTGATCCGCTGATATTATCTACGATTTGCAGCTCTTTAGCCCCATTGATAATATCGGTAGTTGCGCTCTGCCCATTCTCGGTCGCAGCAATTTTCAAACTCTTTTCTGTAGAGTCGCTGGGGGCTATGTCTTGTCCCTTATCTTCGTTCACTACTTTCTTGTTTTGCGCTTCAGGATCCGGTGCCACTATATCTGTGTCACCTTGTGGCTCGGCGTCAACCATTGTGGTATCGCCATTCTCAGACTGTTCCACATTGACTAGCGCTTTTTCGTTGGCACTCGTGGAAGCATCGTCCTTCGCCGCCGGCTTTGTAATTTTGCTAACTCTGGCTCGCGCATCCTCTGGCGATAGCGCGTTGGCGTCTGACTTAACAGATCCCGGTGCCTGACTATTATAATCCATATAATCATCACGATAAAAGTCGATATCGTTAGGGCCGAGCATGAGTTCGCAGGGTACCCAGATATGATCACCAACAAGCTTTGTTTGTAGGTGCTTGACCTTCCAAAGCGCGGCGTTTTCTTTTTGCATGATATTTAAGCCTTGCTTCGCTAGGTCTGTGAGGGTTGTGGTAGTGTAGGATCGTGATAGAGTAGGATGTGTGGGCAGATCGGTAACTGAGGTAAGAGGCGCGAGGATGTCTGCAGGTATCTATTGTTAGCAAGTTTGGAGGCGTTGGACCGAGGGGAAAACGAACTTTCGAGTCGCACGTTCGCGTATGGGTTGAATTCAGCTGCAGTGTCGGCAACGTCTTGGATGTAATCTTGGTCATCGTCGCTGTCAATTTCATAACCTTCGTCGTCGATTAGGATAGGGTTCCGGCTGATGATTGCTCTCTGATAACCGGCATGATTGACGATCTACACGGCAGGCACACGTTAGGTACTGTCCTCAACTCGTATGGAATACGGGAAGTGGCAAGCTCACCTCCTTGTATACTTCAGGTCCTGAAGGTGGTGCGAGCTGTCCTTCGTGGACAAATCTGGCCCTCTTCATCAACTTGTGACCTCGGTTCCCATGGTAAGGAATTTCCTCGTCGGAATCGGACTCTACAAGGCTCTGTTATTAATAACTAAGGCTATTATCGTCGAGGTACAATCTTACCATATGCCTTCCGCTTACGTGCCTTCTTCATCGCAGCGATGGTTTCGGAGAAGAGGACTTGTTGGGATGTCATTGCGATCGTCTGCTTTTGTGTCTGCTCGTGTAGCGGATTCTAAAGAACGCGAACGAGGTTTCTATCCCCGATGAAGTGCTGACGGCACTAATAACCGTAACATATGTATTGTTCGCTTTTGTAAGCTATCAGTGTCGTATTGGAGGGTTTGGCTTCTTCTAGGTCGACGAGCTTTCTGTCTAAATCGAGAAAATGTTGGAGCGCCTTTCGGTCGCAGGATCGGAATGACGAGATTGGCGAAGGTAGGTAAGAGGGCACAAGATTTCGTTTCGGTAAAGACGACTTTCGAATAGAATAATGAGTTTAAATAAATGTGGCTCAATAGATATCACCGTCTAAACCCATAGGTGTTATATGATGTCGAGAATTCACTGGCGACGAAAGGCAATTTGTTCACGGGTTGTGGAAGAAAAGAATACTTTGGTAGAGACACGACTAGAGCTGGGAACGTTCAGTGAACTGTGAACTGAGCGAACAAGGCTTAGCACCTGTTAAGGTACTGCCCGCAGTGCGCGCGCACAGGTCGCCCAATCAGGACATCGGCGTTAATTGATAACGGAACTCTGGATGTATTTTCTTGCCAAAAATGTTAAGGCATTTACATCTGTACGTTTTATCAGTGGTTGAACTAACGTTTTATGCACATGTGGAGACTTGCATACTTTAAGTTGATAGCACAAGTTCAAGACACTAGTCTCAAGTAAGGAACGCCTGCCTTAGCCCAAGCCACACTCATCATGATGAAATGGAAGACCGGCAGTAGCTGCCGCCGCACCTCCGATTTTGAAATTGCCCCACTAAATCGGCAAAGGCCGTAAGGCTCCAGCTGCCAGGGCAGCCAGGGCTAAGGTACTGCAGTTTAGAAACCTTGGACCTGTGAGGTCACTGAAGTCTGAAGCTACATACTAATTATCCACTGTAAACGGGGGAGTACGAAATGGTGTAATTCCAAACACCTGGACCACTTCTCTGGTAATATGCGACGATGAGGATCTTTTTGCTACTTTAGATGTGCGTCATACGATCGATCTATTGACCAATAGGAATCTTAGACGCAGAAAGCTGTAGCAAGTCACCTAGGTAAGTTTCACGCAAGACGAGATCCACGGATATAAGTAATGGATGCGAATTTAGCTTGAACCTATAGAACTAATCGCGTCGCATAGAAGTGGAAAACTTGGATGAGTTGAGTCGATTGCAAACATATCACGAGACGATAACCCCCTAAAATAAATCTCCCTTACAAATAACTCCGCAAATGCCTTCCGATCTCCTATCCCGATAGACCAATGGACGACTATCCAGCAGGTAGCCTGGACCATAATGTCCCGTTCCTCGTCGTCTCCGGCCTGAGTAATGCTCCCACGACACCCACTATAACAGATCCTGGCCTGAGGGAGCAGGCCGTTCTCGTCAGATCAGAGATACCTCCTATAGAGAGTCGGGAGGCCAAAATAATTCTTCGCTGCATTCAAGAGCGGGATGCTACTGATCTTCCGTGGAACTCTCAAGATCCCTCGAAGAGATATAAGTTTAAGATCAAACCGATTGGGAGAGTATGTTTTCAATCTTTGAAAATACAAAGCTATAGTTGTATTCTGCGTGTCAAATCGTAATAATAAGAGGCAAGCCTGACTTTAATTCCTAGGAATTCCTACTGCCACCTCGTCGCGCTCGTCTCCCCGAAAGCTTCGAAGAGCCTTCGTCTCCGCTTATCCTCCATTCTCCATTCTCACCCCTGAGCCCTGGTGCCAGTCTATATCCCGATGGCTTAATAGATACACGGTGGCTTCAAAAGCACCAGGAGCTTGTTCCTAGCATATGCTTGACCTTCTACAGTTTAACCTCTGACTCTACGCTCGCTACCTTACACGACAACCAGCTAAAGGCAGATATAAACGCTGTCAAGAATGCCATCAGCCAGTCCGGCCATAGATGTCGGCTGGTTGTGGTTATACTTAGTGATCAATCACCAAGCACCGTGGGTCAATTTCAAGAAAGACTAGAGAACATCAGAAGGAGCACTGGATTGGATCCGAAGAATTCGCTTTTCGTTTTGCCTACCCAGCGACCCGAAGCAGATCTGGAGAATGCTGTCGATAGTGTTTTGACCGCGGTATTCGATCAAGCGTCTGAGTACTATCGTGATCTCGGTAGACATGCGCGTAAAAAGAAGGCAAGGGGATATGCGCCACAACCAACTATTCCTCCTACCACCGGTACTTCTCACACCTTATCTTTGCAAGGTTGGAATGTCCGCTATGATTTCAAAACAGCCGTGTTTGCGGAGTTCCGCCAGGAAATAGACACTGCTTTACGTTCTTACGATCAGGCTTACGACACTTTACTTGGTGCGGATGTCCTCGAAACAATTCCAGGATGGAGCCCAAGGTTTAACGACGCACGGCTTCTGGCTGATATAATAGCTATTCGATCCTTGAAATGTCTACTATGGACCGGGCAAAGCACCGCTGCTGTCAGGAGATGGCAGTCACATCATGACAGAATATGTGATCTGGTTGATAGAAGAGGACGGGGAACGCAGAATTATGGATGGAAAGCCTGGGAAGCAATATGGAGTACAGTCATGGCCAACCTGATCGAAAGGGTACAGTTCCCAGAATTGGAACCGTCTGCTATTTTGCCGTACCGTCCTCCGGAAAAGAATCTTTCGGCGGAGCGTCTGCAGCCATGGGAGCTTCTTCATCACCAGGGGTATTGGTATCGAGTCGCTGCTCGACACTTATCCAGTAGACGACGGCTGGCCATGTCAATATCCGAAGATGACAGGAAATCTCCCGACCAGTCCTCGGCATCCCAATTAAGCAAAGGATATAGCTATGACACTTATATGTGCCCGGAGCCTCACCGCGAGTTTCCGTTAGCTCGGGCTGGTGTGAATCATAGCCAATTGATCTATGACCACTTAATGCTAGCACGAAGCGAATTCCAAAAGCGACGTCAGATTCGGACGTCGGCAGAATTGGCGCTTGAAGCTGCCAAGGAACTTGAGAGGATGCAGAAGTGGAAGGAAATAATGAACCTATTAGCTCCTCTGTGGAGAGATATGTTCTTTCGCACAGAAGGTCGATGGGATATTATGGAAGCGGTTTGTTGGACTCTCAGGAGTGCAGCCGTGAAAGTTGGCCAAAAAGACCTGATTGTCGCTATTGATTGGGAGCTTCTTAATAGAGGTGAGCGATATTGGCTTTTGATCTGCCTGACACTTGTGAAAGCTGACATCCGCTATAGGATTTTCTAGGCGACCAGGTTGGCATTACGACATAACGAAAGCGTTAGACGGCGTGGCCGTAGATGGACAACCTGTTATTAATGTCAGCGACGAACATATAACATCATTTATACAAGCTTCTTTCATCTTCAAAAATGAAGAAGGAAAAGCGGGTCAGAGTGGCCCTGCCCAGCTTTCGATCACGTCTAATGCTTTCCCGGATGCCGCACCAGTGGTCTTGAGTACGATCAGAGTGGAATTCGAAGGTAGCCTACGCACAATACAATTAAAACATGAACCTAGAGATAGACAGGCATCAGCGTCTTCAAAAGTCCGGGTCACAAAAACAGCTTTAGTTGAGGCGGAGATCAACGATGACGAGGATTCCGACGATTCTTCAGAGACAGGTTCTCAAACGACTATGGTTATTTTAGAGGGGACAGACGACTTGACCGTGCTGCCAGGCCAGACACGAGTCTTTGAAATGGACGTCGCGTTACGTGAACCTGGCGATGCCAACGCATCTTCGATACAGATTTCAGTGGCCCCGAAATCTTTCATTCTCAGATACACAATTGGGCTACGAGATACCAACTCGGTAGGCCTGTGGTATTCTCAATCACCGTCTAGGAAGAAGGTTACACGGACAAACCCACACAAGATCAATGTCCTCCCAAGGCCTCCAAAAATGGAGGTCAGACTTGTGAACACGCTTGAGCAGTATTACGCAAGCGAATTTATCGAGCTTGAATTAGAGGTTCTCAACGAAGAAGATGCAGATGCAATTACTAAACTAGATGTATTATTATCCGGGCATGAAGTACCCAGCTTCAGAGTGCAGGATCAGGATGGAGAAGAACACTCAAGCTCAAAAGAGCCCGCAGAATCAAAACTGGACGGAATACCAGTTGGAACGATACCAAGCTCTAAATCCATAAGAGCTAAAATCATTCTTGAGCCAGCCAAAGGGCCTATTGTGTGTAACTTAATGGTGAAGGCACGATACCATCTTGCGTCGGATCCAGGGACACCGATCATACAGCAGGATACTTACCACTTGAATATTGTCAACCCTTTTGAGGCAAGTTACGACTTGTCTCCTAGGTTACACTCCGAGTGGCCGAGTTATTTCATCGCTGGAGATACCCAATACATCACCGAGAGAGACACGACTATTAATTCTTATCGAGGATTAGCACAGAAATGGTCTCTCGCCACGCGCTATGCCTCCTTTGCTCAGGAAGATCTAGCCATCTTGGACCTCGACGTCAACATTCTCTCTACACAGGGTAATGCGCATTGTACGACGTCCAAAGCCCAGACGACGGCTGGGGATGACGTGACAATTAGCCCCAAGACAATCGAGGAGGCCCAATTTGAACTCATCGCTCGGAAACAGGACCTCGACGACAGAGCACCGGCTACAGCCGACCTCGCATTCACTATCAAATGGCGGCGCCTTACCTCTCCCAAGGATACGGTTAACATTACTACATTACCACTCCCGCGCTTCTACGTCACGACGTCCGAACCCCGCGTCCTAGCCGGTGTGTCGTATTACGCGCCGCCGCCCGGCTCGTCGTCGTCTGCTGAGCAGCTGCTTTTCTTAGATATCACGATCGAGAATCCGTCGTCGCACTTCCTCACCTTCGGACTGATGATGGAGCCCAGCGACGAGTTTGCGTTCTCGGGTGCGAAGACGACGACGATTAACGTGCTGCCGGTCGCGCGCAGGACCGTGACGTACAGATTGCTGCCATTGGTACGGGGTGCGTGGATTAGGCCGACGCTGGTTGTTAGGGATAAGTATTTCCAGAAGGTGCTTAAGATCATCCCGACGGAGGGTATGAAGGGAGATAAGGATGGCGTGTTGGTGTGGGTGCCGCCGGAAGATGAGGAGGGTGGTGAGAGTGACGAAGAGAAGGAAGAGGAAGAGGAGGAAAAGGGAGAGGAGGAGGAGGAGGGGGAGAGCTCAGAGTGATTTTAGAGAGTGCATTGAGGGTTGGATGGCGGGAATAGTGATGAGACTTTCACTTTTAGTTGATTTACATAGAGGAATTGAGGCGCACTCTCATGGGAGTCTGTGGGTAGGAAGTGAATCCATAATAATGCCTTGTACCTATGTTCAATCTCTGCTTTGATGAACCTATTGCTCTACAATTTAGAGTCCTTATTTATGGTTGCATATGATTTCACATTGAGGAATTGCATTCGAATGTGGACTGCTGCCCATATCGATCACCTATTCCGTTGTGGCTTTTCCCAAATCCACGGGATAATTTACGAATATCCCGTGGATTCGGGTTTGCCAAGACAGCTAGCAACCTTACGCACTAATTATACCCGCGAGTAAGGCATGAGCTGAAATTGAATCGGTATGATTTTACAATACAAGTATCCTATTATTTCATCATTCTAAGATGCGGTCATGAAGGAATGCTCCGATTCCGAACTATCCTAGTAGCTAAGCCCCGAAATCAAACCATCTCAGGCTAGAATAGGTTAATATTATGGGTAGGCACCTATGAAGTACGTACGTTATGTAAGACGGAGTGCTCTAGGTACGGAAGTCCTTAACTCCATTTGATAAAATCCGGCTCCGTCATAGACTTCTTCAGCCCAGCTAGCCCAGGAACAACTGCATATTTCAGCAACGAACGAAAAGTGCAGAACCAACAATGCAACCTAAGAAGTCACGCGTCTGGAGTCTATTCCCGTATTATTTAGTCCACGTCTCCTTTCCCACCCATTTAAAGGCATCTCTGGCCAACTTATGAGTTCTTACTTTCGAGTTCTCTTTCGAAGAGGACCCACATTCTCATCCAGCCAATTCACTAAAAGAGCTACGATGACAGCCATTCCAGTTGCGCTCTCAGTGGCGGCGTACCACAGCACCGTCACGGTACGGCCGACGCAAGCCAGCGCCAACGAAGCCCAAGAATTTGAGAATGAGGCGCATCATGTCAAGAACCGGTGCGGGAAGACAGTGAAATTTCGGAATCCGCATCCCTCGTACACTTTCCCCGCGCCTAGAGACCTCTTCGAGTTGATGTGGTGCGTATTCGGAAGCTTACATGCTACTACCCTGATTTCTATATATGCGGGCTGACCAACAACGAAATCCAGGGGCTACTATTCGGGGACGCTCAACTGGCCAAAGCCCAAACTAGAGCAGAAGCTTGTGCCTGTGGTAGAACCGAAGTTTCTACCAACGCGCACTGGGTCATCTAAACTACGTGCCACTTGGCTCGGCCATGCGTGTTACTACGTGGAGTATCCTTCGGGACTGAGGGTGCTATTCGACCCCGTCTTCGAAGACTGCTGTGCGCCTTTTGGGTTCCTCGGTTTCAAGAGGTATACCGAGCCGCCTTGCCAAATCGCAGACTTACCTTTCGTAGACGCCGTGGTTATCAGCCATAGTCATTATGATCATCTATCCTATCCAACGGTTCAGGATATCCAGAAACACCATCCTAACGCGCACTTCTTCGTTGGTCTGGGGTTGGAGAAGTGGTTCAAATCAAGCGGCGTGACGAATGTGACGGAGATGGACTGGTGGCAGGAGGCGGAAATGAAACTAACCCCGCAAGCCGGCAAAGGCGAAACGGACGCGAAAAGCGGCGATAGCTCAGAGCTCCAGGGACCCATCACCGCGCGGTTTTCTTGCCTGCCCTGCCAGCACGGGTCCGGCAGAACGGGCATGGACCGGGACAAGACGCTCTGGGCGTCATGGGCCGTAACGTCAGGTGAGCCAGCCAAATCGGTTTGGTTCGGAGGCGATACAGGGTACCGCTCGGTGCCGAAAGTGGCCAAGGGCGTAGATGACTACGGCCCGGAGTTCGAACACTTGCCGCGGTGTCCGCAGTTCAAGCAGATTGGTGATAAGTTCGGCTCCTTCGACGTCGGACTCATCCCCATCGGCGCGTACCACCCTCGCCAGCTATTCTCCGGCGTTCACGCGAATCCGTTCGACGCCGTGGAGATTTTCAAGGATACGAAGTGTAAGAAGGCTATGGGCATACATTGGGGCACTTGGGTTATGACGCCGGAGCCGGTGCTGGAGCCCCCGCAGCTGTTGAGGGAGGCGCTGAAGAGGAAGGGGTTGCCGGAGACGGGCGTTTTTGATATTTGCGATATTGGTGAGACGAGAGAGTTCTAAGGTCTAAGGTCTAAGGTCTAAGGTGTTGGGGATGTTGGAGACAGGTCTCTCACAGTACATATGATATGTCATAGGGGATGCGGAGTGCGGAGTGTCGGAGTTTTGGGCAGCAGCATGGTTGGGCGTGTGTGATGAGTTATTTACGACCCACATAATGAATGTCATCTAGATTCAAGAGATCTCAACTCGAAGTTACAGTAAGATCCGATACCCAAATATGAGTTATTTTCGGTATGTTCGGCGAGATCTAGATTTTAGGTATCATGTAACATGTCACTCGATGCTGCTTTATCTGGGTGTGTAGGCAAGTACCTATGTACTGTGTCGTCCAATGACGACATCCATGGAACTTTAGCGCTGGTCCGCTAGCCACAAGACCTTTAGGCGGGCACCTGCACTGTTCTTACCATCTGGACACCAACAAACTCCCCGACCGCAAATCGTCGCACCAATCAAAATCTAGAAAACCTGATCGTCTTCCTCAGTCATCTCATCCACATCTTTCCGTCAAAAGAATGAATCATTCATCCGATTATATATTAGTCGAACACACTCGTTATCTCAACTTCCACCTTTATCATGCGTCGACGATATAATCGAGGTTTCTGGCTTTACAGTTCTGGTCTTTCGCAATTCTTTCCACTATAGAAATTAATTATAGTGTGATTTTGACGACTTACTACTGCACATCGACTCCTTAGATTTTTGGGCTTGAATCCATTATGGAAAATCAAAGCAAGAAGTTAATAGTGAGCCGATATTATTTCATTTCTACAACATAGCGCATCAACCGGTCTTGCATGTAACTAGACCTTTGTGAATGCAACTCCATCGAGTCTTTCGTACCGATAGCATTCGTCTAAGTTGCCCAATTCTGTCAAGTCGCATGAACAAGGCCGGCACCATGCTATCGTCTGCCGTGATATGTTTCACAAATCGGATGCAGACGACTAGGTGAACGTCTATGTTGGTTGCAAATCGCATTTTACACCGAAGATAACGTTTCATGCTAACCTGAGGGTGCAGGACGAGCTTCGATCGCTCCTTGACGAAGCCACCATCCTTTCAATTTCTAGTGATTATAACCTAGAAAATCCTGAAGAATTCGCTGCTGCGCGGCAAGTTCTGCTAACCATCTCCAGAGATGTAGTAGCGGAAGAAGCTACCGGCTTCAACCCAAGCGGCCTCGGCCCCGATGCAGATGCTACCGGAACTACTAGTAGCGATGCTAAGAGCGTGGGAGGATTCACTGCCACGACGGAGAATTCCATCCCCCCGAGTCTCGTGTCTTCGGGATCCTCCAAAGCCTCCTCCGGTGGGACTCCGGGACTTCTTCATATCGACATCTTCGACAGCCTAACTGAAGGCGAGAAAGAGCTTCAACTCTCCGAGATGTTTGTCTCACTCAAGCCCATCGATGTAAAGTTAGCTTTACAGAAGTCGAAGGGCGATGCAAGCCTTGCCATGGATGAACTCCTTAATCTTCAATGGCTTGAACAGACAGGCCAGCGCCCTAAAGGCGTTGATGGCTTTTATGTGTCCGACAATGATAACGTTGCAAGCAAGAAAAAGAAGAAGGGAAAGAAGAAGAAAAAAGTCAAGGTAGCGTTACCTAGGCCCAACGCCTCGGAAAATACATCCGAGGAAAACAGTAATAGTGACAATGCACAAAACGGTAAGACCTTTGAAACTGAAGAGTAGACTCGCTAGGTTGGTAAATGACTTACGACTAATATTTCTACAGACCACATCGCACTTATATCAGACAGGCTCAACCTAGCCCCCTCGGACGTGATGAGTATTTACCAGGGCCACAATGCCTCACCTGGAGCCACTGTAGTCGAAATTCTTGAAAATTACATTGCAGTAGGCCTGCCATTATCTCCAGACTCCGAACTAGTATCCGATACTAGAGAAGTGATGAAAGAATTTTCCTGGGTGCCCCAACAATATGCCAAAGCTACTCTTGAAATTTGTTCTACACGTAATGATGCTGTAGACATTATCCGAATTTTGGCAGATCACTTCGAGAAGCCGGCATACTTGAAATACGATGTATCGTACAGTTTGGTCGCGTCTGACTTGGGGGAAATTGAAGGTGATCCCCAAATTATCAACGTATCAAAATCGGTACAACTGCCGAAGTCTCCTACAAGCCCCAGAAGCACGCGAGCAACGGCAGTTGTGTTGCCTCTTCGGACCTCCAACCAACCCACGAATTTGGAGGCCGCTGCAGCTGCCTCAAGAGCACTTGCCGAATCGAGGAACCACTCATTCACATCTGCTGCGGCTGCATTCAGAAAGGGCAAATCTGATCCCCTGTACAGACAAGCTGGCGCATACTATGCGAACCGTGCCCGCGAACAAGCCACAAGCTTCCGACAGGCTAACAGCATCGAGGCCAACTACCTCGTCGACTCGAAGAGCACGGAAAACATGATCGACCTTCACGGCGTAACGGTGCAGGATGGAGTCGAAATCGCACTCGACCGGGTAAGGAGGTGGTGGCAAAGCCTTGGAGAGGACAGGGCGCGAAAGGCAAAGCAGGGATTCACCGTAGTGACGGGTCTCGGTCGACACAGCTCAGACGGAAAGTCGCGACTGCGCATCAACGTGTTCAAAGCACTTGTCGCTGACGGGTGGAAAGCAGAGGTACTGACTGGATCATATCTCATTACGGGGAGGAGATAATGATTGCCACCACAGATTATCTCTCATGCATCAATCCCTTAATGTGTCTAACGGCGTGCACGAAAATTGGGTCCATGATACAGAATACAGAATACAGATCATACAGGAGACCATTGGCGGCGTTTCAAGGTGGGAATGGCAGGGGCTCTGACGATCCATTGTTTTGGCGGTTTGGTAAGGGGAATTTCTAAGAATCTATCTAATGCTTCCAACCGGAGTTATTGCTCGAGACGACTTATGTCGATATGTGACAAGATGAGGCTCAATTAGTTTGGAGTCTTGATAGAGCAACGATTAACTTGGTATACCTGAATAATTGACATTGGTATCTTGATTTTAACCCAATTTTATGTGAGGAGAATGGCATGTGGGTTATTTGATATCATATAAGCTCCATAGTAGACTTGTGAGTCAATTGAGTATAACTTCTTGCATACATAGATGTAAGTAAGCCAAGAATAACCTTGGAAATCTCTTCCTAAGCTGCAAATGCAATTGGAACTTTTTAGACGGGTTATCGAGTGAGTCCCACAGTCTAGGACATTCTTCGGAATGTAAAGTGTACGTAACCGAATTGCGTGACGGTCTGAGATTATTTTACCAACCTCACATTTAGCTCACCCCGCGAAATCCACTGCGCCAGATCCATTAGACCAAACAGAACCGGGGGATCTGAGACGGAGACAGCAAAGTCGTATCGTCGTTAGCAATTGTTAACCGAGACTACTTCACGGAAAATAGATCCCATTCCGATACAGTTATAGTTACATATAATTATTATTTGTTATAGATGACTGCTAATATTTGACAGTTATGTTCATATGTTATGCCGAATAATGTAACCAATCAATCCCTAATTATTTACATTGCAAAGTCTCAACTAGAACTCTTAGAAGGTAGCCGATATCCGATTGATGATTCGCTTCAATTATGTATTCATAGCCCTGATGATCATCCCCAACTCGGAATATAGTAGTAGTACAACCGTACAACCAAGTACAAAACAATGTATCTACCTGAATAATGCTCGATACATAAGAGCTAAGAAAGAAGGCAACTATTAAAAGCCGGGCATCGCCGACCACGGCCGTAGCTAAACTTTACTGGAGCCTTCTAGGTCGCAATTGTGTAAAGTCACAAGTCACAAGTACAGCAGATATCCTAGGCATCCTAGGCAGTCCCACTCGGACTTACTTCCAAATGCCTTTGACCAACTTCCCAGTCAAAACCGTTAAGTACGACTACAAAACTCAAACCGTACATCTTCTATAACTTAAACTTGCTAATTACACAAAGAAAATCTAGCTGCTAGATCTGCCCGCATTTGATTGATTTATCTCCACGATCTTGTTGCTAATATATTGAATTCCAAAACCGCCACAATCTTAAGTGTTTAATAATACGAGCGCCCGATACTACTCAACAACGATGACGAACGACGTCGCGGGGCCAGTGCCGCTGGCAGCATCGGCCATGACACTAGAAAACTACGCCTTTCCTGCACACCGGCTGCTGCGACAGCAGACCGATCCCGAACGCATCCCTTTAGTGCTCGTCGCTTGCGGTAGTTTCTCTCCAATAACATATCTCCATCTTCGAATGTTCGAGATGGCAAACGACTACGCTCGCATAAATACTCAATATGAGGTTGTCGGAGGTTGTATGTTATATTGATCCATTGTAACACATGCCTATGGTCAAGCACAGGATCTAACGGCTCTCTTAGACTTATCACCTGTGAGCGACGCTTACAAAAAGGCTGGATTAGCGGAGTCACGCCACAGGTAAGTTACGAACCACGCCCTTCCTCGGCGCTGTTCGCGGCGTTACTATCTACATCGGTTCAATTGCTTTTTCTAATACCTGACATATGACAGAGTGCGCATGTGCGAATTAGCGGCGGAAGAGACTTCAAGCTGGCTGATGGTTGATCCGTGGGAGGCTCTTCAACCCGACTATATGCCAACTGCTAAAGTGTTAGATGTGAGTATACGCTAAATTCCTCTAACCGTTTATATCGCAAAGTTTGCTCTATCACGAATAATTTGTCCAATTTATAAAAGTCCCTCATGTTTATTCCCGACATCTATCACTGCTTATAGTTACTAATCAGAAACGCCACAGCACTTTGAGTACGAAATTAACCAAGCCGGCCGTGGCGTTTTGGCTGCAGATGGCGAAACCAGAAGGCCAGTTAAGATCATGCTTTTAGCAGGTGCAGACCTAATCGGCACCATGTCTACACCTGGTGTCTGGGCTGAGAAGGATCTTGACCACATCTTAGGCAACTATGGAGCCATGATCGTCGAGAGAGACGGCACGGATATGGACGAAGCTCTGGCCAACCTAAAGCAGTGGGAAGACAATATTCACGTCATCGCACAGATGATACAAAACAATGTCAGCAGTACTAAGATCCGTTTATTCCTTAGAAGGGAGTAAGTACATATCCGTCTACATCGTCTAATTTCGAGTCTGGTGTGACTAATACGAATTCTGCAGCATGAGCGTACAATACTTAATTCCGGCATCCGTCATCCAGTATATCGATCAAAACAGACTTTACACAGACGACGGCGAAGGGAAGTCCAAGGAAAAGGAAAAGCAACGAGCAACAGTCTGAAGCATCACCAACCAATACATGCGTCCGTGTTCCGTTTACAGCAACGTCATGGTCGCGAATTGAAGGAAGGACCGGTCTGTTGGGTTGTGCAAACTGCACGAATTTGCACATGTGCTTCTTCCTTTCCTCCGTATCTGTACAAGGACATTGCAGCACGATCGCTGCTCCAAATCCAGGGATGGCCAACGAAGATGAGCTTGGCCACGCGGAATTTCCAAATGCGGGGGACTCGAGAGCGTAATGCCGTCAATGAGGAGCGGCAGGGGTACAGCTCTAGTCAGCCAAAATACGGATGAGGGGCTGAGTGGTGGGGGAAGGGTTACTGATAGAAACCCCTCTTACCCTGCCCCCAAATTCGTAATTTCGGGTTGGAGTATGTATGAGTACACGAGTACCGAGTACCTAGGACTGTACCACACGCATTTTAGATGTTTGGAAACTTCCAAGAGGCCTCACGACGCACGACGCTAGGAAACATTACCGATTGGGACCTGCCTCCTTTTCTTTCTTATTATCTTGGAAGCGGGAATTTTCTTGGTATAACTATCAGCGATTAGAGATGATATCCATCCTCACATACATATAGAGTGTACATAGGTGCAATCTTAAAAACACATTGGGTCGACCGTCGGTCCCCATTGTCCCACTGCATATAATGCATGCCAAAAAGGTATCCCGTATTTAGCTAGCTTTGCCGGCTTCTGAGGTGAGGTGACTTATGGCTTATTGGTTGCTGTAGCATCTTGAATCATAAGGAATTACCTACCTCTTTACCTTGAAGTGTAACGTCTTGGAGATGTATGGTATGAAGTGGTATCTTGATGTAGGTGTGAACAAAGTGGTAGGAGGGTTTCAATCTAGATAAGTATAAGTATGTCTGGTGGGCATGCGAGCAGTTTCTAGGTAAGTAGAAGATGTTCGATGGCATCGTCGGGGATCTCCCCTATGAAGGTATGTACCTGTAGCAACCGGCCTAAATCCGTTTGCCCGGATATATTTTGTATATGTCTACTAGGTGCTTACGGATACACTGTTTTTCTAAGTATGCGTAGGTATACTTACATAAGTGGCTTGTCAATGACGCTGAAGAAAGGATACCATCCCTAACCAATTCTGATGACTCAGTATCATTCCGAGAAACTCACCACAAAGTCCGAATGCTCGCTCAACCAGTTCGAATCTCACCAAGTCTTGAATTCAATGGTTTGATCGGTAAATAGGTAATTAGAAATCAAGGCATTTTATCATATGTATCCGACTTTACTTTTGATAATCCGAAGCTTCATGCATTTCTCACCGAGCGAGTTTTCATATATCTATATGAAATGCATAACTATTATGTAATTTAATGAAACTAATCAGGTTATCTAATGTAAAGGCGACATTATTCGTTGGTAAAAGTATCGCTAACTTCGATCCACTAACCCCTTGACTACCTAGGTACCTGGTAAACATATTATACTCAGGACTTCATCGTGATGATGGAGTATAACTCTACTGTTGCTTCTGACCCCTTATATCAGCGTTCGTATAGCCGTTACACAACTCATTGTTGAGAAAGAAGCACCTGAGCGACTATTATAAGTGCTCATAACATCTCAATAATTAAACTCTATATCGCACTTTTTTAGATAATAATTGCCTCTTTAGTATAAACATGGGATGAACCATCATCAGCTATAAGAGCTTGAAGAGGGTGTAAACAGGATAAAGTTCGAATAAGGTTTTATATAACTCGCTCATTTACCATCAGTGAGAGATTAACACGGCTACGAGAAGGTTATAAGGTTTCATAGATTCTAAACTACCTCAGCCCATCTACTGATATATCTAAGGCTTACACCCGAGTAACTTCTTCTCAACTTTCATCTATCTAAGGCGAACCTATATAGCTGTCTATCTCTTGTCAGCATTCTTCCAAAATGGAGTTGACGAGGTATATCATTATCTCTATTCTTGAATTAGAGAGAATGATGAGAGATTATGATATTCTGACAACTATACACGCCCCCTTTTTGCTCATACTTGCTCTGCCTCCCATACACAATGTCTTGGGAAACTTATAAGTTCATTCTAGCAATCTTTCTTACTATTTTCCTCTTACTCTCAGTTGCTTCTACTCTCTTCCTTGTATTCGTTGTTATATTATTCTATAATAATTTCCTTAAGAAGGATTAGGTGTAAACGAACTTTTTACGCCCCCAGGTCTCCTGTACCGGGCCATTTTTTCTACACAGCTTTAACTACAACTTGGATATCCATTGGGCCTCTATCGAATATCTTGCTTACCACAAATTCTGGGGTCACATTATGGAATCAAAGAAGACTGATACGTCTTCTGGCTTGGATAATGACACCGAAACCAGGGTAGACGTTAATGAGCAGGCACTAGGCATAGATCCCGGTTCATCTTCTGAGACAAACGATGACCGATATGACAATTCTCTGCCTCAGCTCTCGGCCCAGACACCGCCTCGGCCTGAACCCGCCGCACCATATCTGGACCCTCAACCACAATCCTATCAAGGACTTGATTACCACACTCAGGTCAGACACTTCTGCCCTAAGACTCTTGTGATGACCGCCGGTCCTTCTTGCGAACATTGTCGTCCTGAATACTTCAAACTGGACGAGGATTCCTCTCGCCCAGTTGCCTCTCCCTCATCGCCGTCATCGTCGCCAGCGGGAAATGACCAATCCTCTGGCAGTTCCGAAGTAGACACTGACGGAATCATTACGCGAACAGACGGTCCAGAACGACATTCCCTAGAACTCATGGAGACCGTCCGTCGTCTGGTACAAGAGCGTGACGCCCTCCGACGACGTATCGAGTATCTGGAGAGACGTCTGGGAATTATAGAGGAGCTCGGCTTGTACAGCCGTTCGTCAAACGGCAACGATCGGGAACTCCTGCTCGGCAACGGGAGTTGGGAGGACGTCGACCGCGACACGGAGCTGGAGGCTGGATCGGTGAGTGACTAGGTACTTCCCAGCGCCTAACCCGTCGTGGGTTTCCTCGCCCCTTTTCTGCGGCACGGTGGCTGATACTCATGACTAGATGGTGTCTAGTCAGCACACTAATGAGTTGGATACGGAGATTGTCCCGATCGACCCGGAGTGGTTCGTTTTGTGATCTCTTCTTCACAGACTTAGTTAGACAATCGAGAAAGAGAAAATAGCTCGGTCACTCGTCGAATGCCTCTAACGCATGGGTAGCATGTGTTACCCATACCATAGCCAGAACGGGCGAACAGAGCTTCGTGTCCATGGAAAGCATCTTGACGAATGCTAGTCGGTATCTGGATGAAGCTTGAGAGAAAATCAATATTGGGGACGATGCGACTTCGATTCGATAGATGATTTCTCTTCCAGGGAGTCCAGCCGAGAACGCTAAGGCTAGAAATCAACTCAGCAGCGTGGTCGCAACGCTTGAGCCGCCATCCGAGGGCGGGACACAGATATCTAAACCCGTCCCTATCTGTCACAAGAAAAATCTGTTTAATGATGGATATCACACTGAGTGCTTGTCAGAAGCAGGTTCTGGATTCAGGATCCTTCCCCGAACCCGTCCATAACAACTCTATACCGACTAATTGTGTCTAAGCCTAATTGCGGACAGCTAAGAGCTTGCTGATGACAGCCGGATGTTGTCATGAAGAGCCTGTCTGGTTTTACCAAGGCTGCAGGGAAAGCCTCGTTTGAGAAGTGTATAGCACTAAGGAGTATCTCAACACCCGTCGCTCCAGAGTCAATGGCAAGAAAATCGTCTGGCTCTTATCCGCCGCGAAGTATCGGACCGGTCCGGAGAGGTATACGATGAAATGTACATCGTTATCTAGTAAAACGGGTGGTTTACCCTACAGGGCCAGATCCAGAGAAGACATAGGAAAAATCGATCGCCTCCGGATAATTCTAGATGACGAGATCGGCGAGCAGTACAAGAGCATTGATATATACCTCCACGATCAACTCATGATTGGTTCTAGGAAGACCACAGAGATGACTTGCAGCAATTGTGGCAATTTCCTCAATACCATGCAGGGGAGTCTTTTGGAGACACTACTATATGTTCCAGTCTCCTGAAACCCTTATTTCGCGGACGCGCTCAACTGAGCGGCTTGTTCATCGGAGGCGAAGGCCCACTGCTTGGTGATAACGATCACTATACTACGAGTTTAAGATGAATACCTATAGGTATCTTCCAAGCAACGGCAAAGATCCGAGACGCGCACCATTCTAAAGATCTAGTTCTTCGGTGTATAGATTTCAAAGATTGGGTCAGGAGTGTTGGAAGCATTGGTGTAGGGATTTGTGAATGGACCAAGATGCCTAATTCACAACCACCACGCAGTGCAATCGACGAACATCTCTGAGCCTAGGATGAACCACCGACAGAGGGATCTTGCGTGGCTCCTCAATTATAGACATGTGTATCGGACATACGCTCGGTTATCAAGCGAGCTGAGGCTACTGGATATAAAGACTATGTTTATCGAAGGAACCAGACACCTCGTCCCATCGAGTACCATATTGGTTGGGAATGACAATGATGGGTTAAAGTAGGTGGTGCAGTGGATACATACGATGGGGTACGAATTCTGGGACATCTTTCGTCATGACTGGCCATGATGATTCCCTGTTTCTCCTCGATGCTCGAGAGACTCTTGTCTACAGCAACAGCAACTATCCCAGCAACTATCACAGGAACTCTCTCCCAAACATATGGCACTCATCAAGTGGTAGCACCTCTCCGTTAGGATCTGAGGTGGGTAAGTGTTTTATCTGAAGCCGAAAAGAAAGAATGTCTGGATGTCGATGTGGCGCTGAAAAAACTCAAAGCCGAGTGGGCTATGCCGACCCACGAGGCCATGGTGATCATAAGACAAGCCAGATACATACGGGAGGATTGTTTGAAAGGGACCATGATCAAGCAATGGGCAATGGCCCTCCTTAGAGCATGTCGAGCTGCAAACTTCACGGATCCACAGCATCAGATGGCAGGCTTTAGGACGTACTAGCCAAACTTGACAGTCATACAGAGATCTATTTTGGCGCCATCTAATCACCAACTCGGATTCCTTCCAGCCGTTCGTCAGCACTGGCACTGGGTCAGCTGCCATACAGCCTATGTTATCTGGAATTCAACGGAATGAAATCCTACCATATCGTCGCGGTTCAAGGATTGGGCTGTGTCGGTCATGAGATAGTGTCGAGATGGTAATGTTCAAGGCGTTGGCGGTCCGTCGTCAAGTTCGAACAAACCTGATGTTCAAGCGTTTGTTAATAATTCTGAAAAACCTTGGGGACTTCGTTTCTATACTGGACATAGAGACCTTGTCAGTATTGTGTTTTGTAGCTAGAAGAAAACGCATCCCATGCTTTCGACTGCTCGAAATAGCTAGCTGTCTGGTTGAGCAACTCAAGAGGGGGATAAGCACTGGCATATACTTGGGCCGGGGAAAACATTTTCGACTGGTCGTGAAACCACACTGGATCCGCACTGTCTGTGTGTTCACCCGCGAAGTTTCGGTGCGGGATCGGGCAATGGACAGCGCCACCAGTTTATGCAGCCACGAATTACCCTCGATCTCCCCACCTCCAGTCCGGTGCCCGCTGTACCCTCAGGGTAAATTTATTCAAACCTTTCCAGGAGAAGACCGTGGCTCCCTGGTTGGTATGACTCATTTACGAGTGTTGGTCAGAAAATAATGCCAGACATCGCTAAGGGAATAAGGTCGGCTGTGTGCTGATTCGGGTGCCAGCAACGGAATGGTGGACAGGAAATAGCTGCAAGAGTCTATTCAGGACTTTGAAGAATTCACGCTTGTAGAATCAACATATGTGGTGGGAATACAGGCGAAAGGAGAGAAACTGACCCAGCAATCGTGTGTGTTGGTCATTGTCCTACTTATGGTCCTCATATAGGGATGGAAGACCCTGAGATAAACAGCTAGGTCGGGATAAGGGCATTATAGCATGTGTACTAAAGAGCGCTTAAAGGCTCATTTCTGGCTAAGACTGGGTGGGAAATCCGACGAACTGACATGATTGAGCAGGATTAACATGGCGGGACTTCGATATCAAAAAAGTCTCGACAGCAACAACAACTATCTTCCCAAAGGTCTCGGCAGTCTACTCGCCATAGCACACCATCAGCCTTACTACTAAGTACTGTTTTAGAGGCCTCCTAAGGCCTATCTCGACCTGTCAGCAGGCTTCGTCTTGAAAGCCTAGCAGTGAATCAGCAAGGCCTAGCCGCATTACCTGTAGATCGTCTTCGGGTCGCCTCAGAACCTTTCTCAGATCTTAGAGGGATACATCAATGCTTTACCGGACACAACAGACCTACCATATGGTAGCACCGCTCCGTTTCGATCGGAGGACCTCCGGGTTATGAGAGTAGGAGGGTATCGTAGGCGAAGGTTAGGCGACCCTACCCCGTCACCTAACTTCGCACCCGCCCGATACTCGAACAGGCGGTGCACCGAAACGAAGCCTATACCAGTCGAACCGTCCCGACGAGTGTTATTGAAAGCTACCTAAGCAAGATCAGCAGTACGGAACTCTGAAAGCGAGGCAGGAAGAGCATGAGAAGGCATTGATGACTTAGCACGATCAGTGTCACGAGACTTCGACGACGGCCTGCTACGATTGCCAGGCGTGAACATCCTAGGAGCCATGCGACAGCCGTCGATTGAGGCTCACCAAACAGAAACTAAATGTACCTACATGCTGTGATTTTTAACATCACAAGCTAGTCGACTCGAGACGCCAGTGCCAATATCGCGGGGGTTCCTGATGCTGCGCCAGTATTCCAAGACACTTATTGGAAAGCCAGTATATATGTGCTATATATCAAGGCCGCGAGAACGTCCTGAGTTCGGATGGAAATCATCCGCGGGAAGTCTCCGCCGCCACCCATGGGCGCTTGCTCAACGATTGGTAACTTCACTAGCTCCCGCATTCTTTTGAGAGCAACAATCGGTACCAAGCCCTGCCACTCGTCGGATGGCCATCTATATCTGGTGCCTCCCACATCGGATGACCGGTGGATCTCGGGGTTAGATTTAGGAACCCAAGCCAAAATTTGCGAGAGTGTTATACACGTACGAGAGAGAATCTTGCTACTACCCGATCCCGGACATTCCAGCAATCGACTTGTACCAACATCGAGTCTAGTATGGACAGTTAGAGACAATAAGCTTTTCGAGGCGAAAACAATGGACAATCCCACAACATAACTGGCTGGACCGGTTGATCCAGGAAGAGATAGATATAGGCATGTACGGATCCACGAAGGCCGCAAACGGTCATCTGACTAGTTTGGGGCTTGCCGTTTACTCCGGTGTGGAGGTACTAAACAGGTATATATGGGAGAAAACCCCCTTCCTCAGATGTAGACCCTATCTCCGAAATTCACGCAAGTGACGCATTCCCTACATGTATATAGTAACAGCCAATGGACACCTGTCGGACACGCAAGGCACATAAAGGATACTGAGAGCATCATCCCATTGCCAATTGATAGCACCTCTCCGTACTTGCAAATAAAGGGACCGCAATGAAGACCTCGCTATATTATATCAAACTGCTCTCTGTATTGTTCTACATATTAGCTTCAATGTTCTCATCTTCCAGTGATATATCACGTATCCCGCGTATCCCATCTGATTCCAAGTTAAACCCAATTTACTTAGCACCCCTTTCTCTCTCTCTAATACTCCAGAATAAAGCTTAAGAAAGAAAGAATACGCTTGGCTCCTGGTCCCGTGAATGCTATACTGTGCTGTCTGTGATCCCGTATTCTTCTATATCATACATTTCGGTCTTAATACCCCTAACACCATTCTCTCGTTTTGAAATTCTTTTGCTTTTAACTTCTCTTCTTACGCATCGTCGTCGTCATCAGACTCGCTATCGTCCGCGCGTAGCGCTCTGAACCGCCTATTTGCCAAGTCCTCGACGAGCCCTCCCTCGCTCTCGGGGTCCACGTACCCCTCTCCTCCGACAAGCGACAGCGCTACTGGTAAGAAGATGAGGGCGTGCGTGGCCGCGAGCACGACGAGTGCGAGCCAGACCCTGAAGTAGTAGATCTCGAAGATCTTGGAGCGCGTGAAAGCGAGAACGCACACTCCTAGTAATTTGGTGACGGTGATGCCGCTGAAGACGGATCCGCCCACGTTGACGAGCGCGGTCCAGGCCCTCGCGTCGCGGCCGCGGAAGCGGTTTTTAGCGCGCTCCATAACGGCTCCGGAGGGAAACATGAAAGCGCGAGCGATGTGGGCGCAGAATTCGACTGCAATACCGGTACATATGATTAGATTCACCAATGAGACAGCGTTTAGAGACACGTTGAAGGCCGCCATAGCGCCAATGATGTCAACGACTGTCATTACAACAGTCAGTGTGACAACGAGAGCTGTGACAATGGATCCTAGGAGGATAGATGCGACGACGAATATAATTGCCACAGCGGAACCGAGAAGAGTACCAGTTAGGCTGACGATGCTAGCATATTGGTCGAAGAAAATGTAGAATACGCTGTACGGGAAGATCTCAACCCCAGTGTTAGCACTGACGTCATTGGCAATACGACGGGCTGATGCGTAGGCATTGATGAAGTCATCTTGACTACGCAAGGGCTTGTGCATGGTTCGGAAATGACTTGCGGGGACGGAAGTCTTTTCAGCGTCCACGACAACAGCCTGACTGTAGGAAGCCTGGCCGGCTAGAGGACAATCATCGGTTGTTGGAGCCTGTAGGTATTTCTCTAGGTAGTGGACGAACTCATCGCCTTCAGGCATACCGTGAAGCGTGATATTCCAGGATGGGTCTCGGCCGGTGAAGCAGACATGATTGCTTTCCTTGCAGCACTTTTCGAAGTCAGGGTTCAACCAGAGGAAGAAGTCGTCAAGCCAGCTAGCCGTCGGGGAAGAGATATAAGAAACATCAGGTCGCTTCCTCTCTTGTTCGAGTACATTCGTGAGAGATAATTGCTCGCAAGTTGTGAAACGCGAGCAGATATCTCGTTGACTATCGCGCTGAGTGAAATTCAAATCCTTGGTCACGAAATACACAGGTGGGCCGGTATCCATATAACTGTACATGTCGTTGAAATAATCGATGAGATAAGAATCATCGGGTAAAGCAACACGCTGGTCCAGGCCAAGTTTGACGTAGGGAATCAAGGCGACACCAGCAGCAAGAAGGCCGAGGAAAGCGGCAACAACAACCACCTTGACCTTCTTACCAAGAAGGGCTGGTGCATAGTGCTTTCGAATGAATTGCTGTAACCAGGATTCATCGGGTACATCAAAGGGGCGAGATCCGCCGGGACCATTGCTGCCGCTCAAGTGGACGCGAGCCGCCTTGACTTGAACACAGGGGAAGCAGTCCGCTCTGTGGTCTTCAGTCCGCATCTGATTGTAAGATAAAATAGAAATAAAGAGTGTCATCTGGAGAAGAGCGTTAATGAACACGGCACCTGCGGCGTAGACTGCGAAGTTTCGGACAGCTGGCATTCCAACAAATGCACCGAGGGCAAAAGAGACAGTCTCTGTAATCGCAGAGAAGAGGATAGAGGGACCCATTCGTCCAAGGGCTCTAGCGATCCTCTCCTCAACCATAGCATCTGGGTGGCTTAGATTGACACGCTCGAATTCGTGAACGATGAGGAAGATGTTGTCAACACCGACGGCCAAAACAATAAAGGGAATGACTTCGGCGATGATAAGGGTGACCTTGACACCCGCCCAGGAAAAGAGTCCAATAGATGCTGTAATCGACATCAAGACAATCACGATACCAACAAGGCCAAGCGTAAATTTGCTCTGAACCAGTGCAACGGCTGGGTTTCTTACCAACTCGCGAATACTCATACTAGTCGAGCCTAGAGCAAGCGAAGCGTAGAAGAACATGACAAGGTAACTGATCACTATAATCGTGGCGTCGCTGTTGGTAGATTTGTTTAGTTCTTCCTCCAAGCTTATTTCGGTTGAGAAAGAAAGTCGCAGGCCTCGGTCAGCTGCCTCCTTCTGAGCCTCTAGAAGTCGATCCTTCAAAGTTCGCTCCCAATCCTGAGCATGAGCAAGCTCCGGACTGTCTTCAGGATGGTTATTGACGACCCAGGTCACTGTGATGGCCTTTGCCTCGGTAATATTATCGATACTGTCGTAGCCACCTAGGATCATGTTTGGCTCTATTGGTTGTCCGAAATCCGGCCGGCAATTCACAGGAGACTCGGCACATTCCTTGAATTGCGATTTCCAGTTCCTTGTGCCGTCGAAGTAGATGGTAGGAGTCTGTACGACGCAAGCCGAACCAAGGGGTTTGAAGCATACATCCTGGAATGTGTTACCAAACTCCTGAGTCTTGAGTTGCCTGACACTCGCCTCAACTTCCGACCACCATGTTAGAGTTTCGTAACTGAGTACCGGACCAGGTTCGGATTGAATATCGTTCACCAAAAAGACCTTCTGAGCACGATAGAAAGCGCCGAAATTTTCGTCGAAGAAGGCCTTCTCCTGAGCCGCCGGCGATTCTGGACTAACCCATAACCTTGCAGGGTTCTTCTCTATCTGGAAATTGACCCAACCAAGACTTAGAACCGTAACTACCAACAAACTAATGAAGATAGTGATTCCTGGGAATCTCGCGCAGAAATGGCCTAGTTTGCTAAAGGCGGTATCACACCAAGAATTGATCGAGTAGTTTCTTTGCGGTTGATCGAACATAGCACCGTTGCGGACAAGGTCACCTTCGTCCTCATCATCACTTGGCTCAGCTGCTTGGAGTAGGTGCAGACGTTCACTTCGCCTTTGCGCATGTTTCATCCAAGCAACGTGTCCGACCAATGCGACGACGAGGGTAAAAAGAAGTATACCATAGGTAAATATTGAGGCAAATGATAGGCAAGGAAGCACACCGACGCGACATGATCCCGCTTGTTGAACATCCGGGAGTTCCGGACACACGGCCGGGCAGTCGACACACGAACATCGGAAATTCGTATCTTCGTCGTTACACTTTTTTGGCTTCATATCCTTCGGCGCCATACTAGGCTCGGTATACTCCACGGGGAAGTTGATCTGGAACGGGGATCCGATAAGTTTCTCGTCGCCGAGGAACTTTAGGAGTTGTGTGTAGTTCTTCGCGCCACCGCCGATGAAGTCCATGGCCTTGGAGTTCGAGGCGCCGAACTTGACCTCCTTACAACTGTCGTAAAAACCCTCGCCATATTCTTTAGATATTAATTGATCTACCTCGGAAACTAAGGTCTTGCCACCCTTTTCGACGGTTTGTGTTACGTTGATGAATAATGATTGGTCCGGGGAGCAGCTAAAGGAGCAGAACAGGTTGTAGAAATTCTCCTTGCAGGCGGGACAGGAGCCGATGATTTGATTAGGGGTGGATAGTTCGGACTTGAGAGCATCGAGCTACATAATCATCGGTTAGTGATCGCTTAGGTGTATGCAGGATATAAATGGCCGTTTATTATATCTAGCGAAATGTCTCGCGATATAGGAGAGGTATATCAAAACATACTTGGTCGGCATTGCAGCAGACCTTGCTATCCTTCCACTTCGATCCGCATACAGCCTCGATCTCCTTCGCAAAGTCCGGATCGGGAGTTGTAGCTAGCCCGTTATCGACGCAAGGTACCTGCTTGCCAAAGAAACTCTTCTTTCCACAGTGACCTCGCATAGCGCAGCGTCCGGCTTCATGTTTGGGCGTATAAAGCTCGCCTGCGACAGCGCTGCTGGCTAGCAGCAGAGCGCCGGCTACGAGCCTGGATATTCGAGCCATGACGATGCTCTACTGTTCTACGCGATACAGTAGCAACACCATGGGTAGATGGTATTTCGAGATGAATAGTATATATAAATACTAAATATATATAAAAATTGATGGAAAGGTTAAACTTTGATTAATGTTTCGAGATAGTAATGACGGTAATGATGAGCTCCAGGGCTCCTGCAAGTTCCAAAGACGGTAGGTGCTTTCCCCCGGAATGGTAAGTGTGTAGCATGAGTTGTCCTGCGTCATCAAATTCTGGCCCCGTGCTACCAACTTGGTCCTTGCATCGGGCGCTCTTGGCAGAGCTACAAGGTGGGCTGGGGAACGAGTGCCAAGTCATCCACAATAACCCTTCCTGTTTGAGGTTAGCTCAGGGGATTCCTCCAATCAGAAAGCGCGGATGATTCGGTAGAAGCTCCCCAACAGAATGACCGGCTATTAAACCTTGGAAGCTATTACTGTTACGAACTGAGACTTATTCATGCTTATAACTTTATGAACTTTGACATTATTAAATAGTGGCATTAATGTTTTAAAGTTAAACTTATAACAGTAGAAACATTTAATCATGAAGCTGCTTGAAAAATGTCGACAACTTGATGGTCGATACACATGGCTACGGCTAAGTTCAGCCACAATGGAAATATGACGCATAGACTCGATGAGCTAGTGACTGTTTGATAAGTACTTGAGAGACGCGAGAGCGGGAGTATATCTTCAACATTGATTTCATATCCCATAACGCTTGGTATAATTAACCCCTATTCCGTGATGATCAATGTATTCTATAACCCCCTAATACTCAAAACTCTCATAAAGCACCTTTTCGCCCTCCGTCCACTTCAGCAACAACCTCATCATCGCCGGCCCCGTGCAGCAGTAAAACTTCCTATTCCCCTTCTCCCCCTCCGCCAACACATCCGCGCTCTCTATCCTCCTCTCCAGTACCTCAGCTCCCAGCCCCTGAACCGTCTTCACCAGGTCCCTTTCCTGGTCATTTATACCTCCCGTGATGAAAAGCTTCGTAACTTCCCCTAGCCCATCAATGCTCTCCAACACATCCACAGCGAGCGGTAAATCCTCCGCCTTCAAACCCCACAGCGCCCTCAATCCCCTCTTATGACCGACCGCCTTCAGCACACTCTCAGCCTGCGACATCAACGGTGTAACCCCAACCCCCGCCGCCACAACCACGCTCACATCCTCCCCATCAGCCCCATCCGCCGCCATCCTAAACCCCTCCGCGCCCCCGAACCCAAGAATAGGTATCTCGACCCTGCGCCTGCCATCCCACCTCTCCAGGAACCCCGTCGCCGGCCCATGCCGCCTAACCGTAATCTCGACCTCCGGCTTAACCCCCTTTTTGATATACCCTTCTTCGTCTACAGCAGCTAGGTCAAGGGGCTTGCTAACAGTGAACGTCCTAACAAAATCGTCGTTCAAGCTCTGCGGGTCGTCATCTCGCATATGCGAGTACCCCCTATCCAAATGATCCGCGAAATCAAGCGTGACATGGTGGCCAGGCAGCCACGCCTTCAGCTTCTTATTCGGCGCTAGCCGCAAAACGTATCTTGAGATCGACGGCGTGATGACCTTTCTACTAACCAACGTCGCGATCCCAACACCCGCTTCCTCATCCACGGGAGCACCCGTGCCGTTTTGCTGCTCAGCAGCAAGCCTGCGCACGGCGGGGTTATACGGCGACCGTTCGCCCAGCACGCCGCGGAACGACAACCCATCTTTTACGAACCGTGCCTCCGAGACGTCGATCCTGACGGCTAGTTTCTGGCGCGGCATCACGTCAGCCGCTTTCTCGCCGACTAGGATTGTCGTTCGCCCTGTGACGTAGACCACGTCGCCGGTATCGAAGTCCGGGAACGCGAGGCCGGCGTAGGGGTCCAGGTGTAGGTTGCCTAGGGTCTGGTAGAGCCTGTTACCGGAGTATTCGGGGTACACAATGCTTAGTCCCCCGCCTTCGCGACCTTCTTTCTCGTTACGGAGAATACGGACGAATCCCGGAGCCCCGCCGCGATGGTTTGCGTCCATACTGTCGGAGCCGTGTTTGCTGGCGATGAAGAATAGGTCCGCCTTCTGGATAACGTCGACCGCGTCTTTCGGCAACGGGATACCCGATCCCTCGCTCATGAGTCTAGGTTTCGGGGTATGTGGGACGATGACTTTCTTATTCAAGTATTTTGGACAGTTTCCAAGACTTTCCTGGACCTGGAACACCATTTGCAAGTCCGCGATCCCAGGCGCCGTCCTCTTCACCGAGCCAACGACCATGCGTCCGGCAAGTTTAACACGGTCGCGCGTCTCGAGGTCGATCGACAAGCCTGCCATAATCTTCCCGCCTTCGGGTTTAACGATCAAGTCATCGACAACATCCCTCTCCTCTTCCTCTTCCCTCCACATCTCCCACTCATTCTCGTCTTTTTCATCAACAGCATCCATAAATTCCTCGCCGTCTTCCTCGACGGGAACTTCAAATAGTCCCCTAAGCACAGGATCGTTCCTAACATCCACGTTCACACCTATGCCCAACACATTCCTCGCGATGGGTCTACAGAACCCTTTCTCCCCTCCCCAGACCGTGGCCCACGGTCTCCCATACCGATCCAGCGCCCCAAATGCCACGAGAGGGGATTCCGCAACGCGGTATCCGAGCTGCGGCGGCAGGTCGTCGTGCGTCGGGTTTCCAGGCCACGAGACGTGGAGAAGTTGATGCATGGCTCGCTCGCCGGGGTGCCAATGCTCGCTGTGCATTTGTATTCCCCCCATCTTGTTTCCGTTTGTGAATTTATCTATAATAGATTTCGACTCTCTGCAACCAGGTAGGTATTCAATGTAGCGACGAGTATCGTTTAAAAATTAAGTCCAAGATGAACGCGAATATATCTTCGACATCGCTCTAGTCGTGGACTAAGCCACTACAGATGTCGTGATTTTAACCTACATTGCTATGAAACGACCATACCAATCACATCTCCTACTGATGTTTGTTGATTACTGATGGTCCCGAAGGAGGATGATCATGACGCTGTGGGATGTGGGATGGACCTATGACAAATCACGAAGGGCGCGCCGGGGGATTTGTCTTTCAAACCCCGGCTTGCGTCTTAGTAACGACATACTTAAACTTAGTTCAAAGAGGGAAAATCTATCACCGTCAACCAATTTTCAAATTGGGGAGTTGATGTTAGAAAGCCGAAGAATATCCGTGGTCTTAAATTTAACAGCTGTCACTAATAAGTGCTGCCCAATATCAGCGAATATAATACACTAGAGCTTCATTAAGAAAAACCATATCGGATCTGCCGTCAAACGCCACCTTGTCCGGGATGCTTCCTAAATCAGATGGCCTTCTAGGTTCTTCTGAATCTATCCACGCCATCTAGATCGTAAATAAGCACAACGCCACCGCTACCGCCTCAAGTCGTACGATATTAGGGTATCCACCTATTCACCTCTCCTAACGTGACAACCATCATTCAATACAGAATACTAATATCTCGGATATCCACGCTGCGCCTCCATATCGCTACCGTAATTGTAGCCCTGATTACCACCTCTCTGGCTTGAGGGTGTTCCAGGGCGCTGTCCGTAATATCCATCCGGCTGTCTAGGCGGCATCGGCATCGGCGCCGTCATGTTTCTCTGGGGCGGCATCCTTTGCGCAGGAGGCATCGGGTTTGTAATGCTACGTGGCGGGGGATAAGGTTGGCCATTTGGACCATAGGCAGGACCGGGAGGAGGGCCACGGTTTGAGTAAGTTGACGGTGCTGGACTAGAGCGACCAGTCATCTGGTTCATCGGGCGTGGAGGCATGGGCCGGTTATAGTTCTCCATTGGGGGTGGCGAGCGTAGAGGTTCCGCCGAATACGTCGACGGACTTGCAGTATAGCCGCCACCAAATCCATTCCCGCTGGTCTGTAAACGGATAGGTCCAGGACCTCCAGGACCCGGACCGAAACTCCTATTGGAGGCTGCAGTTCCCGGTCGCTGGGGTGGCTGATAGTTGCTGAGGTCGATTTGCGGCAGAGATGGTGCTGGAGACGCAGATCGATCAAAGCCCATGCCGGCAGCGCCGGGAATTAGAGGAGCACGGGAAGAGAAACTAGAAGTAGACGCGTTCGTAGTAGTCGTGTTCTGACGGGTGGCACCGGGGCGTTTCTGATCCCATGAATTAAGCTCGATACTATGCGAAGAACCTGGTCTTGAGCTGTATGGTGGCAAGGTGGCCATCGTGTCGTTACGGTTGAGCATAGGCATCTCGGGCAGCTTGTCCTCGCTGTCGTCGTTCATGAAACTTGGCAGAGTGGCCTGTCGTCCAACCGGTGTCTTTTCGCCACTCTTCTTCGCGGCCTTGACTTCCGCCTTCATTCGGTTTCGCTCCTCCTTAGCAATAGCCTTGTTGACTTTGATGGTGACGATTCTCGTCAATCTTTTGTTGACCTTTCGTTCACAGTAACCCCCGAGACCACCATCTTGTCGAGGAATATAATGCCAAAGAAAGAACACATAGAATAAGGCTGCGATGAGCAGGAATAATACAGAAAAGACCCAAATAACCAAGGTGAACACCATGCCCGACAGGATCACCACCTGCTGCTTGTTTTCATCGGCAAGATGTTGGAGCTTGCCAAAGAAAGTACCAAGCGTGCTCTGCACTGACGAGACATCGGTCGGAATGAGATCTGAGTTGTAGACGGAATATAGGGTCAAGGCGTTGATGACTTGACGGGGTCCAGAACAGAAGATAACTCGGATCCAAGCTAAGGCCATGTCAGTGATAAGATTCTTATTCTCCGACTACCAAGATTAAAGCTCACCTTGAAAGCTGAAGTAGGTGAAGAGCGCAACGTATTCGGCACCTTTCTTAGACTTGGTCAATTCGGCAAAAACAAGAAAACGCCTCCATCCCTGGCCCTCCCCCATCCGAACGCTCTCCAGGCGCACAGCTAGATTGTCAAGATAACATTCAGCCACGCTTCCTCGCTTCATGACCCTCATTGCGCGCAGATGTTCGAATCCCAGGTTTACGAATGAGGCGATGATGCAAATTGAGAAGATCCATTTCGAGACATCGAACGGAACGAGTTGCGTGGGCTCGATGGTAGAAGACCAGGTATTAAAGGCTAGCAAATTGATTGCAGTGAAAGTATCGACGCCGTAAACGGCTATAGAAATAATAAGAGAAAAGTAAAGATAACCGTAAGCGAAGGGAGTGAAACAAGAGGTTGACTTGAAGTCTCTTAGACTCTAGAATGCATTGTTAGCATTACACGAAGCCGCCTGTCGGCGTAAACTGTTGATGATAACCTACGATCGCATCCCACTTCTGTTCTGGTCGGATTTCGACCTGTTTCCGACCGAAGCAACCCATCTTGTTCAATGATAATCTATCACCGTGAAAACCTGCCTATCCAAGCAGGCAACTAACTCGATCAAGAAGAATGGGGTATCAAAAAATAAGGCCAATTGAAATGGTTGGCTTCGAAGAAGGGAGTTGAAATGAATGTAGTCGCAGTCGTAATTCCACCTCGTAACAACTTGTCGTCGTTGTCAATCAATGATCAATTGTCGAAGCGGACCCGCCGTCTTGCACAGTCGTCGTCCCTCGCCCGCGAAGTATTCGACCGTGCTGTCGAATTGAATGGTGAGCAAAGACTGGCAGTGCGTTGAGAAGAGGATTGAAGAAGAGAAGGGATTCCCGAGTCCCAGAATGGGTTGGTTAATGAAAGACAAAACGTCGTCCAAATCTAGGAGACGATGGAAACAGTTCAAGTTTCCTGTCAAACAATGACAGGAAAAGACATGCCAGATAGGCTAGTGGGTTTGAGGATGTGAAGAATGCGGGATGCCGCTATTGCGGTGTCATTGCAGCCAGAGGCTTATCCTTAGGGCTGTTCTTGGGACGTTAGGTATTTGGATCGCCACAATAAGCTTTCCCGTTTCCCGACGGATGGACTTGGTGCCTTAGTTTTTCTTTTTTGGCCGCGCGAGATGGGCAGATGGGCTGGAAAGGTTGAAGAAAATGGTCCGAGTGATGTCTCAGATTGCAGGCCTGGTGGAAATCCAGTAACAAAATTCAAGGCAAGGGACGAATTGGGCGAGAACGGGACCTATGTTGTCCAATGCTGGCCAAAGTTGACTTGCTTTGTTTGATCGACCTCTGGGGCACGATGTGGGAAATGCGTGGTTGGAGTGTCAAGAGATCGAATTGGGTCAAACGGGGAATATGTGGGTATTGTATTTGATTGAAGTGAGCGTGAGAAGTGTGCGGGTGTGCTTATGTGCGTATGCGAGTATATGCGTAGGTAAATTTTAATGAGCGAGTGACGATAATTTTAATTATTTTAATTTTCCGTTGAGAAATGGGCGAATGACTACTTCTCGTGATTGTTGATGTAGATGGAAAGAGTGATTTCCAAGCTTACTCTTGCGACGGTCTTCGAAAAAGGAGAGGAGGGAACCTGGAGTCTGGCGTGGCCTCAGACGAGGAGGGAACGAGGGGGGGACGGGAAAGCTCCAAGTTGGCTGGCTTGACCCTGATTGCCCTGACTTGCTTCGATTGGGTTTACCGTTTTGGTGGTTTGAGATTGCAGAAACGGGTATGCAGCCCCAGTATTTCGTACTTCGTACACGTCCCACCAGCATCCGTCAGCGTATCCGACGCTAGAGTTGATCAATCCGGTAGCTGATTGGATTACTGTTAACCGTAATGCAAGGTACCGAAAGCTAAAATCAGCTTAGCGCCGAACCCCTTATGGTTCCTTGGTGGTTTGAGAATTCGGCGCGGGGGTACCTTTTTTGGCGTATCGAAGGTACTGCAGCTCTAATGCACCTACCTTATTCGATGGATGTTGGGCGGAACTGCGACCTTTGCGACCTTTAACGGCTGGATAAAAATACCAATTCCTGGTACTCGACCGTTTAACCACACAATCCTCAATCTAAAAGAAACGCGAAACATCGAAACTTTGGAAACACCAAACACTTTTTTTCTTAACTTAAATAAGAAAGCGGTTAAAATGAGATACCCAACTTAGATTTGTTTACTGTTACTCACGAAACCCAATCACCTAGGATGTGTCGGCAAACACATTGTGAATGGAGTCTACCTAATGTTGAGATTGTCCATTGTCCTGCATGATCTTCAAGCGTTTAGGCAACCTGTCAGCCAGTGAACCAGCTCGAAATTCCTCAGCCAACCGGACGCGGCTAACCCCGAAATCTCATCCGAAGTCCGCTTGGCTAAGCGCCTCAGCGATCTACTTCCGTCTCATTACATTACAAGGCCGCCGAATCCTTAAGTTAGATCTGCAGCATGCCCGCAGGATCTCTCATATTGATGATTGTGTGTCAACCAGTAGAAAGGAGAATCCTTCGTCCATTTTAAACTGCGGCCTCGGTTTCTCCATTACCCTTCTCTCGAGGGGAAATAACAATCAGTGCGATCAGCGAGTCTCACAACCTCGCGACGAATAATATATTACATCGGTATTATTGATACTATAAGGAAGCGCATTAGCCTACGGTAAGAGATGTCTTGCCTTTATTATGTATGTCAGCTATCTGCAGATCACGAGCCGAGAGTTAAGTTCATATTTCTCTCCTTACTCTCGCGACTACAAAGTGTCAAGATTGCAACGCAGAACCAGAGCATTTTTCTAGCTCCGCGAGATCAAAGAATAAAGAATGGAGAAACGGATGCGAGTGGAAGTAAGCTGTAGCGAGTTAGGCTAGGTAACCCATGAATGCTAGACGAATCTGTCTTTGGAATGTCATTCTATCCCTTGTGCGGTTATGAGGAACAAAGCCATTGAGAAGGGTGAACATTCCAGGAAGCCTTCTCGCTCTTCGGCACACATTCATATCCAGAATAAGCGTTCAATTTTCTGTGCGATCACTTGATCTTTCTTTTTCGAAATCACTCTTCGTCCTCGGCATCATCGTCACCATGGCTTTCCAAGGCCCCTACGATGAGCTCCTAGATGCTAGTAAATACGACTTCGTTGACGAGATTAAGGACGATGTCTGGAAAGTACGCCGCAAGGAAGACCAAATCGAGTATCTCGCCCACGATATCACCGAATTAATGGTCTCAGATGGAAATCCTACCGATCTACATCAGCTCCTGACTTCGGAAAAGACCAAAATCATCGAACCACTCAAAGCCATACTAAATCACTGGAATATAGTCTCTTTGAAAGATATTATCTCTGTCCAAACGCCTGATGAGTCCCAAGTCGACCGTCTATACTATGCCATTTGGGAGTTCTGCGATGCCGGGAATCTAGGAAACTTATTCTTTGGCGTACAACGAAGATCCCCCAGGGAGTCAAATCTATTCTTGCCAGAATCATTATGTTGGCATGTACTCCTTTCGGTCACAAGGGCTTTAGCATGGTTGCATGAGGGTGCCCGGCCAGCCGAACGCGGGCCAAGCGGTAATCCGAACTACTCCCCCGAGGTCGACTGGGAACCTATTCTACACCGCAATATCCATCCCGAAAACATATTCTTCATGCATCCTAAGCGTGGTGAGTGGTATGGGAACTGCAAGCTAGGCAATTTCCTCAACGCATTCATATCTGGCCACCATAATGGATACGAAAAGAGGCCTCAAAACATACGAGTTCGAAGTGAAGCCTTGGCCCCGTCCCGAACTGAGAAATTCCAACCTCTTGAAGATCTCATAAAACTAGACGAAGGAATGGGACATATCTATCCCCAGCAGGTAAGCCTACCAATCTCTCTCTTTCTCTCCGAGCACAAGGATTGACCATTCTTCTAGGAACACCAACCCTACACCAGAATCAGCGAATTAAGGGCAGTTGGGGAACTCTTGCAGGCGATGATGGTTCGTCCTAGTGATCCCGCAACCCATTTCGAATCGATAAACCAAAGGTCAGCGTATGATAATCTCCAAGATTTGGAGTACTCGCATATACTGAAGAATATGGTGATATGGCTGATGGAATTCAACCCGGACGAGGTAGATAGCGACGGATACTACAAGTTTGACGAACGAAGCCGGAACTACACGACCACTGGCACATGTGTCAAGGTTGAGACTGAGTTCCAAGAATGGTTGAGGTCCGGGGATCCGGAAGCAAGTAAGATGACCACGACCGAGTCTGAGTTGAAGAAGCAAAGAGTCGAAGACAAGGCGGAATTGGCAGAGAACCTCAGATATCTAGGGGATGTCTACAAGGTCTTAGATAAACAAGACAAGTTAGCTGTGCAGTTTTATGGAAAGCCGAAGAAAGAGGAGGATGTTGAAATCGTGCCTCATTACGGGGACCCTTCTGCCTCCAAAATCCCGTAGGCGCGTCATTAGGTTTGGAGAGACTTGGTAGATATTCATATTGTTCAGATTCATTATACTTGAATGAATGTCACCCACGCATATGGCATCCGTTACTTAAAACTGAATATTTTCTATCCTATAGGTGGCCCTCCAAGCCACTAACGTAGTCCACGTCATAACCTGGTCAATATATTAAGTGGCTGCATTTGCTATCCCGATTCGTAAAGATCCTCGATTCCCTATATTCGCCATAGCACTCTCTCGAATCTTAGAGTGTCAGCTTGGGACTAGAACAGGAGAATAAATAATTGATCTATACCCTTTCCCCTTTTCGAGGAAACTAGCCCAAATATCCTCGTTAGTGCCTTACCGAGGAAGAAAGCGTTCCCTGAAGATCCATGGATACCGCCTTTTCTTGAATATTTGACTTCTTGGCAGGCCCATTTTTTCCCGAGCTATACCATTTTGAGAGATCTACTCCTAGGATATTTTCAACGACGTAGGTTTTATTTATTTTCTCTAGCTTCGAAATAATATGTAAAAAATAAAATGAAGCTCTAAACGATCTTTAAATATTTATATTGGTATATGTATTTAATATCAGATTTTTCTAAGTTTCATCGGAATTATCGTTGTTAAAAATGTTGAAAATATCACGAATTTGATAGAAAAATTGTAAGAGCCTCCAACTACAAGCGGTATAACTTCAGCACAATAGGTATAGCTCAGGAAGAAGTGGGCCTGCCAAGAAGTCAAATATTCAAGAAAAGGCGGTATCGCCGTTTCCGATTTTGGCGGATCCGGCGCAAGTCTAGTGACTTCCGGCGCGAGGCCCGGCGTTAGCGCTATGGAGCCCGACCCCCATCTTATCTTATCGTTGGATGGAAAGAGCCAACGCTCGGACCATGCAAGTCATTAAATGCCCCCTGACTAACATTTTGAACTAACGGATCAAGAGACCGAGCATTCGACGTCACATCAACTTAGAAAAAAGCTTACCATTCTTTTAATTCTCACTCTAATTACATTACTTTCTCACCCTTTCCCCGTCTTTCCGACGATATCATGACAACCGTGATTAAGTGAAGTCACGTCGCTCTGTCTAAACTCGGATGTTCGGACGGTGAAATAGGAGATTGATTCGTCACAGTCGATGCGAAGTCCCAAGCAAACAAACAACACGGCGCGCCGTCGTCAGGGTTCTAATCATCCGCTGACGGGTAAACGGCCAACCCCCTTATACGAGGCCATATACGAGGTCCGAACTACCTGGCGTATATCTGTATATCTATAGTCGACGCTTATACCCCGATCTACCACCCCCATCACGCACGTGTTCGCCGACCGCATACCACCGTAACCATGCCGCCCTCCGTCTCCGCACCCACGCCTTCCTTACTCCTCACCAAACGCCTAACCGCGTTCCTGAGCTCGAATCTCAGTCCGCAGATCCATACCGCGGCGCTGACCACGCTCTCGGGCAAGCTCCTCGCGCACGCGTCGCCCCACCCCGTCGGCACCCTGCGCACGCAATGCACCGTCGCCGCCTCGATATGGGCGCTGTATTCAACGGGGGAGCGGTACACGGTGATCGAAGCGTTGCCGCCGCAACACAGCGGCCTAAACACAGACGACTTCACGGCACCACCAACACCGACCCCGAACGCCGTAACGATCCAGCTAACAGGAGGCGTGATGGTGATCCGACACTTACGCTGCGACCTCCTCTTCGTGTGCATCGGGCCCCTAGACGACGGGCGCCCCTCGACGTCAACTTCTCACGCGAACCCGCCTCGTTCTCCGCATATCTCGCATACCGCCCACGCTCCTTCTAACTCGAACTTGAATCCTCCGGGTTCCTCTACTTTCGGTCCTACACTCACGCCCCAGACTCCCACGCACCACTCCCACACTTCGCCTCATCATACGCCGCAGTCCCATCATAGCCAAGGCCGCCCCATGCCCTCGACGCCAAGCCACGACGCGCACCCCCAGACGCCGCTCGGATCCCCCTCGGAAGTCGCGAGCGTGGTTAGCGCTGGTGCCGCAACGACGGCGAGTGTGGCTACGACGGCCAGCGTTGCGGCTACTGCGGTCGTGGCTACGCGGCGGCAGGCGGAGGAGCTGGCGCGCTGGCTGGATGATAAGTTGGGCAGTTTGGGGGTGTTGGAGGAGGGGTTGGGGGTTGAGTCGAGATGATATCGCACGCGTGATGAGTGGATGAGGTGAGGTGAGCGAGGTTATTAATTATTGAGGGACTGATGGTGATGTGAGATGATGTGGGCTATTTACTCCGATGGCATTTCGGACCTGAGGGTTGTGGGCTCGGTATCGATGTCAGTTGTGTGCGGTGGCATTGAATCATCACGTCGATTCTCTGGTTATGGTGGGGATGAAAGTCGCTTATGCCTATACCTGAATCAAGGTATAAAAGCACGTTCAATACGAAAAGGAGAAGGGACTTCGTATCACAGATGTACGATTGAAGAGGCACTGGCCGAAATACTTCCAAGTCGGTTTATTTGATTTAGCATAGCTCGGGACAAGGAAGAATAGGGATTCTAAAAGGGGCGTATTGCTAGGTGGTAATCTGTTTATCGGTAGTTGCTGCTACAAGGCAGGAGAAACATCGTATGTATTGATGATTTAGATTAATGGAATACCCAATATTGTCAGCCTTGAATGCTCTCTGGCCATTGAGTTTGACTCATCATGTTGTAGGTTGCATATGCCTACGCTAATCTGATCTAGTGTAAAGGATCTATTGGAGATGCTTCAAAGACACTGGCAGCCATTTCTAGACTTTGGGCAGAGAGTGTTATCTGCAATTATCATCATGCTTACAAAGGGATCCCGGAAGTTTGTTGCTGCGCGTGAGAGGTCGGCAACCATCACATTCCACTTTTGTATTAGCACATTGAGCGGAATACAAAGCATCCGGGTGATAATGTCCGCGTTTCGCCCCTTGGTGTTGAATAATAGAGGATTCGAAATCATTAGACACAGGGCTCATGATCTAACTCTCCTGTTTCATTGCACCTGGTGTACGATAAGACTCAGCGCCTCTATAGGAAGGATGACAGGCAGTGTTATTTGCTTTCGTGAGGCATCCATACATACCTTAGTGCATCGTACCACATGAGTAAATATGAGGTCAATGCAAAGTCTTGAGAAATTAGAGATGATAGTTTCGTACAAGAGTTTAAACACTGTAAAATCATTTATCCTTCCTACAGATATTACCAATCAATGTCTCTTGCTTCCTAACTTCATCCAGTATCAAAGCAAGATACAAATATCTCCTATATCCCGATAGTACATCCCTGGATAGAACAAGATTCTAGAATAGACATTGTTGTTGAACCAACCGACTCACATGGCGCTTCGTCAAAAGGTCTCTTCCCAACAGGCCATATCCACGTCATACGTCCGTAGTAGCAAACACTTGTTTCCAAACCCGAATCATCTTTCCACTATCGCATAAATCATTGGCTTATCGAAAACAAACGACCGTCACTTGACAATACGCCTCCTTTTTTTCGCTTTCTGGGGGCTCGAAGAGAAGCATCGTGCCTCTGTTTCTGAGAGGGGTATCGACTTCAATGTGACAAACGGCGGCTATGGAAGATAAGAGAGTTAGCTTCGTCTCGTGTGATCAGGCGATGTTAAGGAGAAGAGAGAATGGGATGTGGTTAGGTATATAAAGCAGCATAGAACTACTCATGGACATACCCTTGAGTTACTACATCGACATCAATCGCAACCTAATCCTCGCTTGGCTTCCACCACAAACGTCCTGAATACAAAAGCCTACCCATAATGCATATCGCTACCGTTATAGCACTATGCTATGCCGCAACAACATCTGCGCATACAACCACAATGACAACGTCAACATCAACGTCGACAACCACGACGACGACTTCGTCAACGACTACAAATGAAGCATGGTGGTACTGCGTAAGTCATCCAATCTGACTTGCCACCAACTTCACCTGTCTATGAACATGTATAGGTAGTTGCTAACTTTGGGGTGTTCATAATAGTGCTGTAACGAAGATGACTGCTACGCAGGCCCCCCGTGCTGTGATAACGGTAGTTGTCCGGGGGAGATCATATGGTGCCCTGGGTCAATCAAGAGGCCGAGTCTTGGCCACTAAGACTATGCTGTTAAGAACTAGAGGGGTCGCTTCTAATTGGGCTTGTGAGAGAAGCTTCCTTCTCACTACCTAGGTAGCCTTTTTGGTTGTTTGGTGGTGTTCGGTTGTGCTCGGTTTTGCCAGGACTCGAAACGTAGGGGATCAGTTACTCAACACAAAGAGGCTCTGTTCAGTAGCCCTCCGCTTGGGTATCTAAATATAACAGATATTTACGAGTAACATTGTACACTGTACTGCTTTGAATGGTTACCCAAACAGTTACATCGTCTGCCGATATATTAAAAGAAGCATTTGTAGCTCGGAGACCTTGAGCTGGTTGGTAGAAGGCATATCGATACACGACGTACACATAGAGCCAAATTCAGTAAATGTTGTACTTGTGAAATATGTGCCATGCCTAATAGATTGTAAAATATCGGACCAAATCACTATCATTGTACGATCACGCTGCGAGGAACCGCTCTAGGGACGCACGGAAGGAGGGGTCCCCGGCAGCCTTGATGGATTTAGTGGACTCGTATTCTCGATGCTGTGAACAGCCTAGCATTGCATGCTGGATATGGGTTAGTCACACATTGTCATTGGGTCGATCGCTGAATAAGTGGTACCGATATATAGATCGCAAATATCACAACTATAACCAAGGAGTTGCTTTCCAAGATCAAACCCCTACCAGTTCATGGGTGAGGATGATCATTGCTAATAATCCCTACGCAAGTCCAAAGTAGATAGGTGTGCCAGTCCCCTAATTCCCTTTCCATACCATCAATATCATCCCTAAGCCAATTACTCAAAACCCTAGAGTTCCGTATAGATTCATATTGTACAAACAAGCACAAATGCCATAGGTAGTTGCAGCTTAGGTGTACTAAAAATTGAATATTCTGTCGTATACATCAAATTTAACAATAAATTGAATACAAATTTGGGTATATGATGCAGATGCAATGCCTAAAAGCAACCGTGTCCCGGTGACGAAATGATGCCTAATAGCGAATATCGGCAACGGGGGTATCGTGATCTAGAGTCGAAGAAAAAAAAATCGCGCCAAACACCCTTATTTGCAACCTTGATTTTCGTAAAACTAATGTCATGTGTCTTCTGTTCCGCACTCTTTCACCAAGTCTTCTCAGCAAGGAACCCAACCGAATACCTAGGCGTCGGACTTTCCCAGCAGACCGGAATCATAGTCAACAGGTTGACAAATTTCTGGCCGTTCTTCTTGAAGTTGGTGACCTCGACGGAAATCTCGTTATTTATTTCGACGGCTCGTCGCATCTTCTTGATCAGGTCCTTGTCTACGTATTTCCTAGTAGACTTTGGTCGAACTTTACCACCGGGGGCTTGTAAGAATCGACAGTTCCGCCCAATAGCCTCAGATTGTGAATAACCCGTCAACTCCATAAATGGATCTGAAGCATATACAATGGGGCAGTCGTGTTGCTGAAGATCGCACATAATGAGGGCACAAGATGCGTCTATTGGACCAAGTTCGACGATTGGATTTGGTCTCGACATAACTCGAACCTGAATAAAGCTTGTCAGAAGACCATTGTATGACATGGGTGAAGATAGTATTCTTACCAATATGCTCATCATGTCAAACCCGCTCGGGGCATATAGGCCAGGATATATGACAGAATCGTGTACATTGTCATGTTGTCCCATGGTCATCGAGGACGGGACAACGGCCCCTGTGTCTTGATAATGATACTATTCCATGAATAAGTGGCTAATTCGTGGAGGTAACTCTAATTTTGCTTTTCTTATACTAGGGCTACAGAAACGAACATGGGTAGTTGTGGCAGGGCTGTGATAACGTACCTGTAAAGCATCTTCTTCCCACGGATTCATGAAAGCAGCCATGTGTAGGTAGTCAGAGTTGGCAAGTTAGTGGCGTAAGTTTAGACTATAGGGAGAAAATCGTGGATTTGATGTGAGAGATAGCACTGGGTGGAAATAGTATCGACAGGTGTCAAGTAAGTCTTTAACAACACAACATAATACAGACAGGATGGCTTATACTTGATGGCGGCAACGGAGTTTTTATGAGCCTTAAAAGGATGAGCTGGACCAAGAGATGATAAAAGTTGCGGTGGGATTAGGCATCGTCCGATCCACGTGCCTCTTTTTTGGGAGGCATGCGTAGACTCAACAGTTTATTACTTTTGGTCTCAATGGCAGTGTTAAAGAGGTCTTACTAACCCAAGGATGCATATCGTTTCGTACCCGATGAAAGGTGAACGTTGGATTGTATGCGGATAAAATTGGCGAACAAGCGTCGGGCCAATGGGCTTGGGAAGTACAGATTCAGTACATTCAGCACGGATCCGTAGCGAGTGTATGATGTTCAGATGCGCTTTTGTCGGACGATTGCCGCCACTCGATGTCATAATCGTGATCGAGCACGATAAAGGCAGACCATCTGCAGCCACGAAGCCCCATTCCCGGAACGGTCTAAAGCCACCGACACTTTGACGGGACCGCCCTTGGTCCGCCTTGAAACTACCATATTTAACCCAATTAACCTATTATGCGCAGGGAATTAAGGTCCATTGGGTCCATTATGGTTTTTAGGGCCATCTTAGATCCATATTCGGGAATTCGATTGCTAAAAGTTCATGTATTCTAATGCGAGGTCTCAGATTTGAGGTCTTAGATCTCATAGTCTAATATTAAGATTCCTGAGACACGCGTGATTCTATTACTAGAGTCTAGAGAATCCATCGTTCCATTTTTCTGCATGCGTAGTACAACGCTAGACGAGAATTATGCCGGACCCGAGGAATGAATCGAGCATTCTTGAAGTGACGGTGAAGCTACAAAGAGCTGTACCCGAGGGATCAATGTCGATGATCTCAAGTCTCAAGTCTCAAGTCTCAATAGTCTCAAGCTTCGCTATAATTGCCGTGCTGGGTGTTAAGTGTTAACCAGGAGCCAGTGGCAATATTGTCTATTGCATGCAGGTGAGAATTTAAGCAGCTGGGCAAGCTAGGTAAGGCGTCTACAATGCCGAGAATAGACGGAGATCTGTCGATTGGGACTGCGGTTATTAGTAAGGGGGCCGATCGTTGTAGAAGGCTTCTCTCTTCCGATCTTGAAAGAATCTGAGAATCTTTAGGGTTGGGGATTGTGGAGACGTGGAGATGGATGTGGGCGTCATCATACAACTAGCACCTGCTAGCAACTGTCCGGTGTCAGGTGATTGGCTCGTAATGTTCTTCCTCAGCCATGTGGATCCGATTCAGGAAAGTCCAACCTATTATGTATCCTTCTCACTTTCTTTACGTTTCCACTCCTATGGATGTGACGTATCCCGTGTGACCTCCGGCATCCCGGTACTTGACCCGCCTCGGTTACCTGGTACTGTCCGGCGCAGTCAGCCTCAAAACTCAGCCTCCAAGCCTCCACGTGACAACATCATGCCTCGTTCGTGAATGTTAATACCGCATTTCGTTGTTTTCACTCTATCATTTCATATTGATCAGACGAAACTCAACTCTAACTACCCGAAAGCATTGAAATCGATTGGTATGAAGCCTTCATAAATATGCACAAGTCTACCTTCAAATCCATGACCAATCTCGAGAAATAAAACGACAGAACTCACCACCGATCCCCCTAAATAGTTCATCGCAGTGCTACCCGATACTTCTAATCTAGGGAAATATCCCTCGGTCTCTTTTGGCCAGACCGGGAAAAGAAGTTATAGGCCGGCATCTCCCCACGCCGTGTATCTCTTGAAAAAACCAACTGATATAAAGAAACATGTTTTACCTAAGACAGCACGTTACTGGAATGGTTAAAACATACATGCCTAATGGGAAGTATGGACTTTTACCACAGAACCAGATCGGATTTTAAAAGCCCATCGTCGATTTTTTCGATCCGCCGACTCCACTCGAATTTCTGTGCAGATGTGAATGCGGAGATGTGGATATGTGAGGATGGTCATATGAGAATAGATGAAGGATATAAATCATCAACACCCGGAACAAGGTTGAACAATTGAACAAGTTTGTACTGCCATATTGGTTTCTAGCATCATAATATTCCCGTAGAAGGACTTTCGATCGGACGAGATACAATTCATGGATATAGTACGCCCGACGAAAAAAAAAAAAACCTCCAGAGTTCGACCACTCACGTACAATATCTGTAGATAGATTTACCATAAAGGCAGTCGATCAACAGGGGATCAACGCCGACTTGACCATCACGCCCACGTGGTACGCGTACAAATGCTTGGCTTGAGATGTCTGACATACGCAGTCGTCAATTGTTCCGTGTCTTAGTTCAACTTCGCAAGACCTTATCGTCGGTATAACCACATTGACACCCATCTGTAAGGGATCATATATCATCGAATTCTCTGTATTTTTATCGATATTTACTTTTACATATATCATGCAGTAAATATCAAAAAGAGAAAGTAAATACAAAAAGAGAAACCCCGGTCTCTCTCTCTGAAAGCCCTCCTCAGGCCCAGCCTAGGATCTTTTTGGCGTCCTAGCTACTGCGCCCCCGCTGTTGGGTACTTAATGCTGTTGGGTACTTAATTTGCCTCACCCCTTTCAAGGTCCTTGTCGGAATCGAACCCTCAGCTATCCATCTCAGAATAGCCGTGCGTATTTGTATTAGTGCGGGGACGATTGAGGTGTCTGAGGCAGCAACCTAACTGACCACCACTTGGTGGCCAATGGTTGGTGAGCCGCTGATGGTAACTTCCCACTGTACTTTGCTATTTAACCTTCACTTCGAATAATTGTTGCCTGGTGGACTGATCACCTGATTGACAATGCCTACAGTGCCTCTTGTTTTATTATCTTCATATTTAACAGTATCTCCCACGACCGTGTTAGTGATATTGCATATTATTAGTTTACGGCTATAGACTGATCCGAATGAGACATATTAATAGTCTAAAAAAGCAGAAACATCCCATGGTGACTGATATGTGAGCTGATGTAGCTCGATGGGATTATACTGGAAATAATGATGGCATGCTACCATATTGAAGTACTTTACTGGTTGCTGCGCTATCCTGTTATTCACGATTCTTGTAGCTTTCGCAAGAATTACGATCGCGACATCTACACCCAAGGCACCACTATCATATCACAAACTCACTCAAATACATGACAAGAGAGATGAAGTTCATCGTTCATAAACCGGTGTATTTCATGTACGTATCAGCTACAGTCATTAGCCATAACCGTAGCCATACCTTCGTATCTTTACTTCCTAGTACTGCACTAAGCACTGCCGGTCCAGTAACTCAGTATACACAATCCATGTTTCTCATGCTTTCTCATGCTCTCTTATGCTCTCTCGTGCCAATTCATATGCAGTGAACGAATGCCTCCCCATCATCGATATCCTAACGCCGTTTCCACGGTAAGCCGAAGCCGGCAGAAACCGGACCTCTGGCCTCCGTGAGTATGCTGAGTTGTGATGTGACCGTAAACTCCCGGCTCTCGCCGACGCAAATGCAAATATGGTATCACCTTCCTAATCCATTGCGAAAACGTAGACTCCCAAATCCATGCCTCCGACCCCTAACGCCAAGCCGAGGACCAAACGCGCAAACGCAAGCACTGCCCTAGACACTGCATGCACAACCCACGCGGCCGCAACGACGACGTAAATCGAGACCTGTTCTTGGACCGAGCCTGGTAGTCAATGCAGTCCGACGAGCTTGCGGTTTCTAGACTGTAGCTGTCTGAACTTCTTGTCGAGGCCCTCGTGTTGCTTTCTTGCCGCTTGCAGCGCCTGCTCCGCGTCCTCGACGGTCATGAGCGGCGCGCTTCCGATCGACGGGGAGGGGCCTCCGCCGTTAGCGGTGGTGTAGGCGCTCGAATTGGCGCGGTCGTCGCAGCCGTCCTCGTCCTCGCCGGATCTGCCCGAGAACATCTTGCCGCGATCCTCCGCGTTCTCTCCGCCGGGCGGGCAGATCCACGGCGCTAGCTGCTGCAGGTTGACGTTCCTGCCAGAGTTAGAGCCGGAGCCCGTTGACTTATAACCACTAAGATTCAGGGAGGGGAGTACGTGCTGGTTAATACAACTAATCGCCTCTTCTCGGTGCATCTTACCCACCGGGTCGCTAGGGTAGTTGTCTGGCCCAGCTGGGAAATACGACGGTGTTCCGTTAGGCACTGCGCGATTCTTAACTAGGCTAAATCCTGTTGCGGGCGTGTGACGAGGCGCTGAAAACGTGGTGGGTCGTGCGCTCTCCTTTCGGATACGGTCTTGAAGCTGAATGAATAGTTCAGCTTCCTCGTCAGTTAGGTTCAATAGGTAGTCTCCGTTAGGAGTTAGGAGCACGCTGTGCTCATTAACCACCTTTCTGACATATTGGAATGCGTTGAGCTTTTCTTCGTCCTCCTTCGTAACGATCGCTTTGAGTGTCGGTGCGAGGGTCGATGGGATATCGACATTACCAATGAACTCTGAACGGTAACCTTGTGCGGGCTTAAAGAAACTGATTGATTCCGCGTCGCGAAGACTACCACTGTCTACGAGCTTTCGAAATACATCGCGAAGGTGTGGGACTTCACCGACGTCCTCGTCTATAGGCTGTTCCGGCCTGTGTTCTGAAGGGTGGCCAACGTAGTCAGGAGTTAGAACCGTAGTCTTAGTAGATTCATTCAACTTAATAGACGTATCGACGGCGACGGGGCTTCTTGGAGGACTTTTGGCTGCCTTGTTCTTTTGGACGCCAATCTTGGGTGACTCGGCCACAGAAGAGCTTCTGGTACCCCTATTGGACTTTTCACCCGATTCTTCGGGGATTGGAGTAGGGGCATTTTTGATTGTGGAGGACTCCATCTGCGGCTCTGTGCCGCTCGGGGTCTCCGGACGACTCGCGGTAGTCATCTTCTTCTCTTTCTTCTGCTTCTTCTTTCTTCCAAGGATAGGCGCTATCTCTACTTCTTGCTCGACCGGCTTGGACTCGGCAATCTGCGCGGCAGCCTCCTTCGAAGCTTCTTTGCGTTGTTTGCGCTGTTGACTCTTCGTAGTGACGCGCACAGGTGCGGAGCCAAGCTTCGACGGCGGCGGAGAGCTTGTTCGAGACACAGAGACAGAGTTACTAATAATAGACGCGGTGTCTGATATTATCTCACTAGCCGGCGTAGCGGGTCGGTGTGCAGAGCTCGCTATTCCAGCAGCTCGGATTGAGGCAACAGCCGCAGGAGGTATATGGATCGGCGGTGCTTCCGTCTTAGGGGTATGAACAAGCCGCAGAGTCTTCGGCGCGACCTTTGTCAGGGGCGAAGATATAGATGCCGTGGTGGGCGTGGGCGTAGGCAAGTTAGAAGCTCCTTGAGATTTCTGAGCCTGGGTAGCACTATTAGGGACTTGACTAGCTGATTTATCTGTTCCACTAGTCGTGAAAGTTTCACTGACACTAGTCTGTGAAACGGTCTTCGTGGCGGCCGCGATATCCAGTGTGCCAGGAACTGGGCGTTTATCAGATTTACTAGTTGTAGACTTTACCGATGGCGCTTGGCTTGCCGCACTGCTTGCCGCTTTCTTACTCTGTGTCGCCTTGATCGAAGACGATGGCTTCGTAGGCAAGACTGGGGTTACCTTCGGGGGTGAGCTGGCCTTGACGGAGTCGAGAGCCGGGAAATCCTCTTCCTGAAGGACCCCCTTGCCCTTTGACGGCTTCGAGGACTGAGCTGCGATGTCTTTCGATAAACCACTTTTCGCGGCAAGTTCCTTAATACTCTTTTTAGCCTCCGTTCCGCTAGCAGCAGAGTTTTCTACCTTAGTCGAAGAAACATGTTTGGCCATGGCTTTAGGAACTAGAGGGGTCACGGGCCGTGGAATGGCTGGTGGTTTTGACGTCAGACTTTGACCCGCCGGACCCAGTGGCACAGGAGTCGAGCCCCTTTCGGTAGGGGGTGCGGGAGGATGTGCATGGCTAAGACCAAGTCCCGGCGGGACGGACGGCACTCTTACTTCATCCGATAGGAAAGATAATCGAGAATCCTCTAGCCCGTCGTCGTCGGCGACAAGGGCATCGATAGACGAGGTAACTTCGTCCAGTGGCAGAAGATCATCGTCTAAGAAAATAAATACGTTAGCTACTGGGACCATAAATACGCGGCGAATTACAATACGAAGGAGGCGAGAAAAGCAAAGGTCACGTCACAAAGTTTCCATCGTCGTCTTCCACAAAATTATACATGACTATAGCGATTGGGTATGAGGAAGAAAATGCTATATTTGAGAGCAGCTTCTCTGGTCTGGTCCGGAGGATCGACCTGCGGGTTAACGTACATGAAGAACTTTGTGGAAGAACGACGACGACGGCTTGCCTGACGTGACCCATGTAACCGATGATGCGAGCGAACAACAAATGAATAGTGCCAGAAATCAAGTCTCTTCAGCAAAAAAAGGGCAAGCACTGTTCGCGCAAGGCCTCGTCGTTTCCAATCGCAAACTCGACGCCCAAATGCAACCTAGACCCTCCCTGGGCCATGCCTCTGCAATGCTCGCTTAAAAAGTTGACGGAGTATTCCGATTAATTTCCTTTGCCCATTCCGAAATCAACCTAATGACGCCCCTGACATTGCCTTGTGGAAGCCGGCCAAACAATAAAAATCAAACATGCCAACTTTCTTTACCATCGGTTGTACGCACCGCTCCCATACACCATGTTGGGGTTGTTGTACCCACCTTGGTTTTGTCCACCGTATAGCCCCTGTCCGACTCCGGTGCTGGTTCCCTGCTGCTGGTGTTGCATTCTCGCCTGCAGGATACTCGGGTCCGCAAGATCTACTAAGCCACTCCCCCCAGAGGAGGAAGTGTTAGCATGTCTGTGCTTCTTCCCCTTCTTCTTCTGCTTTGGTCCGAAATCTTGGAAAGCCCCAGGCTGGGAACCGTGGAGCGATGCCAATAGGCCCGGAGCCGGAGCAGGAGCTGGGGTGGAGGAGGAGGATGACGGGTATTGATTACTAAATGGGAAGTACTCACGCTTTGCTGCCTCGTGGGCCTGGGTGTTGCCTACACCTCTTCCGCGAATAATGGATTGGAGTAGTTCACTTGAAGTGTCTTTGGATCCTACACCAAACACCGATCCCCCGAACGAATTTCCCTGACCGAACATTCCACCGTTGACAGGCGTTGAGCCAGCTGACTTCAGTCCCGGTGGAGGACCCGGTATAGAAGAAGGATAGAGTTGATTGCCAGGCTGTGAGCGGTAAGTGGATGGCATCATGGACGATTGCTGAGCCATATATCGCGGATCACCGGTGGACTTCACGTTAATCGAACTCGAGTTGTTTTCATTCGCAAAACTGAATCTTGACTGCTGACGGCTATGCCCTTGACCCTGAAAAAGCGAAGACGACTGTGGTAGTATGCCAGGCGGCATTTGATCGGCGAAACTATTCTGTGGTCGAACGAATAGCTGTGGAGTGATGGTACGGCCTGCACCAGATCCGACGGCGGACGCACTTGAGCCGTATCCAGATAGGCTTGGTCCAAACAAGTCGGTCACGTTTGTACGCTGGATCGGAGGCAGCGTCGGATTGCGTCTTTGGTCGAAGCGACCACTGTTGCGACCCTGGTCTCTATCTTCAGGTTCGCCACCCAGGGCAAGACTACCGCTCTCGGGTTCGCCTTCGGAAGGTTCTAAATTGTCGACTTGCTCTTCGTGATCGCCTAGTCGGTTCTCTTCGTCGTCTCTCAGCGCTCGTCTTCGCTTACCCCCGTTGACGTCGAATAGAGGGGGATAATCATCGCAAGCGTCCTTGATTGGCGCAAAGGCACTCTCCGGGTACTCGGAAAGATGTTTTAGGATGATACTAAAATCGGGTACATCATCTTCACTTGTTGACTTAGCTGGGACAACAGCGGTCGCAGTCGCAGTTGCAGGAGAAGCAGCGGCGGTAGGAGGTGCGGTCTTAGCAGGCGCCTCGGCTGCCGGTTGTTTCTCAGCCTTTCGAGATGCCGGAGGCGGCTCTGTAACTACTGCAGATTCATTGGCCTCCTGGGCAGATTCACTGGTGACGGGTAACGAAGTAGATATAGCAGGACTCGAAGCAGCACCACTGGTTGCATGACTTCCTCTTCTGCTTCGCTGTTGAGTAGTACGTGCCCAATTAGCGGAAGCTGGTAGAGCAGGGCCATCACCGGCATCCGAGCCCTCTTTACTAGAAGTGCGGACCATGGGTTGTGATCCGGCAGCGGGCGGATGCAATGGAGCCTGCTGTCGTGACGCAGAGCGTGAAGATGATGCGTTGTTCGAAAGAGGCCGTTGGGTATGAACGCTATTCAAAGATGAGAGGTCTTGTCGGGAGTAGCTATCCTCCTCGTCGCCAAGTTCGTGCAGGAACATGCATTGTCGATTTCCGCATTGCTCATGCCTAAGCCATGCTGAACAGTACTTAGTCGTTCCTAACTGCGCCTTCAAGACACGGTCGCCGTTCTGCGAACCGTGTACAGCTTGTATACATCGGGCGGCATCTTCCTTCTTCTCGAATGTGACGTAGATACCCAGTGATTGTGGCTGGCCATCGGCAGATTTACGGTTACTGATCGAAATCTTCTGGATGTTGCCATACTGTCCGAAGAACTCAGGCTTGCGAAGTGTCTTCAGTAGCTCGTCTTCGCGTACAGTAGGTGTTAGACCTGTGACGTAGACAAGGTTCTTTTGTACAACGCGGACACCCTGAAGATTTTTGCGACTTTCCTTTTCGGCTTCGCGCTTCTGAACCTCTTTCTGGCGTTGCTCCGTTGCTCGCTTCTTCTGGTTTTTCTGGATATTTGCTCGAAATTCCGCCTCCCTGGTTCAAATTAGCTATAAATCCATATCGTATCTACACCGACCATAATATACGTACTCTTCGTGAGTAACTACTTTCCACTTGATATCCTTTTCGTCGTAGGGGCGTCGGCATGCGGGACATAATCCGTTGAGGTTGTTCTTCAGATTGTTGTAACAGAATTGGCAGATCTGAGGCAAGTTTATTAGCAACGTAGTCAAGCATCAAAATAAAACAGCTATAAAGATCTTACCTGGTACCCGCAAGGACATGGTCGGAAGTTTCTGTCAGAAAGGTCGAACTCCTCTATGCACAGAGGGCTTTATACAAAATGTTAGCAACCAAGATTAGAGGAAGCAGAGAGAGCAAAAGTGGAGAGGGATGGAGTGATAGCGTACCAGGTATCCTCCTCATCGTCGATGAAGCTATCTTGAGGAGCCATATTGATATTGATCAAGCTTGATTTCAAACTTGACGCTGCTCGACAAAATAGCTCCAACACCAACCCGGGTGGACGACAGCGGGATCGAGTATCAAACCGCCAGTTACTGGTAAGGTTTGTGTCGTTGAGTATTTAAGAGGCGCGTCGTGCCTATTTGTTAAGTTTTGGGTTGAAATGTCGGGTGATTATTTAGAGTAAGGGAAATCGTGATTATACCGACGAAAAAAACATGCGAAACCCCCGTAAAACCGCGTTAAAAGGAAATCAAAGATTATGGAGAAAGAGTCTGGTGTGCAGGAAAACGTCGCGAATGTTTGGCGAGAGTATTTAGGCGGACGTTCAACCAGAGACGATTGAGGATAACAAGGTAAAAGTGCAGGTGAAGAAAAGGCAAAGGAGTTTAATGCAGATTGGATCAGAGCGTCGACGAAAAGAAACGTTGACCCGATTCGCGCTAAGTGACCTGAATGGCCTAATTGGGATTAGTGGCTTAGCGCCAATTTCGATTTTTGCCTCAGCTATTCTTTCCCACCTGTGACTTCCTGTGCGAGGTACGTGAAGAATGTGAAGTATCTAGGTACCCGTGACCCGATTAAATTGGTGACTCCAAATGCGGATTACTTGAGAAGTAATATGTGGGGTTTCTAGGCAATTCACTGTCTGCAGGTTCTAAAGGCGTGAAATTCGTGAATGTCGTGAATGTCTTAAATAGAAAAGAATTGCAGTTAGTTGTAATCGATTGTCTCGTTTGTGAATTGATAATATTACCTTAGTGTTTGTTACCGTAACGAAAAAGTGTTTTCTGATAGGAAACGTGTTCTTGACGGGGTCGAAGGTGGATTTACCAACGCAGTCTCCAATCTGTAGCATCAGAGTTTCTGTGGCCTTCTTTGCGGTCTGGATGGGTCCGAGGAGCAGGAACGTTTAGGTACTGGTTTAATATTTTAGTAGGAAGTTCGAGTTGGGAATTGGGGAAGGTTGCAGGTCATGTGCTACGTCACGAAATATGGGAATAAGGTGCTTAGACTTTTCATTGGGCGGGTGCTAAGCACTATTTAGTTCAGGTACGTACTTTGGAAGCTGCCAAGTTCAAATATCGTGAATTATCTAATCGCCTTACTTAAGCAGGTGCGGTTCATATTAGGTGAGATCGCAGTTACCTACCTGGTCGGAAGTAAGCTTAACATTGTTCCGCACATTGGGAATTGTCCCTCTCTGATTGGATCATATCAACCGTACATTGTACACCGTACGCACCGTGAGAATTAACGGTCTGGGTAGTTACGCCAATGCTAGTTCAATTATTGTAGTATTCAGAAGGTTCATGACGATTTAATACTCAATCCAGCTTCAATTCACCCCCCACCAATTGGTTCGCCTATCATAGTCATCGACCATGGCGACCAAGCTCTGCCGAAGCAGGGCATTCGCATCAGCTCTGCGACCGGCGAAGCCCTCATTGTCGTCCCGGAATGAGCAGGTCATCCGATGCATCACCTCTACAGCTCGACAAAATGTCGCTATGCCCAAGGACGTCACCAACCCGAGACAGGCGCCGCGAGATCATCCGAAAGAACTTAAGGCCCCCATCGTAAACCCCACCGATAAATACTCCACGAAGGCCGACGACCTCCATCGCTACGGAGCTTGGCTTATGGGCTGCTTGCCTAAATACATTCAACAATTCTCCGTTTGGAAGGATGAGCTGGTTATCTATATCCCTCCTGCCGGAGTCATACCCGTCTTCTCCTTCTTAAAGTGTATGATTACCCGTCCTGATATTATATGACGTATTTTACTAATTCAAAGCTAGATAACACGGCTGCGGAGTTTACCCAAGTCAGCAGTGTTACCGCCGTCGATTTCCCCACCAGGGACCAGCGGTTCGAGATCGTCTATAACATGTTGAGTGTGCGACATAATGCGCGACTCCGAGTCAAGACATACGCCGACGAGGCATCGCCGGTGCCAAGTATTACCTCCCTATTCGACGGCGCCAACTGGTATGAGCGAGAAGTCTACGATATGTTTGGCGTTTTCTTCCTCGGCCACCCGGATCTGCGCCGAATCATGACGGACTACGGTTTCGAGGGCCACCCTCTCCGAAAGGATTTCCCCCTTACCGGCTACACTGAGATTCGATACGACGAAGAGAAAAAGCGTATCGTTACTGAGCCATTAGAAATGACGCAAGCCTTCCGTAACTTTGAGGGAGGCTCTACAGCTTGGGAGCCGGTCGGTCTTGGTGACGATCGCAAGCCGGAGAGCTTTAAATTGCCTACGCCTAAGCCCGAGGAGAAGAAGGAGGAACCTAGGAAATAGAAGCCGGCTATGCGGCTTGTACATATCTGTGATACAATTGATATCGTTAAATTTAGGGGCCCTTCTGTCCTTTGACTTCCTAAGTTTATCACCCAATGCGCGCCTATTAGTGATGCGGTAGCGGCTGTTTTATACAACGGTTTTTGATTTCGCCCCTTTCCTTTTTAGACACCGCCCTCGAGGTTATAGCTCTTGCATAGGTTTCGAAGCATGCCATACATGGCAGTCCTCGTCGAGGCGTTGCTACCATGATGGATGAGGTACTCTAGCGTGTGTGAGGCGCACGTCCGCATTTCAGCCGCCGCAACGAGTGTTACGGGCCGTTATAGCTTCTTACATTTTAGCATATAACTTACCATAATGCTTTGATTATCACAACGGAGTCATATTACGCGCACCCCTATTTCACCCCAATCACTCTAAGACCATAACATGCACTCCTGTCGCTATTCGACTATTAAGCGCTTGCTCTTTCTCTAACGGTCGTAGGCTTATAGAGTTGGTTGCATGGAATTAGACAAGCTTGGGATAGTTCTAGTGAAAATGGGTGAAAGTCCAGCTCCTGGGATAACCTTGAAGGTTTAAATTTAATGGTGTATCCGAACCCGTCACTTAGCTTATAGATACACTTTTACTAGGTAGTTTGACATCTCGTTGTCTTTAAGTCCTTAAACTGACCCTTCTCGTAAGCAAACTCATTACCACTACCCGGTTGGTATTTCTCATTAAAGTCGTTTCAACGAGAAACTAAACTTGCTACACTCAGCCGAACCTTATCGTTGAAAATCGTCTTCACCCGCGGTATCAGGTCTGCCTCTATATAAGAAGCAGAGTCTCACAATGACTTGTGAGTTGGACGCCACGAGAAACTCTATTCTCCCACGAGTCTCACCTGCTATCCGAGCGATGGGATTATTCCAAGTTAGGACAGGAAGGCGTCTCATCCCCTATTAGATGACGCTTCCTTATCCGAAGCCGATATAGGATAAGAATGAGTAGGGAGGTCCTGCCTACATGATGTCTTATAACATCGGTTCATCACTTGCTATATATGCCACGCAATTCGTAATATCGCGACTGTACAGACACATATACGACTAGCACCAACTATATCTAGACACTCGTTGAACATCATGAAGCTACCCTTTCTACGCACGAGAAACGCGACGGCGGCTGTCGACGACACCGCGCCAGACGTTCCAGTCAACTGCACCATTGTGGTGCCGACGTCGGAAGGCAATATAGGGATCTATCTATCAAACAAGGAGATATGTGACCAGTGAGCACCTCCCACCATTGCTACGACCAGCCCTATGAAATATCAACCCAAGCCAAGTACTGAACATCTCTAGATACGCATCGACAGGCCACTTCTGCGCCCTCCCCCACTCCTTCCGGGACGCCTGGTCGCACGTCTGTCCCTCTCCCGCCTCCGTCTACCCTCGTGATCTCCCCCTCGCCTCCAAAGCGCAACACGCTCATCTCCAAACCTCTCCTCTCCCAACCCCCATCTCCTCTCTCCCTCCCAGCTCCCTCCCAACCCTCCACCACCCCCCTCAAAACGTATGGACCAAGCTCTTCGATCACGCGAACACGACGCGGACACCCGTCCTTAAGAATCCGACTCCCGCGACGCAGGCCTGGCAAGCGACGGCGGGCGTCATCGTGGCGTTTGGTTTCATCTGTCTGGTATACATCGGTGTTATGCTGTGCTGTCCGAGCTGCTGCTCGTGCCTGAGGAGGAGGCGTGCTGCGCCGCAGATGCGACGGCCGTGAGTTTTCTCTCCCTCTCCTGTTTGAGTGATATTTTCACTCCGCTTTGATTTTCATTTGTTCATCTTGCTTCGTCGTATTGTGACACTGCTGACTTGTTAAGAAATTTCTGAGATGTTTCCTGAATGCCGACTTGCTCGATGGCATTGGCGGTGCCGAGTATCCTGCGTTTGAAGGTCATTATGAGTGCTAGCAAACCGGAAGGGCTGGTGGTTGTGTTTTGTATATGAGCGATAGACCTAAATCGTGTGTGAATTAGTCGGACTAGCGAAGGAATTATAATCAAACTCTTCACTAATTCATACGGACACATTTGAAAAACGCTGTTTCATCCAAATACATAATCGGGAATAAAAATGCATTCGAAGAAGCTCACTAGGATCCCTAACTCCTAATCTAATGCTGCTTGATTATTGTTTTGATTCCGATGACCACTGAAAGAAATCCTCATAACCTAACTCAGCGTACCGGAACTCCGAACGTGCTCACTCGCCATTTTCACCTCCCATCTCATAGTGCAAAAGCCCGACTTATCCATGCAACATCACGCCGACGCCCAAACAAAGTATTCTTGCCATTTGGTTCATGAATCAGATTGTTCCTCATCTTCCGAGTCGAATATAATCTCAGGCGGTTGCTGAATCTCCTCGTTGACCAAGCTGTCCGGCAGCAACTGACTTCGCGACATGAACTGCGATGATCTTAGGGAGCTATTGCGTGCAATCCGGTAACCCGTCGGACTACTACTGATTATGTTGTGGACTGATGCCTCGCTAGGAATGGATATAGCCTGGGGCAACGACTTCTCGGGGGAAACGCCAGGGCTTGAGACTGTAGTAGCTTGTGAGGGCCTGACGAAGCCTTGTGATCTCTCGCCTAGTGGTTCTCGCTGCGATCGAACTGAAGAACCTGACATTAATCTAGGCATAGCTGGTTTTGCAAAATTCGTAATGTCTCCAGACTGGCTCTTTTTGCCAGATGACTTGACTGGCGTTTGAGCTGCAAGAGTCTCTTCATTCGCATTTACTGGCGAACGGCGTTGAGTAGAATAATCCGTATCGCTTTGAAGTTGTGCCTTAAGTTCTTGCGATTCGGTGATATTAGGGCTGCTTGCTACGAGCGCGTCCTCTGCATGTTGCTCTCCTCCAAATAAAGCACGCTTCAAATTTGCCGTGAGCTCCCCCACGACTGCTTGTGGAACCCGAATAAATTTCTGAGGAGCGGCGGCAATCCAGCCTTTCTTCTTCATTTCTTCCAGGGAAACCGGGTTGTTGAGTTCATAAACCTGCAATATTTCATAGGCAAACTTGGCCTGCTTTCCTTGGTTGAACTCGGCGTTTCCGATTCCTTTTTCGTCCTCGATTTGTCCGGGTAACTTTGGAGGACCCAGGATACACATATATTTCAATTCAGAATATGGTCTGGTCGAGTATATCCAGATGCGAGATACATCGGGTGGTATCTTCCAGACCCTAAACTCGTGATCCTTGGTACGATCAAGGATGTTCGCTAGGGGCTCGGGGTGAAGAGACACCATAATATCAGAGTTTTGAGTCTGAGGGCCGAGAGAGCGGATAGTTTCCAGGGGTAATCGTTGACTCTCACAGCCCTGAGTATATACCTGGGTATGTGCATTTGGCAAATTCTCGTCAGATGGCTTTTGCTGAGGGGAAGACAAAGGTGTTTCCTTTACCACAGAAGCAGCAGCAGATACACTCGTAGCTTGAGACGCATGAAGTATCTGTCTCTGTTTCTTTCTTGGCCTAGGTGTTGGAGTAACTGATCGTGATCGGCTTCCCGCTAGAGGATCGTTCTCATCCAAACCTCCAATTCGGTCAAACTCAGCCTGTGTCTCTGCTCCGATGTCACCGTAACAAGTTTCTGCAGCCTCAGCATCATTCGGATCGTCCACATTAGGGATATTGCTTGTTGAAATGCTCTGGTGCTCTCTAAGGTGTTCTCTAATAGCCTCTTCACGTTCCATATGCATTCCATCGAACTCGTCCTCGGAGTCCGGGATTTCTATGGTCTTCAAAGGTTCTCGAGATGGTCCCTTATTTGGTGGCTTTGGTGACTTTGGTCTGGTCCTCGTTGGTGTGAAGTTCTCTTTATTACCAGGAGGTATCTTGAACCGAATTTGCTTGTTCGGCGTCACTTTAGCAGCCGACGACACGATAGACGTAGCTGGGGAGCTATGAGATGTGCTATACGAATCTTGGATTATTTTTTCTTCTTCCTTGAGCGTCTTGCTAAGCTTCTTGAGAATTGGGGAGGATACGTTGAGGCTAGTAGACTTTCCAGCCAGAGGCGAGTTTTCTGATATATTGAACCGAAGCACCTCTTTTGTTTCAAATGGCGTTGCTAGAGATTGGCTGGAAGATGGTATGACTGATCTCCGTCGAGGGTTGGTTGGGGTAACGGTATGAACCAGGCTCGGTACTGAGGACTTGATTCCAGTCCGTCGTTCTGGCTTAGTCTCATGAATATTAGATGAATCAAGCTCTTTTGGTTTTGTCGGAGTTTCCATTATGAGTTCTGCGTCGTCTTCCGAGTCGTTGATCTCATCACCCTTGACTGACAACAGTTGCGTGAGAGTCTGTGTATGGAAGCTGCTTGAAGGGTTGGAGGACGGAATATCTCCTCCAAAAGTCTTGCGCCTCTTCTTGTCTCTTGGCTTTTCATCCGCGACCAGTTCATCGCCGGCTGTCTTGCGCCGAGACTCCCGAACTCTCTTCTTAGGCTTAACTGGTTTTATTGGCGCAGGGGCAACTTGTTCTTCAGCATCGTCGTCCTCATCTTCCTCCTCCTCCGAATTGAGGAGGTTGTCAGGCATGGAGGGTGTGACGAAATCCATCTGGGTTAATGTGCTTTGCTTAGAATCTTTCAGTGCAGATCGAGGACGTCCGTAAGTTTTAACATGCTTGCGGCGCGCAGGAAATAATTTCTGCTTGGGAGCAGCGGCAGTAGATTTATACGACCCACTCGCCGACGGCTTGCCGCGAGATCGAGTCTGGGGTGGCATCGTTGCCCAAATGCCACAGCTGGGTGGGCTCTTATAGATACCTGATATCCACAAGGAGGGTGATCGATTTCCAATTCTATTGATTTCTTGAATACGAAAATGTTCTTGTTAGAAATCTGGAAGAGTTGCGATTCGGAGATGAATATTGGATAATCTTGTTTGTGAATGAGTAAGTTTAAATGAGATTTCACCTTCCAAAGTGTGATGTGTGATGTGTAAGGGGCAGCGCAGAGGAGCAGATTGATGCGTCATAAACGCGGTTAGGTGTTAAAAGTGGAGATGACACAGTTTAAGATATCGCGTCAAATGCATATCAATTAATAAAACTGGGGCCATGTTGTACAAGATGTACCCGCACCCGATAGATGAATTTAGTAATCTATCACTTTGTGGCTCCCCGCGCCAAGTCCCGCTGCCTGCCGTCGGCCGAGGTATGTGGGAAATATGTGGCCCTAACCCCTGCATGCCTGCCAGCTGCCTGCATTATGGATCGTAGGATCGGGATCGGCTTTAAGCTCTGAATCCCATTGAATCGGCAACTTGCTTCTTGTGAACCCCTTACCCGGAATCACTTGATTTTCTGGGTTTATTTGATCTTTTCTGGGGATGGGACCATCATATCAATTTAAGACTCTCAATTAGTAAGTTCTTTATGAAATCTACACAATTGACTAGCTTTGCTAACAAAGACTTAGCAATTGACCTCAGTTTCATGTTCTTCACTTCTATAGTCCTATAATTTTACCAATTATATATCTGGATCTTGCTTCCTGTCCGTCACCGAAACAAGCCGTGTCTGTCTCGGCCGAGTGCCTTAGATCTTGGTGTTGAGAGCTATAGAACGGCACTCAGCCGCGGCTAATTCGGCCACCCTCTACATAATTGGAGTAGAGCAGCCAAACCTGAATGCGACACTGAGAAATTCAATGAAACAACATTGGAACCTCGACGGCTACGTAAGGCATTCTCATATTGGTATAATGCCTGTGTCACGATCATAAGCACTTGGGTCTTCGTCGCTTCCTAAGCAAAGTCTCGGGTGCTTAATAAGAGCCTACAGCTCTGTCATCTTATATATAAGCTTCATGCTTCTTGGTAGTCTAAGAGCCGTTTGCCGTCGATCACCTCTTACTCTCATTAAACTAGTGGTATCTAGAAGCTACTCATCAACCACAATGTCGTCCTTCCCCTTCCATATAAAAGAGCACGTGCTCCCTTCGCAGCATGTGCGTGAGTACCCTCGCGCGACTCTGAACTCGCAGGAGGATGTGCTCTACATCAGTATCAAGCAGTACACCCCCATCGACAACCCTAATCCCCAACCAGGAGACATAACCATAATCGGCGCACACGCGAATGGTTTTCCAAAAGAGCTCTACGAGCCGCTATGGGCAGACCTGCACGCAGAGTCCCTAGCCTCGCAGAAGTCCGGCCAAGGCTTCCGCATCCGGAGCATCTGGATCGCAGACGTGACGAACCAAGGGTACAGCGGCGTGCTGAACGAGAACGTACAAGGCAACGACCCATCCTGGCATGACCACGCGCGCGACCTCCTCCACATGACCAACGTCTTCCGCGCGGAGATGCCACGTCCCTTGATCGGGGTAGGCCACAGCTTCGGCGCCGCCATCCTAACCAAACTTTCCCTACTGCACCCGCGGCTCCTAACGACCTTAGTCCTCCTCGACCCGACCATAACCACATTCTCCTTCCAGCGCAACGGCCCGGGCAAATCCGCAGCCCGGGCCTCCGCCTTCCGGCGGGAAACCTGGCCCACGGCCGCCGCAGCCGCCGAATCCTTCTCCAAATCCACCTTCTACCGGACCTGGGACCCGCGCGTCCTCGCCGCCTGGAGCACACACTCGATCCGCGCCACCCCTACCGCGCTCTACCCCTCCCCTTCCCCAACCGCCGACAAAGCCACGTTGCGCACGACCAAGCACCAAGAAGTATTTACCTTCTTCCGGCCGCTATGGCCCTACGTCGACGCGCAAACCCGCAAGATCGACCGCGACGGCGCCCCGGACTTCGACCCCGAGATGCAGGATAAACTCGTAACCTCCACCCTAACCCCGGAGATCTTCCCTTTTTACCGTTCCGAGGGACCCGATATCCTGAAGCACCTAGCCGAGGTGCGGCCATCTGTTCTCTGGGTCTTCGGCGGCGATAGTGATCTCGGGACCCCCGAGGCGCGGAAGATGAAGACCGAGCTATGCGGGACGGGCGGTGGGGGTTCCGGTGGGCTTGCTGAGGGCCGTGTAGGTTCGGTTGTTATGGAAGGGAGGGGACACTTGTTCCCCATGGAGGTCCCCGTGGAATGCGCGCGCCATGCCGCCGTTTGGATAGGGAAGGAGATGAGGCGGTGGCGGGAGCAGGAGCGTGAGTACGAAGAATGGACTAAATTGCCGGTGCGGGAGAGGACCATGCTGAGCGAGAAATTCCTTGATAACGTTGGTCGACCAAAACCAAGGAAAGGAAACGGATCCGTAGTGGGCACAGAGTCTAAATTATAGGAATTACTACGTAGAATACATCATATATCATTATCATGTACAAGGTCAACATACCCATTCTCCACAAGCAAGTCATTATCATCACATATAACCCGATTCTATTTTTAAAGAAAAGGGGGAGTAGCATTAAGACTCGTAGCATGTAACTACGAAGTAGCATAACATCATCGCGGGGGAATAGGTAGAGAGGTTTAGAAACGGATACTTGGAGACAAATTGGCCAATCTATCTACCCGATGAAGAAGATGTAAAGCCACCCGGTTGCAAAGGTAAAAGCAAAGCAAGTACTGTCCTTGCCAGGGCTGTCCAGTCTGATGCTTAAATTCAATCCCGCCTGGAATCATGTTGCATTCCTACGCCGAAACAACCTTTCCATGCATCAGACGTTCCTTTTCAACCCCTCCGTATCTCCAGCCTTGTTCCGACCTCCATCTTCGTTGTCGAGGTTCATGACGGGCGTAAGAAGGGAATTATGGCCGGTGTGCCAAGAAAAGAAAAATCCGGGCTACCCTACGAGAGGCGCGCCAGGATGACGAAGAAGAAAGAGAGAAAAAAAATCAATGCCTCATTTTCCTTCGTCAAATGCTGTCCGCGAATCACAATATCGATGCGTGATATTCGGACCTTGCTGTTCATTAAGAGTCGTGTGGCCGACTAAGAGAGATGGAAGGCTCCCTGACCTTCTCTGATAGCAGTGAAAAGCTGTCGCTTCATGCTGTCAATGCTGGTGTAGTCCGGCAGCTTGAGATAGTTTACACATGTCATGACGCTTGGGAGATAGTCGTCAGACGTGAAAGGTGGCTCACTGGGTTTACACACTACAGTGAACATGGGGGTCAAGCTCTTGAACCCTGCGACGGTGGTCAATATCAGGTCTTTAGGGGAGAATATGTCAGAATGCTTACCTCCAATGGGGAGTTTTGGACTACCAGTAGTGAACTGTAGAAAGTCGCGTCGTTGCGCGATAGTCAGTTCACTCATTGTTTGCAGGAGGTTTTTGACTGTTCTGCTGTCCATGTTGAATCCGTGATCGGCCTTGATGCTATCCATAAGAGCTAGAAGATATGTTAGCTTCGTAGATATTTATGGAAAATATTGAGGGGAACTTACTTTCAAGGGACCAATCCTCTTCGACACGTCCGAATAGTGCCACTAATTCATCAGGTGTGAAGGCACTCAGAGCAGAGTACGGGAATACCTGCGAGAAACCACTGCGGAAGGCTTCTACTTGGCGCTTGACGCCACGAGACAAAGTCGTGTCGATAACCTTCTCTAGGTAGGATTCAACGTTGTAGATGGTGACGGGGATATGAGAGCCGCCAGGCGTAAGTTCAATGTCAGGATATCCGGGCAATGTGAAATCTAATGCCAAATCCTCCAGTGTTCCGTTGTCGATAACGATCTTTTCAGTATCTGCAACCTTTTGTGCGGGAGTACGACGAGGATCTTCATCGATAGCCTTCTTCGCAATAGCGAATCTCTTTATGTGTTTCAGGGAGCGAGCCAACCCAGGATCTACTACCTTGACAGCGCCTAGCGACGGCTTCACGCCGGAAGAACCTTCGCCAATGCGGAAGAAGATTGGGTTGAAGTTTAGGTCGATGATCCGGGAATCTATCATAGATCGGGCGACAAACTTTCCAAGCATCTTAAATAGCTGGAGGATGACGTTGATACTCGGGTCATCGTCGTTTAACGGCCGAGGAAAGAGACCAGTAGACCCGGAGATAAATTCACCCGAATCGTTAGAATCCATATCACGCCAGAGCCTAAGCTTCTTCTTGGAGAACTCCTTTGACACTGTCGAATAAAACTCGAGAGTGGGCCCAAGACCCGTTCCGACCTCCTCAAAATATTCGACCTCTAAAATGCTCTGTGAGCTGCCATAGAGTTCCATCACCTTTAAGGCGGACTCCAATATCTTAGACCGCGAGATTCGGACTTTCTGACGTTGAAGCCGACCAAGGAATAAGTGCTCGTCTCGTCGGTCACGACGCGATATCTCCTCTTGTTGAGCATTTTGCCATCGACTCATAGAACGGGCATAGCCAAACGAGGTTGACTGGAGGAATAAGTGACGTGTCTCAAAGGGGAAGAGGAAAGGATACAGTCGAGCCAGATCCTCGCTCCATCCCGGTAGACAATTGCTTGCCACAATAAGAGGTTCCTCCAGTTGTCTGTTGAGCTTAGCAGTCAACTTGGTGTTGACGAATTGTGATAGGGGCTCAACATTCAATTTTAAGGTATTCTTATTCTCTACTAGAATATCATCAATGTTTGCGTTCAAGTCGTGTAGAATGTTTAGTAGACGAAGAATAGACGCAGTCGTCGGGTTGTTTGCAAGTGAAGCCGGCACTCCATTCACCTCGGATGAGCCATCGAAGGAAGACCCGAAACCGATAGGTTCAGCAGGAGGTGGCCCCGGAACTCGGCGGAATTTGATGACGTGCATGGTAGACCAGAAACTACGGCCTAGGTGATCCTCAGCGAGGTTGGCAAGGTTATGGACCGCCCGGTAGATGGTGGTCTCATTTGGAATCACCCGGTCATCTAAACTGAATTCAATGTGCCAGTCTTGAGGCACGGACTGAATCGCAGCTGCGTAAGAAAGTGGCCGAGATGCTGAGGGAGTCGGAGTTGGCGTAGCCTGTTGCGACGCCGACGGCTGAGGAGGCGCACTGCGAGTTGGGAGACTTGTGGAGACAACCTGAGCCGGTGTGGGAACCCGAGTCCCATCCTCTTTCCTGGCGGTTATTCTTCCACCAGCAGCCTCCACTAAGTTGACCGCAGAGGGATCCGAGGGGGGTGCGTCTTCCATGTCCTCGTCGAGTTCACCTACAATGGCGTCGAGAGCGCTGCTATCGCCGGTTTCCGCTTCATCATCCTCGTCAGTGATCGGCTTCTCATCCGCGCACTCCAATGCATTCTGCAAATCCTCGTCGTCCTCGGGAGGGGGCGGAGGGGGTGGAGGAGCTTGTGATTCACTTGGCTGCGTAGGTTGGCGCCTAGCTGATCTACGCAAGATAGCCTTCTCTCGGCCAGAGCCTGGCGTCGACGTCGCACTAGACGGGGTATCAGGCTGACCTGGCTGTCTCGATTTAGATCTTCGTGGGGGGCGAGAACCGGAGGCTTGAGTCGGAATCGGAGGCGGGTTGCCCGGGTATCCCGACTCCATTCGCTCGGCAGAAGCTCTCAATCTTTCGGTAAGGCGTTCAGTAGAAGGCATTCCTGCTGAGCTAGCTATCGTAGCTAATGCTCTAGTTAAACTTTCACGAGATCTCGGGCCGCGATGGGGTCGCTCATGAAGACTTATTCGAGGCCGTAACCAGTCGTCGAGGGCTTTGAAAGTGGCAATGGCATGAATGTGGACATTAATGCTTCGGAAAGAGCGCGGAATATCAGAGTCATCGTCTGCGACCAATCGAAGTCTGATTTGCTTCGCTAACATCGACGCTGCGCTGCTTCGATTGCCATCGAATGTGCTGTGATGGACAGTAATGACCTCGAAATGCTCTGACCGGCTAAGGAGATCTTGAAGTTTGTGGATAAGGAGACTGAAAGGAGTAGTTGGAGAATCTGCGGTTGCAGTCTTAGGCCGCGAGTTAACGTAGCGACCCATGAACACTTCAAGGAATGAAGCTCTCGCGGCGTTGGCCAACGTATCATCAGGATTGCTGAAAACCTCCTCTAAGACACGAACGAGACCGGACGCGAGCAATTCGGCGCTTGTCACACTGTCAAGCACATCAGCATCGAAGTAGTTCGCCAACGTCTCAAAGAGGGCGGTCCCAGTAGCAGGGGATAGATCCTTAGCAGTCCTTTCAAGATAAAACTCTCGAAGTCCAGTAGCTAGCAATTCGAGGTTTTCAAGAATTTTCTTAGCCTTCTTCCTCATGTTTTTGCTATGCTTCTCCGTTTCGTGAGTCTCTAGGAACTTCTTCGCCGCCTCCGCGATGCGTGACTTCATGGATGGCATATCACCAACGAAAGGACGCGGAGGTCCGTCAACAGACATAGTGGATCCATCGGAACTAGCAGGAGATCCGGACATATCGTCGTCTTGGTTATCATTCTCCTGATCATCCTCGTCATTCTCGTCCTCGTCTTCATCTTCATCCTCGCGGTCCTCATCTTCCTCATCCTCGGAGCCATTGTGTATAGAGACCCTGTCGCCTTCGTCTCCGGACGCCATACTATGGTCTTGCGGTGTCTCAGCCGCCTTGGTCTCGGGTTCTTGATATTCAGCAGCCAGCTTCATTATCTCGATGATGACCCCTTCGCGGTAAATCTGATAGCGGTAGATATCATCTAGGCGATTTAGTAGAAGTTCCGTAATCTGGATGGCGGACATGACGAGTGATGGATGATCCTGCTGAGACAGTATGGCAGCGAGGAACGAGGCATAAGGAACCGCTTTCAGAGCGTCAACAAGAATATCCCTATCCAAGTTGGACAGCATCTTCAATTGAGCGGTAAGCACCTTCTGTCGTACATTTAGATTCACAGTGCTTGAAAAGGCGTCCGTCAAGGTAGGAAAGAGGATCAGTGCGAATCTTCTGACTTGGTCCTTGCATTCGTCGAGTAATTCTAATCTCTTCTCGTTGGATGTCTTTCTATGAGATCCAAGAGTTGATGCAAGAATACGCTCAGGGCGATCAAGATCGGCAGCCAGCAGGGCCGCCGCTGAACCATCGTTAAGCTTGAGGCCTGGGAGCAGCTCGCAGACGACGTTGAGTGTCTCGATAATCTGCTCACGCGGGCGGTGGATTAATGCCTGCATGATCACTACACTATCCAGCCTCGAGGCGACATCTTCCGTCTCACTAGGGGGGGAGACACCGGTGAGGATCTGATAGAGGGTTTCGACTACGTTCAACTTGAAGAGTTCAGCAGATAAGCTCGGACTGGCACGAGCAGTGATTGCTAGGACCCGAAGGAATTGTGTGTGAATATTGGCGCTGATGAGGTTGGTGGTTCCTGGGACTAGGAGTCTCAAAACGGCCTTCAGCAAGTCCACACTGACAAGTTGCTCGAGCTTTGACGATTGGTACTTGAAACTTTCTATAATTCGAGTAACGCAAAGCGAGGCTTGTTCTACAACTCGTTGATCGCTACTGCTCAACACATTAAGAAGGATCGGCATGACCTGGAAAATGACGGCGAACGAATCTTCCGGGATATTGCGGCAGCAGTTGGCAGCAGTGGTAACAGCAGTCCGCTGCGTACCCGTGGGGAAGAAGTCGAGATAAGTTAGACAAGCAGTCAAACCGCCTTCCCTAACGATGCTCGTAGGATATTCGACGGAGATCTTCTCTAGTGTGCTGAGAGCTTGCTCTGCAAGATCAATATATTGAATCTCCAAGAGCTTCTGGCATAGGATAGGCACAGCACCACCATACACCACGTTGGCGGCGCTTGCCGGAAGAGCCTCCATAAGGTTAGCAAGACACCGACACGCGAGGAGCATGATCTCGGAATTTTCCTCGCCAGTAATCTCGTTGGGCTGCATCAAGACTACCAACTCCTTCACAAAAGCGTCAGGAGAGAAATGACCTGACAGGTTGTCCTCGTTAGAAACAAGGAGAATCTCGGCTAATTCCTGCAAGGCAACGAGTTGTATGGTAGGATCCTCCTTCTGTCTGAGATTGTGAAGAATATCACGTAGCCTTGAAGAGATGCCGGACATCATGCCAGTTAATGCTCTAAGCGTACTAGAGAGACCCGACCCGTGAGGACCACCGAAACCACCGAACGGATCGTCGTCGTATGGACGATGAGGTTCTTCATCATCGTCATCGTTCTCGTCGCTGTTATCATCATCGGGGTCATGCGCAGGGGGTGGCGGGGGCGGGGGCGGAGGCTCCGTCTCATCTTCATGTTCTTTGGTTCCCGTCATAGTCGTATCTGGGTCGGGGGGAGGCGGAGGATGGTTGCTAGATGTCCGCTTTGATCGCCGCGTAGAGCTAGAGGCAGCTGAGATGGTCGGATCTAATTGAAAAAAGTAAGCATCAAGAGGGTTCTCAAATCCAAACATAGAAATATTTTCATACCTTGAGTTGCCGGGGTTGCCTTTTTGTTGCGGCTCGACTTGCGGCTAGATGAGGCTGAGGATGCATTTGTAGAGTCCTGCATTCTGGCGGCGGGTGGGGATGGGTCGGAGCTATCAGAGACAAACATCAATTAGCATTAATTCACAATGTAATTAACGTGTTTACAAGGTGATTGTAGGTTACTCGGAATAGCATGAAAGCAAAAGAGAATGGACCATACCCAGTAGGACTAGCCATAGAAGCTGTATTCTTTCCTTTCCGCTTCCTTACTGAAGGAGATGCGGTAGTAGTAGGAGTGGCGGGGGTAGACTCGGGTGTTGGCTCAGAAACCTTCTGCCTCTTAGTCCTACGTGTAGAGGAAAGTGGTTCCAAGAGCGATTGTTGCTTGGGTGAGTTGTTTTCTGTGGGGGACGGCTTTCTCTTTCGCGATGACGTCGGTCTCGAGTTCTGTGGGTATTGGTTTACGTTCGTCTCGGCAACAGCACCGGCGTTCGCTCTAATGGATTGATTGCCGGACGTTTGGCCAGGAGACGGATCTGCTGATTGCGCTCCTTGGCTCGCTGCGTTGCGCGCAGAGGAGCGGGTGACTCTGGACGACATGAGTACTTGTTCTGACGACCACTTACAAAATAAGTGGTCAAGCTCGAAAAGAAAGGGTGGGTAGAGCAAGAGGTAGGCTAGAGGCAAGAGAGAAGCTTGATTGAGACGAGGTAAGTGAAGGTGATTCTGATAAGCCTCGCATCAAAAAGCTTGGACGGTGGGATAGGAGTTAAGTTTAATTTTCTTAGAAGCACCTGTGCATTGCCCGAGGCTGCTGCTACTGTGTTGCTGAAGTAATAGGCAGCACGACGAACGGAGATACCCAGCGCAAGTGAATGGTTGTGATTGCTTGAGTAAGGTGGCAACAAAGAAGGTATGAGGCATCAATCAAACGACGATAGATGCTTTAAAATTCAAAGCTTATACCCCTCTCCGTCAAATATGTGTTTCTCATAGCTAACCACAAGGCACTAGCCGAGAGCTGCACAGTGCTAGGTGTCGGAGATTGATGACGATGGGTGGCTTGAACTTTATGGAAGGGATGGAAGATGACGAGGTAGAAGGTACAGGGTAGTGTACGAGGGGATGGCGGAATCGAAGGAGTTCGGGATGATGGAGAGTACGAAAATGAAGGCTTAGAATATCGAGGTTTGATATGGGGTAAAAAAAATAAAGTGGTGCCTCGTCGGGATGGAAAGGTACCAAGGTATAGGACAGTGTACGTAGACGGATATGTTTGGATGAGTCTCAAGGCTGAGAAAGAGGGAAGGCGTGATTGAGTGGAAGTTTAAAAATTATATCGTACCTGGGTGATAATGATGAGTTCGAATATGCTGGCGAGGACGGAGCGGCCGATCGCAAGTTCAGGTTCGGGTTGAGGTCTTGTATGGGAGGAAGTCGCGCTGCTTGAGGACCGTTATCGACTGCCGATCTAGAGCGCGGGTTCGCAGCAGAGGGAGTTCGGTCTGCCATGAGTTACGCCATGAGGCACGGCAGCAGGTTGGTTTCGGATGATGTCGAATACTGTGTGGCGCTCTCTTGATTCGTTATAATTATCATTCGATGTCCGTCTTCTCTCTTCTTTTTTTTTGATTTCGTTAAAAAATACTTCAAGTCCCACTGATTCGGACAAGAATGTGGGAGTGGGATAAAAACTATGTCGTCAGAATCGATTGACGACGATTCAATACGTATTCGGCTTTGTAGGGACGAATGCGGATAATTTTATCGATCTGTCACGAGCTATGTCAACAAAGTGATATGATAGATAATTATGTTGTCGCTCTCGTTATCGTCGCCTTTCCCGTCGAAGATTTGAGACGTACGTAGTTGGACGTTTTATCGGAGGAGGTTCATTCGAAGATGCATCAGCGGGCGGTTGGATGGTTGGGCTATGTACATAGGTAAAGGTGGGCTATGAGTGGGTTGTGGATTGTGTGTGTGGTTCAGTGAGTGGTGTGTGCGTTGTGCCAGAATTTACTAAGACCGGTCGCCAGCCGTGCTCCTCTAAATCCCTTGTAGTAGTTCGTGCGGGTACTAGGGGGTGTACTGGGTGTACTGGTGTAAGATGCTTCGTTGATCGTGTAGCAGCAGGGGTGCAGATAAAAAAAGTAAAAAGAAAAAAAGAAACAACTTACCGTACTGTATCTTGGACATTAATAATAATATTCAATGCTAGAATGAGGATTACACGAACTAAATTATGCCCAGGTATGCATCTGAATGGATGCTTTACTGTGAGTCGGTACGGGATTATACTGTATGATGTTGCGATTTAGCCAAAGGGGTGTCATTATGAACGCTTACTTTCTACCTATTCAAATCCCACTAAACGAACGATAACAGCAGCTAGCCGTTATCAATGAAAGACCCATTAACACTTAAAGTACCTCGTTAGCAGCTTTCAGCCACATACGAATTAGCACTAGCTCTAGCTATCATAAATCAACTCATGCAGCTACTAATACTGCGGCTTCTAGTGACTTCCTTCATAATTACTTGCTTTTTAATGCTTGCACTAATATTTGAATAAGTCTACGATGTATTAAGTCTAGTACCTCTGAAAATTACACCAGTCAAGTTATGACATCACCTTTTCACAACGACAAAGCCACCTACCCACATATATTCCGGATGTGATTTTATTACGGATCGATTTCCAATTAATACATTAGTGTTAACCTCCAACACAAGCACCATACGAGCACTTAATAGATACAGGATCTCCCAAGGTATCAAGGGAGCCCCTTTTCGCTTTCTTTCCATTTCTTCTCCAATTGATAGGACGAGGGCTCTCGTAAAACTTTTGTCAAATTCCCCATTTCTTTTTGTCCGACGTGGCTGGCAGGCGTTGGTTATCTCGGAGTTTCTACCAATCATAACGTCAAGGAACAATTTGATTCATCGTCGCGTAACGAGGACAAAGATATCGGCTTGAAATAGGTGCTGATAAGGGGCCTATCCAGTCCACCAAAAGCAAATATTAAAAATTAGGTCGCTTCGCAATATCTGACGACATTTGACAGCTTTCAAAACTTGTTATTAGGTATGATCACGAGAACCTATGCTCCTCTCCAAATGTATAGCTAGGATCAAATTTATATACATCTCTTCATGACTTTAAACTGTTGATGCCATCTTCGTACTCTCCCAGGTCATATTCGTTAGGGTAATTCTCTAGGTGCTGTTTCAACTCCTCCATCTGAGCCTTCAAATCAGGGGTCATCTCCTCGTACACGTCCTCAAACATAGTCCGGATAGCTGGCTTCTTCTCTCTCTCCGCTTCCGAAAACGCTTTCAAAACATCCTTCTTGATGCTTTCCTTAGCATCTTTCTCCTTGGACTCGTCCCAGAACCCCCTTGTTTCCATATATTTCCGTAGTCTTGTGATAGGGTTATCTCGACGTTTCCAATCTTCGACTTCAACCCTTGCTCTATATGCGTAGGAGTCGTCGGATGTGCTATGGTGACTAACACGGTAGCTCATCGCTTCTATCAAGACCGGTTTCCCTCCATCTTCGAGGGCCATATCTCTCGCCTTTTTAGTGGCCTCTCTCATAGCCCAAAAGTCGTTTCCGTCAACTCGTACAGTGTCAATTCCGTACCCGATGCCTCGACTAGCAATACCATCACCCCGGTATTGGTCTAGGGTCGGTGTTGATATTGAATAGCCGTTATTTCGGCATATGAAAATCACAGGGCAAGACCGTGTGGCGGCAATGTTCAATGCGCCGTGAAAATCGCCTTCGCTTGCAGCACCTTCGCCGAAATAGACTGCCACAACGCGGGGAGGTAACGACGGATCATTGATACGCTGCATTTTTAGAGCATATGCCGCGCCAGATGCTTGTGGTAGCTGAGTCGCCAAGGTCGATGATATCGTGTGCTATATGTGAGAATTAGCAGTGGACTTAGCAATGAATAGACAAATTCAAACATACAATGTTAAGCTCTTTGCTGCCGTAATGTACTGGCATGTTTCTTCCTTTCCCAATATCGCTCTTGTTTGCAAAGAGCTGATTCATAAATTGCCTTAAAGTGAACCCCCGGTATGCGAAAATACCCTGCTCACGATATTGACAGAAGACTACGTCTTCGTTGTCCAAAGCTGAGGCAGATCCTATGCTAATGGCTTCTTCGCCAGCCGAAACCATATAGAAACTTATACGTCCCTGCCTCTGTACATCATACATGATGGGGTCCATTATTGAAATAGTTAACATAGTCTTATACACCTTTACTATCTCCTCTTCGCTAAGGTCCGGTTCAAACGAGGGGTCGACAATGTTGCCATCTTGACCGACCGCTCGATACGTTGGCAAGGCAGGTAGGTCGGCAGGTAGCACGTATTTAAGATCGTTCGTAAAATCACTTTTCACGGCGCCTGGAAATGATACATGTTTCGAACCAAGTCGTTGCGATATGCTGCTAGATGATCGGGCGGTTAATTGTTGGAAACTGGGGGAACGTAAACAAGAACCGCGGGGTGGAGAGCTCGCGGCCCTCTGTAATAACGCTCTTGGGAATATGCGTGTTTTCATTTTGACTGAACCATAGTATTATATGGCTGAACAATTAGTTCAAATTGCAATTGAATCTGAATGGAAAGAATTGACTCCAAGATTGTTGATCTGACATGCCCAAATAATAGGCGGGAATCCGAGGTTAACGACGTCACTTAAGCCGGTGTAAAGCGAAAGCCGGTCCAGGCCGAGAAGATCTTCAGAGAACATCTCTAGCTTTTTAATATATCGGTATTATATAATACGGTGGCATACATACAATTGATTTAACATATAGTTATAATTATACTTATTTATTTTCATTACATTCCAGTATAATTAATGTTTTTATCTTCTTCAAATAGTTCGAAAGTTAGCGTGTTAAATATCCTCACCTCTTTCGAGGAGTACTAACATGAAGATTAGGGATCTATGCTCACCACCTTATATCGTCTATCCACTTGTCTGACAAAATTACCAAGTGAACACAGGATAAAAACCACAGTTTCACTAAGCAGTAGATTCAAAGAGTAGATATATATCAAACAGGCCATACGTAGCATCAGTCTAATGGATCTTTGTGCACACGTGACGACATTTCTAGACGTGATGTTCTTGATAATAAAGCCCTATGCCGGGATCCACTATCGCCAACCTTGAGCTCATACCCTACCTAGAATCTAGATAGTAGTCCACGAGTGTCTGTAACAACACGGCTCTGCATATCCCGTACTCTCGTGCTCAAGATGCACAGTTTGAATTCAAACAAACCTCTTCAATCCCACCATCTCCCAATCCGCTTCTCTTCGTCTACCCGACTCACTTGCCTCACAAAACCACTTCCATCTTCCTCTATCTTACCATCTCAATTCCATTCCGCGGCCAGTATAAAACAAGAAGCCAAGTCTTGCCTCGACATTCAAAACACTTGATCCCTGCATCTATGCAACGAGAGGGTATCCATCCCACCAACAACCATCAAAATGGGCATGGCAGAGAACGTCGCGGCCTTCGTCGTGGTCTTCGTCATCGCACTCCTGATCATACTCATCGCCTACGGTGGTATTTCGTCGACCCACTACTTCGGACTGATCATGTTCCGCAACCAGCAAGCCGAGAAGGAGGCTCGACGGCAGCGACGAGGACAAGGACGAGGACGAATGCCCGCGGAAGTAATGCCAGCACCGACGCTATTCGTACCAGCAGAGCACTTTTGGGCAGTCCCGGAGCCGCAGGTGGAAGCTGGCACCGGTCCCAGCGCTGCTACTCATGCGACTCAGACGTCGACGGCGGGTCGCGAGAGCCAGCATCGACAGACCGAGGAAAGCCAGCAGCGGGAGGACCCGACTACAGACGCGGGCGCAGCCAGCGACGCATCTGCTGCCCCTTCGCAGACTTCGTCTACTGCGGCCCAGATCGGTCGTCACTAAGGTGAGTACCTGCTATGAATTGTCAGTGACCTGACGTATGGTAGAAGCTGTCACGCCTATGATATCCATGTTGAGTTCCAAGGGAAAGGTTACGATTTCAGATCTTAGAGATGAATGTCTTAAATTCGACCAATCGCCTTCTACCCCAGACATTTAAACCCCCAAAGTCTTGGCGCCCACACCCGATACCCTGATCCCTGAGACTCCCATCTGTGGTCCACTGTGGCTAGTACCTATACCCACGCCATCGCCTAGAACTCTTTCGCTTCGCGGAAAGCCACCCCCGAAAGTTACCCCCACATAGCACATGCCGGGATCTGATGGTCCCACGCCCCTCTGAAGCGAAGCAGCAATTTCTAACCGTAGCTCCAAACTTTCGGCTGACTGGTAGCTAACCTCCAAACTCGACATCTTAGGATCCCACCTGTGAATACTGGCGACGGCCGAAAACTGCGCATAATCATGGCCGCTCGCACGTCAGTCCTTCGCACAGTTACACGAAGACAGCCCAATTGCTTTTCCCTCGCTTCCCCGTCTCGACAAGCAAAACTATTCACCACTACCCCACGCAATTTTCAACCCTCAACATCCACGGCTAGCAACGATGGCACCAGCAGTAAGATAAACAGAGATGGGACGACGCATTTCGGCTTTCAGGATGGCTTCTCCGAGTCCGAGAAGACGGAGCGCGTAGCCGATGTCTTCCACAGCGTGGCCGAGTCCTACGACCGCATGAACGATCTGATGTCCTTTGGCTGGCATCGAGTCTGGAAGTACGTCAACCTCCTTCCCTCAGTGTCAACAAGATCACAAACCAACTGACAAAACCCAGGGATCACTTCGTCTCAAGCCTCAACCCCGGCCTCTCCTCCACCGTCCCGCCAACGCCCCAACGCATCCTCGACATAGCCGGCGGCACCGGCGACATCGCCTTCCGCATGCTGCACCACGCACACACCCTGAACCACAACCCCTCGGTCCACGTAACAATCTCCGACATAAACCCCTCCATGCTCTCCGTCGGCAAGTCCCGCTCCCTCTCCCTCCCCGCCCCGCAACAATCCTCCCTCTCCTTCCTCGAAGCCGACGCGACCTCGCTCCCCCCCTCCATCGCCCCGTCCTCCATCGACCTATACACCGTCGCCTTCGGCATCCGGAACTTCAGCAACATCCCGGCGGCTCTCTCCGAAGCGTACCGCGTGTTAAAACCCGGCGGCGTATTCGCCTGTCTCGAGTTCAGCAAAGTCCAGTCCTCGCTCTTCGACGCCGTCTACAAGCGCTGGAGCTTCAGCGCCATCCCCCTGATCGGCCAGCTCGTTGCTGGGGACCGCGATTCCTACCAGTACCTGGTGGAAAGCATCGAGCGATTCCCGTCTCAGGAGGAATTCCGTGGGTTGATCGAGGACGCAGGCTTCGTTATCGGGGGCGACGGCTATGAGAACCTGACTGGTGGCGTGGCTGCTATACACAAGGGGATGAAACCTCTATGATCCGGTCTTCGGTCTAGCTAGGCCCTAGGTAATCCCACAACCGATGGACGGGAATGGAGGTGGTGGGCAGGGGAAGAGACTTGTATATACATCACACCGCGTGTAATATCTGCGAGGAGGTTACAGACAAAAGGGAAGCAAAAAAGGTAGGAGGCGGAATCTAGTCTCAGTTCATTGTACTATAGTAGCTAGAGAAGAACTCGCGCGGTTCGTTCCGCATACTCTCCCCTAATAAGAACATATGTGGCCAAGATATTTGAGACAATTCATATGATGTGACCTATACCTAATCTAAATGCATTGGTAGAACCATACGTGGAAGCTAAGCTATAACCAACCACGGCCTTATAAAACGTAGCATAGGAACTGACATATCCTAACAACGAGCTTCCTACGGATGTATAGATAGGGTGGAAAGCTTGCCTATGAGAGTAAGTTATCTGGGCTAGGTGTGTAGAGTTATATCAAAATTACGTCCTCATTAAAATCAACATACAGTCACCATCATAACTAGTCACAAGGAATACGTAGGCGTTTCTCATATAATCCATTCGTACGGCTGTATTTGCAATAACCTATCTCAATGACCCCGAACCGATATGGCCCAGGTTCTCAGGGAAGAAGGCGCAAGAAAATAAACCGATCCCCTTTTTTAGCCCGCGATGGTTGTGAAATCAGAACACTCGTACATCTAAGAACTAAGCATTACCGATGAGCTCTCGTGCAAACCGAAACGCAACCGTTCCCGCCAGTATGTCACAGAGGCCCCCCTTCACGTTTTTCCCCCTGTAAAAAACTTCCTTCGCAGGCCGGCAGAATCTCTGAACTCCACCTGGTAAAAAAAGACGAGAAAGTTGTTTCAAGGCGAAGAGCCGCAAAACACAAAATTCCGCGCGAGACCGCGCAAGGCCATTAGTAGAATATCAGTCGATTATGAGGTTGGGAGGATTAAATCGACGAGTCGTTCATGAGTCGCCGGCAGGAGCCGGAGAGGCAGTTCCGCCCTCGCCTTTGCCCATTCCTCCTCGACCGCCTCGACCGCCTCTACCGCCCCGGTCACCTCTACCACCACGTGCTCCACCTCGACCGCGCTGACGACCAGTTTCCGGGCCGCTCTCGCCACCACTAAGGGCGCCGCGGTCACCGGCACTGCGGTATCCACTCGCGTTGTCACGGCCGCGACCGGTTCCCCAGGTACCAGCTCCTCGGCCTCCGAAGATCTGCTTGTTGCTTTCGCGAGGCTGGAAGATTTTCACTAAGGGACGCGATCGATCTTCAGAATGACGAACCTTGAAGTCGTCGGAAAGGCTTGCGTAGGCAGTTTCTCGGTCTTCGACTGTCTGGAAATGCACCACCTTATTGTTACTGGCATTTCCCCACTTCTCAATCTTCACGATCTTCGCCTTGTGTTCTTCGGGGAAAATTTCGCGAGCTTGATCGTCGCTCTGCACATTCATCACGAAGAGGCCGATGATACTGTCGGCGGGGGTACGAGGTGCCGGGGACGGCACAGTTTCCGGACCGTTGGCTGATCCATTGGTGCCCGCGGGCTTCTCGTTCTCTTTACCACCAGCTGCGCTAGGAGCTGGAGATGACGCGGTCGGCTTAGGCGTGGCTGATTTCGGAGGTTGTAACGGGGTCGCCGCAGTAGGCTTCTGTCCTGCCGCTGAAGGAATTCGCTGCGGACCGGAGATTCCGGGTGTAGACGATGTAGCGGGGACTGTAGAAGCTGTAGGGGCTGCCGGGGGCAAGCCAGGAGCTGGGGAAGGAGTACTCTGAGGGATAGTTTGCTGCTTAGCACCACGATGAGAGAAGTTGAATCCCTGAGCCCGCATCTCCGTACCAATACGGCCATCCTGAATCTCCAGAACAAGAAAACCGAATGCAGCATCTGCCAAGTTAAAGTTCCACATGTTCTTGAACGCACTTTCATCTACTTGACCTTGAGCGCCAGGTCCAGTAACGGGTCCGCCGAAAGGGTTTCCACCAGCCGCAGTTCGTGGCATCTTGTCAACTAATTCTAGCGCGTTTCGGAGAAGGTTTTGCTGGGCTTCATTCTGTTGAATAGCAGGTTCAACTTCACCCTTCACTGTCTCCCAGACATCGTTAAACGATGCCTTAGAAGCGGCAAGCTTACCACGGTAATGGTCGAGAGTCGGGTTGACGCTAAACTCGTTGTAGGAGCTGCCGTATCTGAAGTGCAAACCGGCACTGATAGAGAAGTCTGCCTTGAGACTGACCGAGAGCTGGTTCAAAATGCCCTCTCGGGCTGGGGAAGCGTGTGTAACGAATATACGCGTCTCCGTCGGATCGTAAACACGGTTAGCGGTATCAACCAGCTCTCCCATCTGAAGTAGCGTGGTCCACATTGTGCCCTGACCACCGGCAATGGTGGTTCGTCCCTCGCCGTTGTCGAAAAGCTTGTGCATGACTACGGCACCTCCGAGTCCAAGAAGCCTCAACTTGACACCTCCGATCTCGAGAAGCATAGATCGAGCTTCGTCGATGATGTGCAAGTTGTGCACCTTGTACTCTCCCGACCGGAACTTCTCCAGAACGCGGACGTCCTCACATGCACCCCAGACCGTATAAACCGGCACGTCGAGTTTAACTTGACCGCTGATAAGAAGGGGTAATTCGGACAGAGGTAGTTCTTGGGGTGGAAATCGAGCCTTCACAGAACCGGGTCCACCTTGGCCAATGGCCTTCTTGACTTCTTCGTTAATCAAAGGCGAGTACTGGGCGACATGCTTCAGAGTCCTGTTTCGTAATGGTTAGACCGCTGTCCAGAAGGCTTGACTAACAATATGTGACTTACTTTTCTGCGATGCGCTCAAGCGATGTATCGTCGTAAAACCCGAAGTCGCCAGTATGGATAATGTGGTCGGCTCGTGCGGTCTTGGCGAGATCATTCAACGATCGCAGGTTTCCTGTGACAATTTTCTTAGCTCCAAATCATAGCTCCATTTCATAAAAGTTCATCCTACCTCGAACATCTGCTATGCATAAAACTCGAATGGGTCCCGATTGGATTACACGCCCTTGGTTAGGAAGTAAAGGTACAGCGCCGGGAGCAGGTTGACCAGCGTTCGGGTGGCCACTAGTAGCACCGTTGGGCATATAGCCTTGGTTTTGATAACTACGCGACTGCGAGATGTTAGAAAACGTGGATTGATGCCTAAATGTAGCAAGACTAGCATTGCGTGGACCGGGCTCTTGGAAATGACGAAGCTTGCCGCCCGAGCCCGGTTGAGGATACAAGCGATTAGGTCCGCGATGCTGATCGCGAACCTGATGCCGAAGAGTTGTGATGGGCGCATCTTCCCACTGGGGGTGAGACGATTGGGGGCTGTAGTGCCAAAGCATGTGCTGCTGCTGCTGCAGTCTCAAGTATGATGACAAGTCCGCATGCAATATGAGGACGTAGGGTGGAGGGGCAGATGTAGTTGGGCGATGGAAAGATGAATGAGGCATCACAGCCTCAGAGGTAGTAGGCCCTGCCATGGGAGTAGGATGGTGGTAGGGTTGAAGATTGTATTGGTTGTTGGGAGCCATCTTGGATAGGATGACAAGTGAACTGGTTTGTGGTACAGAGCCTCGAACAAGTAAAGAGGCAGAAAAAAGGTGCGGTGATGGTGTTTATAGAGGGACAGGAAGCTTGCTCATCTTGTGATGATATAATTCGAACTGGAAAATATTAGGAAAATGGATAGGATACTTACTGCCATGAGGGTGATCCGCAGTTATAGGATATGATGGCTATCTAATGTGATCTTGAAATCGTGCCACCAGCGGTGATTGCGAGGTGCGTATACAGTGTCGAGGATTGAAGGGTAGAAGTCGTGAAGAAGGCGACGTTGCGCGTGGATGATATGAGTGATCGTAAATGCCAGCGGAAGTGGCTCGACCAGATGAGAAAATGGGTTTAGGTATGGTTCAATAACAAGAACACAAAAGGGTATCTTAAAAAAAGAAGAATGGCCTAACGATCGATGAGGACCCGATGGTTAAAAAGTAGGATTGGTGCTGAAAGATCGTCATGCAAAGAGAAGTTGAGGTTGAGGTATGATGATGGAAGCTCAGAAGCTTTTGAATTTTCGAGGCGACAAGTATTAGGTGAACGAAGGTTTGGGGTGTCAAAAAGTTCGACTGGGGATAGGGAAGTCGCGACAATCACAAGCCGTAGTAATTTATTATTGGCCAGGAGCTTCAGCCTCGACCCACTTTGTGATTCACAGGTACAAGATACCCCCCAAATTGCCTACCTTTTTTATCTGTGATCCGGGAAACATCTAGGTACCTGGGTACACCAAATTTTATTTCCAAAATACTTTGGTACCTGGACACTTGCAGGCGCCTTAGGCAAGAGCGAAGTAAAATTCCAATTCTTGGGTTAGTACCCAGGCATCTTTAATATTTACATAAGCATTAACCGATATTCTTAGCCAAAGAATAATTATCACATCTAAGAAAAACATACCTACATAGGTACATACTGAAAGGTGGGTGGTAAAAGGCAGTGTCTTGATCGTCCATCGCATCTACCTACTATGTACCTAAGTAACACAGGCTATCATCTTAACGTCGCGGTATTTGACTGAACTCTAGATTTATGTTTGTAACTGATCGATATATATACCTAGTAATGTCTACATTAATTAATGGGCTTTTAAGATAAACCCATCCTCGACGTAGATATATATAAAAAACGAGAAAGAGAGAGGTTATACCTTACATAAGTTGATTTCAACGATACCCTTTAGGTAAGGTATTTCCTAAAGGGGTAAAAACATCTGATACCAGGTACTTACGTAGGGTATGCTAACTTTATCTTAAAAGCTGTTTCAAACAAAACGCTAAATTAGGTCTACATCATTTAAGACAACATTGAACATAGCGATATCTCCTCGCCTCTTACCTACCTACCTTATCTTTATGCCATTGTATACTTATATAATGTCTGCTTAGGAAGGGCCCAGAACCCGATGATATAGTAGCCACGCCAGGAACAAATCTGGCTCTATACTATAATTTGTACGACCTTAAATAATTTAGGGATATTTCCAGTAAAGTCATAGAAAATCTGTGATCTAAGACGTTAAATTTGATTGCCATTGATATCTACCGTCTATGTATGTCTTCAAGTTAAAATATAGAGTCTAGGGAAACATTCCTCTCTCTAAAAACCGAAAGAATCATAACTCCATATATGATGCTCAGCAATGATACTTGAATTCGAGGATATGGCTAACAATCTATCTACATCATGCCCGGCACACAATCGGCCCTTGGCTTAGGATGCACAATGAGATAGGCAAGCTTAATTGACAGTATCACAACACAGGTATTCACTCGTAAGATGGTGTATTTAGGCCCGAAGGTCGACTTAATTCTGATTATAATCCAAGGGAGGGTCTGCCCCCAACTGTCCACCACCATGCGCAAAGGCTCATGGTATGCTTCCTAATAGACATCATAACAGATGCTACCTTCCATATATTCTGGCCCCCTTAACTGGCCCTTCAATTTTTTTATTCGTGTCCTGCAAAGTCGATCTCGCTCCCAAAAAGGAGAGGTATGTAGTCGACAGACTCCGGAACGGTAATGGAGGCGGGAATCTTGAGAGATATTAGATGTCCCTTGTTGCAAATGCCATTCAAAAATCCACACTGGCTTCAATGCTGTTGCCATCCGTCCAACAAAAGGGAACGCCCAGTTATGTAGCTAAAGTAGTTCGTATGTTCGTCGGGCTCCTGATGACTTGCCCTGCACAAAAGGCATAATATTCCATCCCTGAAACTTGGAGAGTATGCATTGGTGTGACCACTATTTTAAGTACCCTTAGCAATCCGTCTTTAAAGCTAGTGTATCACCACATGTCGTTGTTGTCGTCTTGCTGGCGGCGCCCGTTTTCACTATTAGTGTACTGAACGTAAGTAGAGTAGTAATCCTTGTCTGCGTCCTGACCGTCGTAATCATCCATGTCCTGGTAGTCATTGCTTCCACTCATGTGATCCTTGCTATGCTCGTAATCGTAGATTTCAGCAGCCTCTGGGTAGTCCCCAGCCTGCTGTTGCATGCTGGGATCATCATACTGAGTTGCTGACTGAATTGATATTAGACATTGGAGGGTTGACTGGATGGTTCATGTCGACTTACTCGGTGATATTCAAAGTTATAATGATCAATGCTATCTTGCGCCTGCTGTTGCTCCATATATTGTTGCTCTTGTTCACGCCGTCGTCTCTCTTCTTCCTGTAGCCTCTTTTGCTGGGGTGATTGTGGGACTTGTATTTGAGGATGCATGGCTTGGACCTTTGCGAGATACGAGTACATGAAATTGCTGAGTAAGACTTGGCTGTACAGCGCGCGCCTAGGATTCGCGAGCTTAATATGTGCCATTCTATAGATGGCTCGCTCCTCTAGAATGGGAAACCTTGTCCAGTGATAGTCGACATCGGGTCGCAAGGGTCGGTACGGAGCTGGTTCCGGGGACAGCGATCGCTGAGCCTGGTGTTTCTTACTGGTAGAATCCCTCTCACTTCTCCTCTTGCTACTTCCAAAGAACGAGCCAAAAAAGCCATCCTTCTCTTTCTTTTGCTCACCTGATCTTCGGCTACTTTCTTTTCTTCGCTCCTCTTCTAGTTTGCTATCAACGGTATCGCGGTCAAGTAATAGGCTCTCTCGTCCCTTATGAAGTGCTGTATCGATTGAAGTTTGCAGAACGTCGAGACGAACATTATCGTGTGCTTTCTCCACAAATGCCTTGGTCTTGGACTTCCTATTTTCGTCATCCTTCTTTTTCTTCTCCTTATCCTCGCCCTTGTTGAACCATTTCCAGGATGTGGCCTTTGTTTTCTCCCCTTCACTTTCATTCTTCTCCTTCTTGCTCTTCTTCTCCTGCTTTCGATCCTCGGGAGTTGAAAATGTTGGGATGAATGTAAGTGATTCGGTACTAGTAGCGCCGCTTCCTGGGAATGGTGAAGGATTCTGCGACATGTCATTGAGGGTTCGGTTAGAAGTGCTTGAGGATCTGTTCGGTTGGGAAGTTCGGTTTGTGACCTGTGGCGGTGAGGAGCTCTGAAGCGGCTGTCCGTAATTCGGTCTTTTATTTGAACGCGCCGGTGGTTCAGCAGGCGTTGACGGGGGCGGAGACACGGGCTGGACAGCATTTCGTTGAGATGACGATCGTTCGGGGAAAGGTCTACTTGTTTCCATAGCGTGTGCCTCAGAAGGTTCCTCCTCGGCAATAGATGTCTCGATGACCTGAGGGGTCGTAGCTGATGTCTTAATGGCTTCAGCGGATACAGTGCGGTTCGGCTGTGGTCTTGTAGGAGGACTTTGTGAGTCATTTTGGGAGTTTTCATACGTGTCTAAGGCTGGGTCTTGGGAGAATGTTTGCTGTCGTCGCATAGGTTTTGATGGTCTTGAAAAATTCTCGGAAATCGGCTCTGATTGCACCCGTGTCAAACCATAGCCTGGTGGTGCTTCCGCAGTTGATTCGTTGCTAGCAGACACACCTGATCCTTCTTCAGGTTTCTTTGCCCCGATGCGCTTCGAAAAGGGGAGTCGTTCGTCAGACCTGAGGGAGCCTTGTCGATTCTTCAGACTACCACCTTTTCGATATGTGGTACGAGTTGACCGGCGCAAGCCCATACCTGGAGCGACGGGGAGTATAGGCATATCGTCTGCATTTGAGGAGTCGCCCCCTAAATCCTGGCGTTGGGATTCGAGAGTAAGTTTCTGGACGATCTTTGACGGGTCTTTGACAAGTTCATCCAAACTAAGCTCTGGTGGTCCTTGCCCTGGCTCCCTGAGTGATTTCTGCCTTTCCAATCTTTCAGCACCGTCAACATATCCTTCCGCACCGTGCCCGCCCACGTTATCGATTTGTCTGGAAAGCATGGACTTCTTTCTCCGCAGCCCACCCGAATCGCTTCTATCCAAGCCATCTACAGACAGCGTAGATTCAGAAGACCTTCGTTTCATCGACTGGACTCTTTTCTCGACAAAGTTCTTAAATTCGGTAGGAGCTAGCTCGGGGTGGACGCCGGCAGGAACCCATAGTAACCTTGAAGGGTCGGCATCGTCATCTCCTTTTGGTGCTATAGACGGCATCGCCATGAGAGACATGCCCTGGAAAGGAAGAAGATCGGGATCGCTGTTGTTCGAGACATCCATAGACATGCGCCGTAGGGCCTGTAGATTACTTAGCTCTTGCGCAATATCATTCGGGTTGTCAATATTGGTTATCGGATATTGTTGAGCATCTTCACGCATATCACGGAGTGTAGGTGACATGGGTGAACTGGGAGATTTTGGGCTTGGTTCTAAAGAGCTATTCCTTGATGTCGCATTCCTCTGGCCGGATTTCTGCGCGGAGTTTCCATTTGTTACGGGAGGTTGTAAATTTGCGTTGTCCGAGGTCGTTCGAATAAGCGGCAGCCGTTGCTTATCTGAGGAGGGCTCCGGGTTGGGATGCTGGGCTATTTGCTCGCCCTCGGGAGGGGAGGAGATAAAGCTTAAAGGGCGGGAGTCATAATCATCATCGTCGCCGTACATAGTACCAATGGTTTCGGTTATGTGATGGGTCGGATCAGAAATGGAGAGTTGGTTGGCATGGCCACGCCGACTCGCAAAGCTTCCACCGACATCGCGAGGCCGACGAGAGGTCTAAACATTGGGTATTTAGTTAGTCGCGAACAGTCTCAGTACTACAAAGGGAAATAGCATGACCTCAATAATAACACAATAAGAGACTCCCGACATTAAGACATTGTTGTTAAAATGAGTTAATAAATGTATACGATCTGGGTGACGATCTTCCTACACAGGTTTCGAGACCTGCGACCATATCCACCATATATGTAGACCAGGCAATATGACGTACCATCATCGAGGGTGTGAGAAACGACCTCGCGTGAGGTCTTAACCTCCAATATTGCCCCTTAGAATATCGTCGGTTTGCACGAAGCAGAATCTCGTCCGGATCGCGGCACTATCATGGGCGTGACAATGTCGGGCTGATGTCTGAGGTCGCCGTCGCTGTCCGATGTACAGTATGTAAACACTGGCAGATGCATGCAATAGGATGATTCAGGAGGCGGATTTAGGCTGGTGGTATCGGTATCGGGGTCGAAGCCGGGGTTCGATTCGCTGGATTCGCTAGATTTGGTGTAGACAAAAATCGCGGGAGTCGCGTCAGGTGACAAGGTGACAATATTACGGTTTTCGCAACGAGCAATGGGTTCCGGATAAGAATTCGAGAAAAACGATTTCGATTACTTCAATTACTAGAATGTGTCGGGTAAGACCATGTGTGTTGTAGTATTGCTGTATTGTTGTATTAAAAGTAAATAAGGGGTGTGACCCGGGTAGTCGGCCGAAAGTTGCAAGTATAGAGTTGTTGGGCTCCGAGGGTCGATGTTTATTAGGTAGATAACGAAGTTAGCGGTGCATGGTTCGAAGGCTTCGAAATCATGGTCTCATCAACTTTTCTCTCTTCCTTCCTTTATTTTCCGCCAAGGAGTTCCCTGAATAATACCAAATACCTACCTAGGTGGTCTAGGTAGTTTAGGTACTATGTTAGTCCTAGAATAAAAAAAAAGAAAGGTATGGATTGGATCAATGATTGTATGGATTGTGTGGTATGGAGAGGTTTAATGGAGTCAAGTGTTCCCTAAATCCTAGGCTGTTAGGTCTGGCTAGGTCTGCTAGGTTAAATCCTACAGTGGCATTTGTCCATCGATCTGACGGGGTAGCGAATAACTGATCCTTCTTTTTTTCGGCTCCAGTGCCAGTAATCGATGTTCCATTATTTAATTGATCCAGCCAGTCCGGTGCTCTGAAAGAGTGTTGCATTAGCGCCGTTCAGAAGCCAGCGTCTGGTCCCTTTTTGGTTGTCAGGTTGGGGAGGTTCCAGGTTGTTCGGGGTTAGGATTCTTACAGGCAGGTTAACCCCTGGATGAGTGGACGATAGGGGTACCCGGGTACCTAGATGATGTCCATTTAGGTCATTATAACGTCACGTGCGAACCGCCGGAATGGGAGGAACAAAGGACTGACACTTTCCTGCTCAGTGCCCACTAAAAAGTCCACTAGCAAACAACTGGCCAAGCAATTGGAAGCCTTAGTTTATTCGCTATTCCTTCCAGTCGGAGACAATACCCCCTAGCTGCCGCCCTGTCCCACTACCACTACGAGTTTAGCGGAAGCTTAGTGGAGAGTTAAAATAACCTTGAAATGATTAGCAATGCGTCGATGGATCTTTACGGATCTTTACAGGGGGTCAACCCAGAATATTATTAGACTCTCAAGCATGCCTACCTCTGGTCGTACTTTCCATAATAATCACCTAGGCGCTTTCCATGTGAGTATCGCGTAACAGCTACCCATGGATTACTTGATGATTATTCGACTTTATAAACTGGAGAAATCAAGCGAAGTCCTGCCAGCTCATTATCCTCAACTTCATGCGATAAGCAACTGCGATCATCACAATACTTTGCCGACGGCACCGATTTCTTAAAATAACCCATACCTGGCCTGTCAACCTACCGAATCGTCACCCCTATTCATGAGGCTCTTCCTGATAAGAGTTACATAGATCAAAGACTCTCGTCGTACTCGTAGGCAAGACTTTTCGCAACAGTCCTCTTCCCTTCAATCGTGACACACAGAAGTACGCGCGTCCTCACATCGTCAGTCTAGGGATTGTGCCTCCGTTGACAAACGATAATTTTTGGGCCAACGCTGTCCGATATTGAAAGTCCAACAATATATGCATGGCCATCAATCGTACCTACTGACTGACCCGGGCCATACAGAATCCCCTCGCGGGGTGACTCTAAACTCGCGAAAGCCATAATTCAATTATAGGCAAGCAGCATACTCTCTGTTACTGAGTATCTCGGCCTTTTCTCTAATGCTTCGCATTCAGCTTGTGTTCATACAAACCCCCGTCTTCGAAGAATGTTACTCATTACAAGCTGAAATTGTGTCACCTCTACGTTGACCATAGCGTCATCGCAATGTATGTGGCATTCCTATCGTGTAGGTGGCTTCAAGATGCATAGTAAGACGGACCTGTTAAATCTAGTTGAACGAGAGAGTTCGCCCGCTGATTCAGCTAAGGCCTGGATCCCCTTGCAGTGCTTAGGGGGAAATCGATTTCATTCCCTAGAATCGCTTGCGCAATTGCGTGTCTCACCCCGGAACTCTCTTATCCAGACTACATTTTGGAAGGTCAAAAATCGACGGGATCGATAATCGGCAAGCTGCTTGCTCAGCGGTACCACGGAACCCGACAGTGTGGATAGCTCCAAAACCTAATCTCACAAGCGGAAAGACCCTTCATCGATCTCGCCTGTTATCAGGTACGAAGCTTATTCAATCAACGTGTTCCAGATTTTAAGCTTCAAAAATAACATTGGCTTTCTTGCATGCATATACACTACGCTGGACGAGAACATTGAATTCTACATAAATCTATGAGACTAATGTTATATCATTATTAGTCTTAGACACTTTCGGAATTCGCGCGACCCCAGGTTTTAGATACCCGGAACAAGTGGGTCGCGAACGGGGTTAAGCCAGCCGGAAGACGCATATTATTGATGGAACATCCAAGAGTTGTAAGTGTAAGTATTAATATTCAAACTTCCAGATTCATTACATTCGGAATTATTTCCCGAATACCTTCAGAATTTCGCCTGCCCGAGTCTACAAGCCGTGCTCGGATTTTGGAGTGCTCAACTAGCCAATGATCACCGACATGGTTTATACGGTTGTTTTTCAGAAGCTGTGCCGCTCCCTGGCTCTGTGAACCCCAACTGGCAACCAGGTTGTGTTCTTTATTTGAGCGGGGTGGCTAGGCCAGCTATGTTAGTCTCGGTAAGAAGATGTGACGAGAACATACCTACCTAAGACCTAGGTATGTATCTAGTTGAGGCGTCTGGCTACCTAGGAATATATTGGATGGCATCCATAAAATACGTATCCTGTATTTACGTAATTTGTTACCTATAAAATCACTACCAGTCTCAAAATTCCATTCAAATATGTTGATGAAGATTCCGTAAATCATTCGTGATTCTCTGTCCCTATTTGGATACATTGACGTGTTGGTTCCCCGCGGTCAGTCACTATGGCGTCCCATTCCTCTTCTCTTCCGTTTACTCTTGCGGTTTGGTTTCTGGTCTCTCTTACGAGCGTTGTAGCCCAGAGCTGTTGGAGAGCTACGAAATGCACGGGCCCCCAAACAGCTGCTTTCCCCGGTGAATGGGAATCGAATCTTTTTGCTCCGCCGTCAAGAACTGTCACCCCTAAGGCCGTCTTCGACTTGGGTACTGGGGAGACCTCTGATATAAAAGCTGTCTCATTCGCTACCACAAAATCTGGCGTCTATTACGACTTTGGCTTTGAAGTTGGAGGCATTGCTACTATTCAATTCACCGTCACATCTGTAGACGGTGATGGCGCTCTCGGCATAGCTTTCACGGAAGCTAAGAATTGGATTGGACCTATCTCGGACTCATCTAATGGCAATACTGCGAGGAAAGATGGCGCGATCTATGCCAATTTCTCCTCTACTGGAGACCAGACTTATGTTATGCCGGATGAGTTACTTCGTGGAGGATTTCGATACATGACAATATTCCTTACCGGGGCCACTTCTTCTGTCACCATCAACGATGTTTCTGTGGAATTATCATTCCAACCAACTTGGTCAAATCTCCAGGCTTATCAAGGATATTTTCATAGTAGCGATGATATGCTTAATAAAATTTGGTATAGTGGCGCTTATGTGAGTCCAAATGAAGATTTTCTAAACACACCTTATTCCAGGGGATAGACCAATTCAGATAATTGCCCTGAAGATATCAGGAAATATTGGAAAATTGCTAATCTCATCTACCATAGACCCTACAGACGAATGCGCTCCACCCCTCAACCGGGCGATCCTGGCCTTCACCAGCTACCCAATGGGCGAACAACGGAAATATCGGGTTAGGTGACACTATCAACACTGATGGCGCCAAACGTGATAGAACCGTCTGGCCAGGCGACATGGGTGTAGCAACGCCCTCCTCGTTTTACAGCACCGGTGATCTCGAGTTAGTTTCCCGGACATTCTATAGACTCTCAATTATCTAACTGTCCTCAGGAGTGTGAAAAACTCATTAGCAACTTTATATAATCTTCAAGTTAGTACTACCTCTTCACCTGCATTCAAACAGAGCTTTTGCTAATTATCTCTAACTGCAACTAGGCAGCGAGTGGTCAATTTCCAGAATCCGGACCGCCGCTTCTAGCCCAAAATAGTGATACGTATCACATGTGGATCATGATTGGGACGTACAATTATGTCTTATATTCCGGGGATCTGGACTTCATCCGAGAAAATTGGGACAGATATGTTGCAGCGATGTCATTCGTCACGAACCAGCTTGATCCATCCTTGGGAATTCTTAATATCACGGGCTACATACGCGACTGGGGTCGCTTTAATGTTCGAGATACCCAAGCCTCGGCTCAAATGCTTTATTACCGCACACTGATCACAGGTGCTTCCTTAGCCACATGGATTGGTGACACAACCGGTGTGAACACGACGTGGCTCGACGCTGCTGCGAAACTCCAGAGTGCCATACATTCGCAGCTTTGGGACGGAGATTTTGGTGCATTCCATGATAGCATTGAGACTCGTGACAACACGACCCATCTATACCCTCAAGATGGGAATACCCTCGCCTTGCTCTTTGGAGTGGTGAACGCTACAGCAGACGAGGGGCAGGCTATTTCTTCAAGTCTTACGAAGAATTGGACCCCAATCGGACCTGAAGTTCCCGAATTGAGTGGCGAGGTCTCTACCTTCATCTCATCCTTCGAAATCCAAGCACACTTGTTGGCAGGACAGACGCAGCGGGCGCTCGACTTGATCCGGTCTAGTTGGGGCTGGTACCTGAACAACGAGAATGGCACGCAGTCCACTATGATTGAGGGTTATCTCATTGATGGCACTTTCGGGTACCGACATGATGCTGGGTACGGAGAGGATTACTCATACACATCCCACTCTCGTAAGTGCATTCCTCGTCGTTTAGCCACCTACGCATGAGGCTTCTCTTAGTTGATTTTGTTAACGTGGTTCATTGCAGATGGTTGGGCAACCGGCCCCGTCTCGGCTTTAACAGAGTATATCGTTGGCCTCAGTGTGACCGACCTAGCTGGATCAAGTTGGCAAATTGCGCCACAGTTCGGAGATCTCACACATGCCGAGGGTGGCTTTACGACTAGCCTAGGAAAGTATTCCACGAGCTGGACGGTGAGCGGTGGCAGTTACACGTTAAATTACACGGTACCACAGGGTACTGTAGGCACGCTGATTCTTCCGGTCTCCGCAAATGGCGCACAATACAAATTGACAATAGATGGGCACCCGATGGCGACAGGTTCTGAGAGAATTATCGAGGCAGCAGGTAATAGGCAACTGTACACTATCGTGGGAACGAGTGGGCAGCATTATATCGAGGCCAGCTAGGAGGGGTTTTCGACATGGCGGGCTAGACTCATGTTCCTTTCAAACTGTCTCGTTGATACTGTAGGCAGAAGCGCGTGTGCAATCTTCTGCAGGAAACCGGACGGCACCAGGCATATGAGACATGCATATATTGGATACCTGGTAGTTACGTATATAAAATCGTGACTTCTAGTCACGTTGATGGTTACGCCATTCTTGTGAAACGCTTCCTGGAGGTGATGAATGAGTCATAACCAAGTTGGGGACTGCTTCTCCTTTGCATGTAATCCATAGCTGTTGTTGAATGCCGTGTATCTTCAAGATATTTGAGTTGAGCAGTGCTAGAATTATAGTGGACCTCAAGTCTCAGAAAGGAGTCACACTGGGCGGTTAAGTCCTTGTACTCCCGCGGATCCACATTTCTAAGCTGGGAAATCACTTACGCGGGGTAGAGAAATCAGCTGACCGCGACTCCTTCTCGCGTTAAGTACGATGGACCAAACGCGTCAAGCTGCTCAATATTCTCAGAAAACAATTCGTCCCACCTTTTTTTCTCATCATCCATAAACTGATTCCAAACCCCAAACTTCTAATCTTGGTCCTCTCGTTTACCAATTTACCAACCAGGCAACGACCTGCAATTACGCGCTTTGGTGCGAATCTCTACAATCATTCTTTGCTCACTCTAGCTTCTTTGTTATCCCACATCAATCGCATCTAATTTCATTTTCAAAAAGGAATGCATCAAACCTTCATACTTCATCCGAGTACATTAGATCGCGTCTAAAAAAAGGCAAAAATGCCAGATCAAAACGAGCAGAAGCTTTTCAACCTCTGCACATTTACCTTTGTTCCTTGTAAAGAATTGACTCGGACCGTGATTGATGAGGTTTGTCGTAATTGGTATTTTATACGTATGGATGAACTGTAATACTCACTTTATCAAAGCTTACACAAACCATCATTAAGTATGGCGGCGATGTCAAGACTCCGCGAGGCAAGCAGTCCCTGCTTCAGCTTGGAGATATCACCCACATCATTGCGAATTCAATCGATTTCGAAGAATATACCGAAGCAACAGCACTTATGATTCCTGTCGTTAAGTCCAAGTGGATCTCGGCATCCTTGGCCAAGGGAAAGCAAGCCCAAATACGCCCCTTTACACCAGATCCTCGGATGATCTTCTCTGACGTGGTACTTTCGTGCGCCGACATACCTTCTATTGACAAGGAGGCAATAATCGGTGCTACAATGGCAATGGGCGGAATGGACTCAGACAACGTCACAAAACTAACTACACATATCTGCGCCCTCTCCATGGACCACCAGAAATGTCAATTAGCCCGGAGTAAGAAGCTGAAATGCCAGATAGTTCTCCCTCATTGGTAAGCAATAATTTCCGTTTTACTGGTGATTGTTTAAGCCTAACCTTCCTGTATAGGTTCGATGACTGCTTCAAATTGGGAAAGCGCATTTCTGAAAAACCGTATCTTCTGCCCGACCCCGAGATTCTACGCGCCAATCCCGATGATTCAGTCAAAGTACCGTCAAGCCAGCATTTGGAGGGTGCTACTTCTGCTCGTCCCGATTACATACCCAGTCCCGACACCGAAGGAGGTCGTCCTACCTTGACCGTATTCGAAGGCAAGTCGATTATGCTATCGGCAGACCTGGCGATTAGAGATCGTCTCAGAGATATTATTAAGGGATTGATCCAAGACGGAGGAGGTGAGATGACAGACGATGTTGAAGCTTGCGACTGGTTCATCTGTCAATATCGCGAGGGACCACAGTATATTCGCGCCGCCCATAACGAGAAGACAATTGGGAATATATCTTGGCTGTACTATCTCATTACCCGCAACCAGTGGTCGGATCCTCTAAGTCGTCTTCTTCATTACCCTGTTCCGCGTGACGGGATCCCAGGCTTCAAGGATATGAGAATTACAGTGTCTAATTATGGAGGCGAGGCCCGTATATATCTGGAGAATCTGATTACTGCCACCGGCGCTGAGTTCACAAAGACGATGAAAGCTACTAACACACATCTGATAACTGCCCGGCGTACCGGTGAAAAGTGTGAGGCTGCTGATGATTGGCATCTGGTGGTAGTCAATCACCTTTGGATTGAGGAGTGTTATGCAAAATGTCAAATTTTGCCACACAACCCGGAGAAGTACAACACTTTCCCGGATCGCACGAACCTCTCAGAGATTGTCGGCAAGACACGCTTCGATAAAGAAAAACTAAAAGCACTATATTATCCTGGCGGACCAAGCCCATCATCTAACCGCAAGCGGAAGGCATTAGAGATGGCTCAGGAGAATTCATTTCCAGATGGCCCAGCAGAGGGCGTTGTCATTGGCCGTCAAGCTCACAAGGAGTTTGACGTTATGAAGGATAGCGAGGCGGATTATGCGGAAAAGACAACTGACGTCTTTGGAGTACCAGCACCAACAAAACGCCGCGGTGCATCAGGCCAATTCGCGACACCGGCTAAGGGCCGCTATGTTCGAACTGGTAAGGAGAACGAGACTCCTTCTACAGTCTCCTCCGCTAGCCGAAGTGCCAAGGACAAAGCGCGTGACAGGTTATCCGTTCTTGCCCCTGATATACAATTGTACGAGAAGGAAAAGAAACGTGGACTTAAAGATGGGCATGGCCCCTGGGGTGGTAAGCGAGCAGCTGACCACATCGATCGGGAACACCTAAATCGCCGCAGTGTTTCAAGCCCAGTCGCAGCAAGCGACGACAAAGATGCCAAATCGGATAAGCGACCGGCGAAGAAAGCGAGACCCTCGTTGCCGGAGGTTACTATGCGAGTAGTCCTCACCGGATTCCAGCGTTGGGTTAACGACAAGCATCGCGAGGATGCTGATCGTGTAAGTTCACCAAACTCTTACATCACGTATTTGACTAATGCCATTCAATATAGAAAAAGTTACGTGATCTCGGTATTGCCGTCGTACCAGATGGTCAACAATGCGATTATCTTGTAGCTCCGCATCTAGTCCGGACGGTCAAGTTCCTTCGCAATCTATCAAAGGGTGCAACTATCGTGTCTTCTAGTTGGATCGAGCAATGTCTTGACGATAAGGAGCTCCTCGACCCGCAGGAGTTTATTCTCAAGGATAAGGAGAACGAGGAGAGATTTGGCATTAATCTATCAACCTCGGTTCAAAGAGCCCGCAAGAATGCAGGCAAGCTCCTATGGAATATACCTATCTACTGCACGAGCAACATTAAGAACGGACCCGATGGTTACCGATTTATCGCTGAGGCCAATGGCGCCCTCTTCATGATGTACGGCGCAAGAAGCGGTACAACGATCAAGCCTACCAACCCCGAAGACGACGAAGGCGGCCCGGACCCGGTGTACCTGCTAAGCAACACGAGTCCGGACGAGAAGAGACTATGGAAGAAGTTTGAGGATATGGCTCGAAACGGCAACATGGAACCGCGCATCGTCGCGGCGGATTGGTTGCTGGATGTGGTGATGAACCAGGAGGTAATGTTCGACGAGAAATATCTGGTGACGAATTTCTTTGCTTGAAGAATTCATTGTCTAAGGCATGGTAGGCGTTCTTCGCGGATACCACTATTAATGTTAATTGACGTTTATGAGTTCCGTCGCATGCATGGCTCGGGATCGGGGGAGGGGATGGCGTTTGTGCGAGTGCCGCATCCGTTGCGCGTTGGTGTGAAGCCACGCAGGTGGGTTTTATTCCACCTGCTTGCCGCTGTTTTCGCATTCCCGCATGGCTGCCAGTTATGGCCGGCGAGGCTTTTGTAGATATTTTTTAAGATGTTCCCAGGAACGCGCAATGCATAAATTCCACATTAGAAAAATTTGACTCCTTGCTGGTCTTCCTGTCCGAATATCTGTGCTTTGCCGCGCTTCACGAGGACTTGGAGCGCTTTTTGAAGGATATCGGGGTCGAGGCCGTGGAATTCTGCGATTTGAACGGATTGATCAGTACTCCATCTCTGAATTCGGGATTGACGTAGTTATGAAAACTCAACTTACCGGTTCCTTTCGTGCCCTCTCCCTCCGTCAACTCATACAGCGTAAGCACGCTATTCTTCTGCGCCGTCTCCTCAACCCACGCCTCCACCATCTCCGCCCACTCCTCCGGCGTCCTCCAGTAGATCCAAAACACATCGCCCGTCCCTTCCTTCCCTCCTCCTCCTGCCAGGTTGCTTATACTCCCTATCCCACCCCCCAACCCACTTCCTCCTCCACTCCCCGAAATAGCCTCGGCCCGTCCTTCTCTCCGCATGAAGTCGAGAACTTCGCGCGCGTCGGTTAAGTGAAGAGAACGGTTCAACCGTCGATTCCGAAACAGGTCTTCGTGCGGGGCCCCCTCGTACGAGAGAGAGAGGCGGAAGAGTCGGTGGAAGCGGCAGTAGGAGAGGATTAGCGAGGACCATTTTTCGAGCTGCGCGTGCTGCGTCGTGAGGTTTGTTTGCTTGGTGAAGAAAGGTGGGAAGTTGTACTCGCGCGGGAACTCGAAGGTTGGCGGTTGGGAGGGCGTTGAGGAGGTGGTGGTGGTGAGGGTGGGTGTGGGTGTGGAGGACCCGCCGACGGAGGAGAGGGTTGTGGTTGGGGTTGGGGTTTGTGGGAGCGACATCGTGGATCGTGAGGAAATTAGGCGCTGGGGGTGGTGAGGGTTGGCGATGAGAGGGAGGGTATGCGACAGTATTTATCGTAGTTGAATCGCTGTTGATCGAGGCTTCGTATAGTAAGCAGGCAAGTTGTAGTTGAGTATTTGGCAGGGCTTTGACGTCGAGCCAAGCTATCCTTAAGCTTGAACCCCGCTATAGTTATCGATAGATAGCCCTGTATACCAGAAGTTGTTAGGCTTTACACGAATTCAACATCCAGGATTTCTAGGTTACTCTTTTTAAGATCAAGATTGGAATTCACATTGATGGATCTGAAGCACATTACTTTTTTTTGTACTTTTTATTAAAATCTTGCGTTCGAACAATCATTCATAACAATATAACCATCCCGTATAACTTGAGGTATCCTTAACCGTCATCCAGAACGTCTACAGCATCATCATTGCGGTCATCACTTGTAGTCCAACCGAACTCCGGACAGGGTACCACCGAAAAACGCCAATGCAGCCGCCGACCTGGCTCAATCAAGCAACCGGATTTAAATCACATGTCCATGCTGCGGGTATCTTCTCTCATCTCGTCACTACCGAGTTCCTTTTCGAGCTCGTCTGCTACGAAGCCCTCGTAGTCTTCCAGGTTCTTCTGGATGTGCACCTTGAACTTGATGATATCGTTGAGCATCCTCTCGATCTCGGTGTGTAGTTCCTCGCGCAGGGCATTTGCTCGGAGAGTTAATTGTTCATACCTATATTTGCAATTAGTAAAAGTTGCTTTGAGGAGATACTAATAAGGGGGCAACGTACTCGATGTTGGTGTTCATCTCTCTTTGCTCCATTAGTTGAACGGACTCGGTAAGTTGGGCTCGCATTTTGGCGAGTTCTTTCTCCATCTTCTCGATCTGTGTATCCGAGGCCAGTTTCTGTGTTGTGGTAACCTCCTTGGTCTTCTCGTACTCCTCCTCGGCGGCTCTGACTCTGTGTTCAAGAGCCTCGACCTCATTTCGCTTGTCCTCAATAGTCTCCTTAATACCATCAAGTAGGTCGTGGTCCTTCATCATGATATCCATGGCCGCGGCTCTCCGCTCCGATATCTCTTTTCGCAGAACTACGAATTCGTTCTTAACGTGTCCGCGTAAGTCCAGGTTGAGAATATGTGCTGGCTGGTAGCCGGTCACCGGATCAGCAAGCAGACGCTCGCTTCCCCCGGTCGAATACGACCCTTTCATGATGGAACCCGTGAAGTCCGATTCATTGACCGTTACTGCTAATTCGTACGATTGACCCTTGGCATTCACTGCAGTTGAAGGAATGAGGCCGATCTGATAGGCGAGTGTGTTGTACTTGTCGATGAGTCTCTCCAGCTCGTCGAGCTTGCGGCTAGCTTCCATCTCTTTTTCTGCCACTCTCTTCTTTCCTTCGTCAAGTCGTTGGGTAGCGGACTCTATGCCCTTTTGAAGTCTTTCGCGTTCCGAGGTCATGCGGTCAATATCCTGCATGCTAATACCTTGGCCATCGACTTCTTTTTGCAATCGGTTGCGTTCCTCTTCTGCCTCCTTAACCTCCTCCGTTAGTTTTTTAAGTTCTTCTTCTAAGACCGTAATGCGGCTCTCGTATTTTTCGGACCTCGATTCGGCAAGCGTATTGTACTCCTCAAATTTGATCATGTCCTCTTCTATGATCTTGTAATATTGATCGAGGACACTGGGGTCAGGGGTTGATTTCTTCAGTTCCTCAATTTCCTCGACCAATTTCTTATTCTCGGCCTCGAGCATCTCGAGTTCTGATAGATATTTGGAGTTGGACCTTTCGAAGGCGCTGGCCATAGCACTCACGTGGGGCGCTAGCACTTTCTCAATATCGTCATCATCGACCTCACTGTCCATGGCCAGCCAGTCGTGATATGCTTGGCTAAGAAAGTCGAAGATAATATGATCGCCACTGACATCAACACCATTCTCCAAACAGGCCTCATCATAGCGATGCAGCGAGTAACCTTCGAGCATCTGCGCTAATTGCATCATCCAATGTAGTAAGCCTAAGAAGGTGCTCCAATTCTGGCCACCAACTGCAGAGATTTGCGATTTGGTAATACTCTTATCATAAGGATATCGTAGCTGCTTTAAGATTGGAGGAACCTCTTGGTCGATGTTCTTCTGGAAACGGTAGCTCGGGTCGATACGATGGTATAGCCATTGAAACATATAATTAAAGTCTTTCTGGGTTGGCGACTTGATTATGTTATGGGATAGAGTGTGCTTCATTTCCATCTCGAAGTTGTGTTGGGATAAGTAATCTAAAAGTTCCTGTCCAATTCGCGCCTGGAATGATCGATCCTTTAATGGTCGCGGGTCGCGTGGTACGCCGGCAGCTTGTGGTGCTTGCTGAAAGAAGCTCTGGTGGACTCCGGGACCAGCTGTAGAGGGTCGACCGTGGAAGACGCTGCTCCTTCGTTCGGTCTCCGAGTTTCGCAAGGGCACACCGCCAGAAGCGTAGGCTTTTATTCCAGATCCGGGAACATTCTGAACGGACGAGCGCTTCACTGATGACATTCCTACATCGGCTAGGTTGGCGCCGGAAGATGATCGCGAAAACATAGGCTGGCTAGGGCGCGCGAGGAGGGATTGCCTAGATCCCGACACAGATCGCATATGACTGTTTGAAAAGCCGCCCCCGCCATTTCCGCCGATTGAACTCGATCTCTTCATTGTTGATGCTGGTTGAGGTATAGCAGAGTTGGGATTGATGCCACCAAGAGTCTGATCATGACGAAATCAGTTAGTTATAAATTTTAGTTGCGCGCGACAAAGGGATTGAAAGGAATAAGTGTGTTTTGCGCGTTGGTCGCATTACTTGTCAGTGTTATCATACCTCTCGCGGACGACGGACACTCCAAAGCCCCGTCTCCTGGGACATTGTGATAAAATGCAAATGATGCAAGTGTAAAGCAAACGAGGAAATGCCAATCTTCTAATAAGTGCTAAGAATTTCCACAAGTTCAATGTTGTGTTCCGTAAAGTTCTGCAAATTGGAGATTAGAGATTGGAGAAACAGGAACCGATGACATGAATGGTTAGAATGCGGATGCCAAGTGCTTGCATTTTGTCGGTGCCCGATTTCCCCGATTTAAGTAAACAAACCGCTAGGCTCTGTGATTGGCTGATGTAAGGCTACGTCAACAAACTTAATATTAGGACTGTGTGGGGCATGTGGGCTGAACCGCTAAAGAAACAGCGCTACATTTTATCCATAGCACTTAAAGTACCGGGGTCCATTTTAGGTACATCTTCGAACTTCAACACTGACCTAACCTTCTCATCGACTTTCAAATCCGTTATTTTTCAAGTATCAAGCTTCCACTCCTTATATAAATCGAACAATTCAAATCCCCCTTGCTAGAATGATGATTTCCTATACGCCACTATGGTGCGAAAAATCCTGATACTTGCAGGTGCACCCGAAAACCATAAGCTTGATTGGAATGAGTCGAATCTCCTGAATCAATTCGTTGACCCCGTCGCGAAATTTGTCCACCTTCACAAAATTGCAAGCTCAGAACCCGCAAACAAATTACAAGAATCCACTCTGGATGTGGCCGTCTGGAGATCCATACCTTTAAAGAAAACAGCCTTGCCGACTGGCTTATCCCAGCTTCACCAAATAAGTCCGGCCTATCATGGAGGCGAAGGCTTCTTCTCGGCCTTCACCGCATCAGCCGAACCTACTTCCGGTTTGACGGGTTCTAGCGGGGCAAGTCAGGACATACTAGATCAATTCTACGACCATTCTCTGGCCATACATGATGACATACCGTCATCCCAGTTACCGACCTTGAGTCTTAGTACCGACGATTCTTCATTTGACACCACGGAGGAATTGGGTACCCGTTTGTCGACGCAGGGTAGCAATTCATCTGCACGTCAACGAAAGAAGTTGATCCCTCAGTCAGGACACTTAAGTGACCTTGAAGACCTACCCAATGCGTCGTATCTACAGTCTATCTCACCCCAAACGATGTCCGTCAACCTCATTGTCGGCATTATCTCCATCGCAGAACCACGTACTGTGAAGACTAGATGGGGCGCAACAAGGTCTCTGGTTGAACTACTTGTCGGAGACGAGACGAAGTCCGGTTTTAGCGTCAGTTTTTGGTTGTCATCAGAATTCGACGAATCTTCGAACAAGACTCTCCGGGAGCTCCGCAGGCAAGATGTTGTTCTTTTGCGCAATGTTGCGCTCAGTGTATTTATGAAAAAAGTGCACGGGCACAGTCTCAGAAAGGGGCTTACCAAGGTTGACCTTCTTTTCCGAAGGAGGCTGGATAGGAAAGATCGAGGCGGTCTTTATAATGTGAAGGACGTTACATCGAAGAAACCGGCACACCAACAATTGCTCAAGACAAGAAAAGTACAAGAATGGGTTATGAATTTTGTGGGCGGGGGTGAAACAGCGCTTGGGAAGAGGAAGCACAAGGGAAAGCCTATAAGAAGTTGGGATATGCCGCCGGACGATACCATATAGGGTGGTTTGCGGGGGTGGCGCATCGACGTTTGCAGTCTTTACGCCGGATTTACGAAGCGATAAAGATTGAAGTCACGATGACTTCAAAGTTTATCACCAGCAAATGCTACAATTCAACCACATATCCAAGTTCTCCACAAGGGTTCCGCGCCAGTGTGTGTCAATCGCAATGGACAAATACGTCAAGAGGACTAAATTATCAATACATACTCTCTGAATCCATATAAGCGACTCTTACGTGATGTTATAGAAGGATTCGTCTAGGCAAAAGCACAAAAGTCTCGCTAGCCAATCAGAATAGCCAACTCGACTAGAAAGGGACATACCGTCTTTTACTCCGCAGTGAATACGGGGAAGCAAGCTAGATGACAAGATGAAGATTTCATAGTGTCGCATACACTCCTGTAACACACCTGTACTGTCATAATTATAGTTCTTGGGCTGACTGAATTGGCCAATGAGAAGGTTCGTATTGTAGCCGGCAGCTTGGCTCGTCATATACCGCTTACCTTTTCTAGTTCGATTTACCCCTCCATCGAAATTTTAGCCCCGCCATTGGCAATATGAAAATTGCGATTTAGTAACAGAAAAAGATCGCATACTAAGTTTCTCTGAGTGCTATTATTTTTTTACCCTGCTGCATAATCAGGCCATGCCATACATAAAAAGACATAACGCAAACGCAAGATTCTCAAGCTAATTCTAATTTATTTATTTTCATCCCGTGTGACCTTGCCTTGAGCTGATCAGGTTAGATTCTTTCCAAGGGATTTCCCCCCTCGGGTTATTTATCTCCTTTCTCCCATCGACAAGAGAACTTTGCGCCGCGTGCTCGTTTTCTTACCCTTTGCGCGATAAATCCTAGTTTACCGTCGATCATATACCTCTACCTATCTAGCGACTGTATAGTAGTTCGCGAAACGACAAGCAACCATGGCTGGTTACGATTACTACAAGACGCCTCTCGACTCCCGCTATTCTAGCGAGGAGATGAAGAAGCTTTTTAGCCAGAGAAGCAGACACAGTACTTGGCGTCAGCTCTGGCTATGGCTTGCCGAATCTGAGAAGGAACTTGGTCTCGAGACTAGTAAGATCTTTGACTATTATTTATAGATCATAGCTCTGGAAAGGTGTACTAACCGGTAGATCGCTATAGTCACGGACGAAGCGCTTGAGCAGATGCGAGCGCATCTTACTGTGACCGACGATGATTTCCAGATCGCGATCGAGGAAGAACGCCGTCGCCGACACGACGTTATGGGACATGTCCATGCCTATGGTGTTGTAGCGCCGGCGGCAGCTGGTATTATTCACGCTGGGGTATGATTATCAAATATCGTAAATTTCTGCAATTTCCACGTGCTAATGTCGCGTAGGCCACTTCGTGTTACGGTAATATGCGATGCAAGCCCTCTCCTATTCCGTATTGTTAATTCCGCTGTAGTTACTGATAACACCGAATTAATCCTTATTCGGGAGGCCATGGACCTTCTCTTGCCTAAGCTAGCCAAGGTGATCAAGGTAAGTTCCCCTAGATTTAGTTTTCTGACATAATTTAATGCCCTCTTAAATATACGGTTGCTGATATAATGTAGTATGTAACAAGACGGATGGTTCTCGCTGCATATCCTATGTTACTCATTTCAAGATGATGCGATCAATTAGATAAGAATTGTCAAATCAAAAAAGCTGACTCTTCGTAGCAACTTATCCAACTTTGCGAAACAATGGAAAGACGAACCTACTCTGGGTTATACGCACTACCAGCCTGTAAGTGGCCTTGGCACATACCTCGCAAGCCTCTATCGACTTTCTGGACTCTCAATATCGCCTCCCGGCAGCTTCAGCGTCGGGAAGAGGTTCCGTAGTGAAGACTGCACAGACACTATGGGCATTTAATAAATTAATTAGGAAATTTACTGACGTGTAATTCCAGGCGCAATTAATCACAGTAGGCAAGCGCGCTGCTCAATGGATCCAGGAACTTGTCATGGATCTTGAGGACATCGAACATGTGCGCAAGGAACTCCAATTCCGAGGAGGTCAGGGAACGACCGGAACTCAGGCATCCTTCCTTGAATTATTCGGCGGCGATGAATCCAAGGTTGACCAGTTGAATGTTCTCCTGTGCAAGAAGGCTGGCTTCCCTGGCGTAAGCGTTTTCTCTCAAATCTTCAAGAGCGGCAAAGTATTAACCGTACTTGCTACAGTGCTATTCCATCTCAACTCAGACCTATACACGAAAGGTCGACCTACGGGTGGCCAACGCTATCGCTGGCCTTGGCGCTACTGCGCAACGTATTACGTCTGATAGTAAGTATCTGAGAAACTTACAAAACTAGACCATGGTACCATAAGCTAACTATTTCAGTTCGCCATCTGGCCAATCTTAAGGAATTGTGCGTAATATTTGCGTTGAGGTTATAATGCTATGTGCTAATAGCCATGCTTAGAGAAGAGCCTTTTGAAAAAGATCAGATTGGAAGCTCTGCTATGGCATACAAGAGGAATCCTATGCGGTAAGTTTTATCTTGCTCTGCAGATTTTTTTCGCTTATAAAAACTGAATAACTGTGTTCATATTATTCCTATTTTAATATATCTCACTGACTTATTTGTCCTTAGTTCTGAGCGCATCTGCTCGCTAGGTCGCAAACTTGCAAGCCTTCCGGTCAACTTCTCCAACACGTTCTCCGCGCAATGGCTGGAGAGATCCCTAGACGACAGCGGTAAGCACCTAGCAATTACGACCTCGAGTAGATGACGCTAATGTATCAAATTTCATAGCTATCCGTCGTATTGACATTCCCGAGATGGTGAGATAAAAGACATCTTCCGGAAATATCGTACAAGAGCTAATAGTCATTAGTTCCTCCTTGCGGATGCTATCTTGATCGGACTTGACAATGTGACTAACGGCTTGGTGGTTTACCCTAAGCGAATTGACTGGCGTAACAGACAAGAACTCCCTTTCGTATGTTCATCCTTAATCCATGAATTGGGCGCCATAAAAATCTCATTAAATACTGTTTCCACGTTTAACAAATACTAATTTGAATTATTAGATGATTACCGAAGCTATCCTTATGAAGATCGTCTCCAAGGGAGGCTCTCGACAGGAAGCCCATGAGAAGGTCAGGGTACTCTCGCACGAAGCTAGCCACGTTGTCAAGCACGAGGGCGGCAACAATGATCTCATCGAGCGCATTAAGAAGGATGATTACTTCAAGGACATCTGGGGTGACCTCGATGCGATGTTGGACCCTAGACTTTACACTGGCCGAAGCGCCGTAATTGTGAGTCGATCTTCTCATATCATCCCCTAGCCTATTCACTCCTAGATAGGGGTATATTGCCTGAAGTAGTCACTAACCCAATGCTATTTAGGTCGAGAGGTACTGCGGTAAGGGAGGCGTAGTTGAGAAGAAGCTAGAGCCATACCAAGATTACATCTCCAAGGCCGAGACTGCTCAACTCAGTCTCTAATTGCCATAACTGATGCTGTAGGCCCAATGGACAAAGCCTAACGCGTCCCCTTTTCTATTTTCATTTCATTTCATACGAAGCACGGAGTTCGTGGTTACGATAATTACGCCGCGAGGTACGGAGGAACAAAAAAGGTCTGTATAGCAATGATATATGGGGAAAGTCGTTACAGGTAGAAAAAGTTCAGTGTAGCACGTCATGAAATTCCTTACACAAGGCTATTCATCACGCGAATAAGTATATGACTTGCGTCTTATTACGAAGAAAGAATATATATACAATCTAACAAAAAACCAAATGTGTTTTTTTATATATACAACAGAATATCAAAGTGAAGTTTTCAAGACGGGTTTTTTGCGACCGCTACCAACTTATTTGCAGGGGTTGAGGCTAGCAGCGCTTCCGGCGTCCTTGGGGATGGCGCCAGCGGCGACGGCGGACTTGTAGCACCAACGCCACTCGTCCATCCCGCCGATCCAGTTGCACTTCCAGGCCCAGAAGACCCAACCGCCGGACTTCTCGAAGGTGGTCACCTGCGCCGCCCAGTACTTCTTGTACCAATCGATCTGATCCGGGCGGTCCTTGATCTGGAACTCGGAGTTGGACTGCACGGAGTCGGCCACGGAGAGAGACCACTCGCCTACAATCACGTCGGAGCCCCCGCGGTTGTCCTTGCAGGCTGCGGAGATGTAGCCGTCTTTGGTCGTTTGCACTGAGGTGTCCCATTTGTAGTACTTGTGGTCGTCGTACAAAGCGTTGGTGGTCGAGGGCAGGTGGCTCTTCGGGTCACCGGATCCCCAGGATTTGTCCTGTTACTGCTGTTAGTACCTACACACGAATATTGTGGAAGAACGGGTACGAACCATCATCTGGATGTTCAACTGCTTGTCCGCAGCCACATTCAGCTTCTTCTCGGCGTTGCGGATGCGCGTCCACGCGTTCGGGTAGTAGTTAGCTACCATGTCGGCGGCTTGGGAGGGGTAATCGCCGGAGTGCACGGGCTCGTTGATGACCTCGAGGGTGCCGACGGTGCGGTAGTTGCTGTTCGTGTGGATGCGGTTCGCCATCCACTCGAGGAACTTGTACGCGCGCTCGTAGTTGTCCTGAGTGTAGAAGCCCGGCGAACTCACACCGTGCCCCGTGTACTGCTGGTTCGGGAACTGCGCGCCGGGACCTCCATGCAGGTCCATGATCACGTAGATGCCCGCATCCGCGCACCATCCGACGAGCCGGTCGAGGTAGGATAGGCCTCCGCGAGGGAAGTACTCGCCTTGCTTGACGAGGTCTTCGCGGATCCAGTAGCCGACGGGGATCCGCACCGTGTTTAGCCCGTAGCTCTTGATCGTCTTGATGTCGTCTTGTGTGGTCCAGGTGTCCCAGTGCTTCTTGAAGGCTGCGTCTGCCTTGTCCTGGCCTAGCGCCTTGACGCATTGCCATTCATCGTTGGCGTTGCCGCAACCCACTACGGTGCAGTGCGTTAGTTGCCGTCTTTCTGATATGCTAATGGTTCGTTCACTTACTGCTGTGCCATTCATCATTCGCCATCCACGGCTCGATAATAAATTGGGAGCCTAGGTTCACACCCCGGATCTTGCCGTTGTTCAGCCATCGTCTGTTGGGCTGAGCTGGCTCGCTGGCGGACTCAAGTGCTATTGCTGTGGTCAATAAGGGGTCATCATATCTGTTAGGTGGGCAATTCCTTACGGATAGCAGTGGCAACCCTAGCGCTAGCGAAAGCGAGGATCGCCGAGAAAACCGATTTCGTCAACATTTTGACAGAGGAACGAATGAAACAACTAGCTATTGAAATCCCCTCCACGGAAACGACTGTTTGTGGGATAGTAGCTTAGGATGGAGAGAACAAAGAACGAAACTCATTGTTCACGGAGGCAGCCATATTTTGTAGTCCCCGTGAAGGTGTTTATTTTTAGGGACGGCTCGCATAGGGTGAGGCTCTGTAGGATCGCGACCCCTAGCTCGATGGACCGTGATCTGCCGAGTTGTCACCTAGCGACTGAGAAGTTGGCGTCAGCAATATTGGTTCAGGACTTCGCATTCAAATTAACAGGCTACTATGAGGCAAGGATATGCTGAATAGTATTGATGCGTAAGAAGTTTCTTTCGCTTAAGCTTACTTGTGGATGGTGTTAGATCTTATCTTTGTTGGACGTTGTCTCTCCTAAGATCAAGACTGTAGAACTTGGAGGTTTATAGAGGTTGAAAGGTAGCTGTAGTAAGCTGGTAGTGCTATAATTTAGGGGAAATTGCGGTTGCGCCTCCGCCGTTAGGGCTGATGGGTATTGGTTGGTAAGGGTTCTATTTTTATGCTTACCCGTTCAGTTAATTTGAATCATAGGTCCCTTAACAGTAAGCCCGAGCTGCAGGTATCAGCTGAGAGAGCTAGGCCGTTTATAGGTCTATTAGTCCTGGGGATGGCCAGGTCAGCTTCAGCTGCCGAATTCGTGGGGCACGCATATGCTGTAGGTAATTGCCTATATAAAAGCTATGATGCCAAGAGACTTGATCTCGCATTCGTTCACGTGATAGAAAATTATTTTCTCTCTGATCATCGGTTTCTCGTAAGTTATTGCTTATGAGTTGATGTTTTCAGAGGCCCCTCAATCCTGTTCGGGCTCTGCTGGTGTAATAAACTCGCTAAAGATGAAGTTGATCAGCGGTGTCGATCCACCGAATATGTCCCGATTCCCTGCGGAACGCTCAATGAAAATAGGGGCTCAGGCTCAGGTGTTACTCATACACACCTACAGATTTCCGTTGATGACTAAATACATAGGTAGTTTTCAACATATCTTTACAATGTTGACTAAATAGATCCATTGGTATACATTTATGTTACTTCCTTCCTACAATACAAGTAACCACCTTCTAGCCTACGCAATATGAGGTATCTCCGAAGTCCAAGTTGCCACGAAAGCAGAAGAGGGCAGGAAGTAAAGCGTTCGAAAGACCTCAACAACTAGATACAAGCGAGTTATGATATACAGTAGATAGAGCAAGAGCATGAGAGTTGACAAGAAATAGTGGATTATTTTAACATCTTCGGGATTATCAAAGTCCATCATTTTACACAAAGTGATCATGGGAAGTAAACTAGTGGTGCAAACGCTAGCAATCTGCCATAAAAATTGGTCTGTTGGCGTAGGAAAATGTGATCCCCACGCGGCACAGTGAATGCCCCCAAAGACGACGCCAGCAATGGTGCAGCCTATATCAATGTGGTAGAAGACGTAATTGCCGACCACTACATGATTTCTGGTATGGCTGTATGGCATTACTGCATCGTTGGGAAGAGGCCCCAACCCTATTCCTTTTCCATCCCAAACATCTAAAAGAGTGACAAACGGCCTCATCGCTCCGAACCATGACGTCAAATGGTTGGATCTGAGAATTTCGTTGCAGTAATATTCGTCAAGATGAATTATGGGAGGGTTTTGGAATGTGAAAGACTCCTGAGTTAGAAGCACGGTTGGTACTTATATCTTTTGGCTTCGAAAGGCATAGAAAGAAGACAAACACTGTACACGCCGCATACGCTAGGACTGCGATTTCAAGCTCAGATATAGCGAGCCCGCGCGTACCACGAACAGCGATTTGAATGACAAACCAAACTAATTGACCTATCGTGATGACTTTTATCAACAAGTCGCATTTGCTTTTATCGTTGATTTCTTCATCTGTTATTCGGGGGATTTTGAGTCGAGATAGTCCGATCTCTATGGGTTGAGTTAGTTGCTACGGTCGTTTTAGTAGGTAATTTAGAGGAATTCAACTATTTGCTTACTTCTAGGATTTCTACAATTCTCTCGCAAAGCCATGCAGTTAAGAGGCAAGTCGTGTAGTTCTCCTTTACACTTAACCTTCAGAACAAAGCCGCCCATATTTGCGTAGAAGCCATGCGTCGTCGTCCAGTGCTTTTCGATCCATCGGAAGTCTTCGCCGAGTTCCTGCGCCAAGAACTTAAATTCGCCAACAGATTTCTTTGCTAGATACCATTCTTCTAGTGCTTTGCCTACTAGAACTTCAGGTATGACTAATGTCAGTAAAGTCCATTTAATCTTTGGCCATGCTTTAAAGAAGTAGAACTTCATCAACTGGTGAGAATATATGACGCGTTTACGCCAGATATCGTTTGACCCCTCTAGCCATGTTGGTCTTTGGACTTGTCTCGGAATGTTGAGATGCTGCACCGTCCAGCAGCAAGTGAAGAGGGTGAATAATGAGGTCCAAAGTATATCCAAGGTCCCTCTCACATTCGCTCCGCGCACGAAACTTGCGGACTCTGGCGGGATGGTGCAGTTAAGCTGGAAGGCTGAAGCTAGTATGGGTCTTCCGAGGCCCAGGATGAAAAAGATAGATATTAGCATTTCGGTGCATCTGTAATACCGCTTGATACGGACAATAGCAATGGTGATGGTATGGTAGATTGAGGAAGAGGATGAAAGTTATAAGCACGCTTGTTTCTTTTGGCAACTTGGCAACAGAAAAAAACACTCTCGAGAACATCCATGAATGGCGACGCGTAATCGACGCCCGACGCCACTTAGAAATAGCACTTGCTACAGCGTAATCGTTGAGCTATAGGTGTAGTCCTGCCCCTTAAACGACTGCAAATTGCAAGCCGAGCTCACTGTTCAGCCAACGCCACCAAGCGATAGCGCATTTCGTCTGTGGTGGGCTTGACTGGAGGTGTCGTCTTCACATTTGTTTGCTCTGTTTAAAACCATTAGAGAAAAATGTCTCTAAAACGTAGTAATGGGCATAAATATCATGAGATTCCAATATGTCGAATATTGATTCTCAGCATTAGTATAGCGCTTGGCTCTCTATCATGTAGGGTTAGTTGGCGTTCCTCCCAGAACTCAAAGGAAAGCCGCTGATTAGGTATTTCTTTTTACTGCTGCGTGGATCTTATAGGCTAGCCTCTTGGCACCTAAATAGGGGACCTATTGGCGCCCCATCAATAACGGGAATCGCTATAATTACGAGACTCCCAATTCAAGAAACGGAACGATTTAGTAGTATTTACTGGTATTTGGGAAGTGATACCGCAAACGATACCTTGTCTTATTTCCGTAGATTTGACCTTCTATCGTATCCAATGACAGTAGAGAAATATTATATCTTGGTATCATCGATATTGGAAGACGGAAATGGAAACAGGTGAAGCTATGGTGAGGTCTTTTTAAGGTGCGTTGAGAAAAGAATGAAAGTGATTGTTGCTTCGTCTAAAATATCGTGGTGCTCTTGCTCGGTAGTGGGGTGCGACCTGGTGCGGGTTCCCCAGACGGCAGTTAAAATACCCCCCGGTCGGTGCTGTAAGTAAGCCGTTCTACAGGTTCTACAGGCCAACATGAAGCGATTATCGCTTAGGTACTGCGATTCACGATTTCTTCATCGACGATTTTCATTTTCTCCACATATTAGGGTTAATCTTTTGCAGTCCCCCCTTTTCGATGTTGCAATCGTTAGAACGTTGGCGATAATATTCGATATGACTGGTCAGGGGTTACGACTGCAAATCTCGGTCTGACTCACCTATGTGGTTGATATATCTACAAGAATCGCCTCGGTCTGGGGTGCTGTGTTGATTCTAGAATGCCATGATTTTTTGATGCACTCTGTTTCTTTTCATTCTTTAGGGCTTACCTGTGGGTAGCTATCAATTAATCACGGCGTTCCGCCACGCCAGATTCCAGTGATGCGGTCCCCCGATGCTTCTTCCCCTAACACTGCTGAGGCCCCGCCCCCTATAAACCAGGGGTCTATGGCACCCAAAAAGGTCAACAGTCAAGAAGCAGCCATGCAATCTCGCCAGGAACCACATGGCGAGAAAGCTGTTCAAGATGTCCAAGATATAGAGAAAAGCGAGCGTGCCGTTAACACAGCGGCTGCCGATGCCGAGCAGGAATATCCTTCATTTTGGAAGCTTGTGCTGTTGACAATTGCTCTCTGCATGGCCATGCTGGTCGTATCGTTGGTAAGTTCCTGTGCTTTGGATTTGGTGCTTATACGCGCCCTGATTTTCTAATTCCACGCCTTCCATAGGACGGCACTATTCTCGCAACTGCCATTCCCCGCATCACCAACGAGTTCAACTCCTTAGATGATGTTGCATGGTACGGGAGCTCGTACCTCTTCGCTGTCTGCGCTCTGCAGTTGATGTTCGGCAAGTTCTACATCATGTATCCTGTGAAATGGGTTTTCCTGGCCGGCGTTATCTTCTTCGAGATTGGCTCCCTGATCGCCGGCGTCTCCCCTTCCTCAGCTGTACTCATTGTTGGAAGAGCTGTTTCTGGCGTGGGCGCAGCAGGTATTTTTTCCGGCGCCATCATTATTCTAGCGACCTCGGTTCCTCTGCGACAGCGGCCCATTTACACCGGTCTGCTAGCAAGTATGCATGGTATTGCTAGCGTTGCTGGTCCCCTGTGAGTAACCTACGCCTTTGCTATTATCTAATTGGAGTGGAATAGTTTGGGAGGCGCTTTCACTGACCACGTAACGTGGCGCTGGTGCTTCTACATAAATCTTCCGCTTGGTGGCATCACTGTCTTGTGCTTGATTTTCTTCTTGCCAGCCAAGCCAGCGACACAGCCTGGACTGCCTTGGAAAGAGCAGGTCAAACAGTTCGACCTTCCTGGTACCTTCTTCCTGATCCCTTCGGTTATCTGTTTACTCTTGGCTTTGCAATGGGGCGGTGCTAAATACCCTTGGGACAATGGTCGAATAATTGCTCTGTTCGTCGTTTTCGGTGTTTTAGGCGTTATATTTTGGGGTGTTGAAATTTATCAGAAAGATCGAGCGACCGTTCCCCTACGCATCCTAAAAAATAAGAACATCCTAGGCGGGGTGTGGTATGGCGTATGTATGGGCGGCGCTCTGTTCGTCTTTTCGTACTACCTACCGATTTGGTTTCAGGCCATTAAGGGCGTCGATGCCACTAACTCCGGTCTCATGAACATGCCTAGCATCCTCGGCCTGGTCATTTTCTCTATAATTGGTGGTGGGTTAGCCACTGCGTTGGGGATGTTCACTCCGCTATTGATCGCTTCCTCAGCTATTACGGCTGTTGGCGCGGGCCTTCTCAGCACTCTCCAGGTTGACTCTACTATCGGGTATTGGTTCGGTTACCAGGTGGTTCTAGCAGCTGGTGCTGGTTTGGGTGCTCAGAATGTGATGCTTTTTGCGCAGGTCGCCGTTCCTATGGAGGATATGGCGATGGCTACATCCATCATGACTTTTACCCAAACACTTTCTTCCTCCATCTTCCTGGCCGTGGCTCAAAACGTCTTCCAGAATCAACTGATCAAAAACCTCATAGCGAATGCCCCCAATCTTAATTCCAGCACTATCGTTAACGGTGGCGTTACCGCTATTAGGGATCTTGTACCGCCGGACCAACTGCCCGCTGCATTACAGGCTTACAACGACGCCGTGACCGAAACTTTTTACGTTGCTGTTGCCGTCAGCGCGCTGTCTATCTTCGGAACCCTTGTCATTGACTGGATATCTTTGAAGCAACCAGAGAAGAAATCTACAGAAGAGAGCCAAGATGGATCTTGTGGAGACCGCAAGTCCGCAGGGCCAGAGACTAGGGAAAGTGAAAACGAGGTTAAGGATGGTTCATAGGATTATCGCTTTTTTCGCATCATTTTCTCTCACCATTCGTTTAGTTTTATTTCGATCCAGCATATATTACCGCACATAATACTTTCCACCAGGATTACTGCCTATATATAAACATATATAGAGGAACTTAGAAATGAATACATAGAAAGAATACGTGGGGTTTTCTTATTTCTTATTGTGACCTGATACCCGTCTTTGTAATCGTAAACCCATAGGGTTGATACTGTAACCCAGAACATCTCTAGGTATCCATACCCCCCCCTGAGCATTCCTAGTGGGGTTTAATTCAAGCCAATCAGGCTCTTGATTTACAGCTGGTTATTGCCGAATAAGGCAATGGCTAGGGAGCTGCGCGGAAGACCGCATTCCAGGCTTGTTAGCGAGTCGCTAGGGGCTACAGGACAGCACTGGAGCCCCCAATTTAGTGAAATATCGCTACCTGCGCTTAGGTACTTCGTCACTATAAATGAATCCGGATTTGCAAACACTAGTGATATAAATTGATAACTATGCTCGATACATGCGCCTTTAAATGCTACCAGGACGACTTTGCAGGTTCCTTTGATATAATCTCAGCAGGTATTGACTATATGTGTAGGCCATGATCTCATATACAAGACATATCTTTGGAACTGCGTGTGTTGAACGTCTAGCAAGTGAGGACTTTCGGACCCGGGATCGTGTACGGTTTACCACCCAAGTACGGGCTTCCAGTAGCGTCGTAGATGGAAAGAAGAATGCCAGGGTCGGATGCCTTGTATGCTCCAGGGAAGCTAACAAGGTCGGAGCCCGTGCTGGTTCCAGAGCCAGTGATACGAATTCTGCACGAGGTTAGGAATATTGTTCAAATATTAGGAGAAAGAAGTTGGCTTACTGAGCGCATTCCATGTAGAACTGAGCTTGCCCTTGCATTTGGGCGCCGTGTAGTGCGATTATTTCTACACGCATGAGGTAATCGCCTGGCGCAACGCATTGGGGCATGGTGAAGTAGTGCCACCCATTATTTGCGATCATCTTGTCGACTCCCCATTGCCCGTTGCTCAAACCGTCTTCAGCAACTTTGAACCACTTAAGGCCAGTCGCTTGAGCCGTAGCGGCGTTGTCTACCTTAGCAAGGTATACGATAATCGGTCCTAATGATGTTAGCTATGGGTTAAGACTATGTAAGGTAGGAAATTGGTTATACCTTTGTGGCTCTTCGCAATGGGATTGTCCGCGTCGTTTGCCGACTGCGCGCCCCCGATGACGTGCCCCCACCACGCCCCGACTTTGGCTCCTGCTGGGACGGTGATGACCGTGCTATCGACATGCTTGAGGTCCTTGTTACACGCAAAAGCAGCATCGTTGACGTTCTGGATAGGGTAGTCGCTATCAGGGGCACGAACGCCCTTAAGTTGCCCTTGGTCCGCCCCGTTAACGGACACCTTCTGGAAAATGGTATGGCTAGAGGCCACAGCCGCCAGGCCTAGGATTATCGATTGTACCTTCATGGTGACCTAAGTTCTCGCCCAAAGTAACTATCAAGTTCGTAGAAGGTTGACATCTTCGAGGCTCTATTGCAAGCCAGGAGCGATGGACTCCCTTATAGACAAGGCAGTACAAAACCGATTAGGGGGCGCGGCGCCTGAAAGCCCGTGATAATATAGGGCAATTTAGGCGGCCAGTAAAAGTGCAGGCCAAGGCTGCACGGCGTAACAAATTACCGTACTACCCTTCCGTTACCTGCTTCCCCATGGGGTCGGTAGTGAGTAATTGGCATGCCATATATTTCTCGATACTTAGAAGCTATATGATCTCTGAGAGGTCATGTGAATCGCCCTATGAGAGTTATAACCGAGCGAAACTTGGAAGGAACAGAAACATCTATACAGCATGTTATGAATAACTTATAGAGATACGACGATGCCTGCATTTCTATTGTGGTGTAATCGTTGCTGCTGGTATGTTGATCGATTTTTTGTTGAACTGTATGGAAAGGACAATTTATCATCTAACGATCGATCTGAATTATAAAAAAAGGTAGCTTCCAGTGCTTGAATTTGCCCTGTGTGGACCTTACTACCTAGTAGGTATTGTTTTTCTGCAAAAAAGTGAATACTTTGAGTGTGTTAGTGCGGCGCCCTGAATGTGGTGCCGGAAGCATCTGGTGCTAGTACTCCAAAGGTCTCTCCGAGTCTGCACAGTCCGGGCACAGTTTGGGCACAGTGTGATGCCCAGTGGATTGCCTTATTCCGTTAAAACGAGACCCACCAATTTTTTCAATCTTTCCCACTTTCATCACTTTCATCACTTCCGCCTCAAGTTGGAAGCTCGTAACCCAACCTTCTCAACTTCTCAAATTCGCATCGAAAGGTAGACAAGGAATTGACATCCTTTTCACTCACGATGTATCGAGATATTTATCCGCCGACTCGCCCCCCGCCTGATTATGGCAATGAGAGGTATGACCGACCGACGCAGCCCTCGTATCCACCGCCTGCAGAACCATCGTCGCGACAATGGAACGACCGCCGGGACGAGTATCAATTCCGAGGTCCTTACTCCGATTTGCGCCGCACCCATCCAGACGACCGCCGTCGAAGCGATATGGATTACCGCGATCGTGATCGTGATCGTGATTATGATCGCGACCGTGATAATTACCGCCCTCCTCAAGGTGACTTCACCTTTCGCATGGAACCTCCTCCTGGTGTTGACCCCTACGACACCTACCGCCCGAGAGACAGAGAGTGGGATCAACATGGCTCAAGAACGTATGGTCAATACCGCTCCTATCAAAGTCCCTACTATCAGCGCCCTTTTGAAAGAAGTCCTTATCAAAGTCCCCATCGAAGTCCCTATCGAAGTTCTTGTCGTACTTATGATTATAGAGATAACAGAGACAATCACGGCGATGAACGAAATGCATCCTATCAGTCACGTCGCGTTGACAATGACAGACAAGCCGGTCGTAACGGTCGTTCTCGTCGTCCTGATGATCGCAGACGCCAACATAACCTGAACCAGCCCCAACGGGGTATTGGATATGCGCGACGCGGTAATTACAGAGACAGACCGAAGGCATCTGCGCGACTCCTGTTGCATAAGAAGCACGACGATAATCCGGAGTTGATGTTGGGTGATACAGGAGGCCGAGCAACGTACAGGGACATTGATGAACTTTCTAACAGTGATGAAGAAGAAATGGAGATATCGGATAACTCAGACGCCGATGTAGCCGAGCCCGCCAACAAACGCGCCCGCACATCTGCCACTGCCACTGCCACTGAACAAGAGGCGCCGAGATGGTCAAACCCAGATCCGTACACTGCACTCCCTCCTCCCGATGAGAGTTCGCGCAAGAAAAAGGATATGGTACAACTAATCCGTAAAGCCAGAGTAGAGGCAGAAGCGAAAAAGCCAGCTGCTCAGATAGAGGGGTTAGATTTTATCTCATGTGACATCAATGATAACGACGATAATCACGACGATAAGACTTATTCATCGATTAGTGGGGGTGGTAACGAGACGCAACAGACGCAACGGACGCAACGGATTCGACAAGAATTGAACACTACTTCCAACACCACTTCTAACACCAAACCTTCAATTCCTACAGCTACAAGCCAGACGGTTACCGCAACAGCTAATCTCCCTCCTAAGCCAACTACCGGTTCTCTTCAACCCGAAGTTAGAACTTCAATTCCTCATGCACCTTCTCATGGTGACAAGTCATACCCTATTGATCTAACTAGTTCTCCTGCTCTTGGCAATCGAAAGCGCACAATTAACGACACCATCAAATCCTATCCGTCTTCGTCCAAACCTGGCTCTTCATCCAAGTCAGCAAATCGGATGGATAAAGCTGGGTACATCTTGCCTGAATGGCAGCACAGAGGTGAACCATGCCCATGGTTCAAGCCTGAGAACCTCACTAGCTTTGACACTCCAGCTAGCCGGTAAGCGCATTATTCCTATCTTTACTAAGGACGAAGGTCAAAGGCCATTTCTAACATCCATAGACTCTACAAGGAGATTATTGACTTTTACCGTTGGGTCTCTCCTCGAGACTTTGAGAGCGACTGTCGCCAGGAAATAGTCACCCGTTTAACGAAGTTCGTTCAAAGAAAGTGGCCGGATGTTGAGCTTTATCCCTTCGGCTCATACATGTCTGGCATGTATCTTCCGATCGGAGACATGGACATCGCTGTCTGTTCCAGGAGCTACACTTATGACTCTATTCCCAAGTACAACAAGAGGAAAGATCTTTACGCTCTTTCAGCCTACATTCGATCCAGAGGAATGGCCAAAGACGATAATATCGAGGTCATTTCTAGGGCTCGAGTTCCCCTAGTTAAGTTTGTTGATAGCAAAACCCACCTGAAGGTGGATTTCTCTTTTGAGAAGAATGATGGCCGCCGTGCCATTCAGACACTTTTGGATTGGCAGAAGACTTATCCGGCCATGCCAGTTATTGTGGCAGTTATGAAGCAATTTCTAATGATGAGAGGCCTTAACGAGCCCGTCAGTGGCGGCATTGGTGGGCTGTCCGTCACATGCATGGTGATGAACCTCCTCAATCAACTTCCTCAAGTCCAAAGCACGGACATGGCACCTGAACAGTTCCTTGGCGAGATACTCATGGAATTCCTAAACTACTACGGGAACCATTTTCAATACAGAGATGTAGCCATCCGTATGAACCCACCGGAACTTTTCCCCAAGGTAAATACCTATCACATCGTTTTTCAACTGTTTATGCTTGCTAATCACAAATCCAGTACCAAGATCCGGACCTTTATGGCAATTATAACCGTATTAGCATCATCGATCCGAACAATCCCGACAATGACATTGCGGGTGGTTCCTACAATATTGAGACAATTCTCAAATCCTTTCGCGATGCATACAATGCTATCAAGGCCCGTATGAGTGAGGTGGTGAACCGCGAAAGTTCAGAAGACGACCCGTTCGGTGACTCTCTCCTCGGACCATTGATTGGAGGCAACTATGCCTGCTTCGAGGCTCAGCGAGAACACTTGCGTGGCCTATCAAAGACGCCTAAGTCCGCGACTAAATCACACAATCACTGGGGCAAGTGGTAGCCTACGAGTTTCTAGTTTCATGATGATCCATAGCAAGGACAAACCAGGCACACATCACTTCCGTGAGTAGTTGTTTATGACAGCACTCAGTACGATTGGTTTACGTAATTACGAAGCATAGCATGGCGTTCGTGGAGGAATGGCTGTTTGTTCAGAGGCTGATTGTTTACCTGGATTCCCCGGCAATTATTACGAGTCCACGTCTACGCATGCGTGTCACTCGAATAACATTGCAATGCCGGATGCTTTTGCTTTTTCTTTGTTTTTGTTTTTCTGCTTTCCCCCTCTGTTCCTTTTGTCAGTCGCAGAATGCGGCCTACCTATGTACCTTAGCAACTGGAAGTATTGAGACGACACCCTGCGAGTCGTTGGCTGATTTCTAGTTCCGCGATTTCATCGCTCCCTTGCACTGCCTTTAATACCGTCACGATTGTGATCAAGTCGCAGGGAAAATATACCAGACGTTTCTTTATTATACATTTGACTAAAAAATATCTCCAGTGGAGATCATGGACGTGACTGACCTGATTAGCTACCTACTGACTAAGTTTCTAGGTTAAATAGCTTTACCTTATGCTCTGCTAACTTTGTTATAGAAATCATACTTGATGCAAATCAATTCTTTAACGAGAATTCATTTTCTCACCGCATGCTGGGCTTTATGCCGGGCCGCGGAGAGGAGATTGTGAAGAATCTTCGACTAGATGTCTGCAATGCGATTGGCTGGGGCCGTGGTTCTTGGTCCAGGTAAGTAGGTACCTACCTAGGTAGACGCAGATTACGTTCATTGGACTAATTCTTTGAGATTTCTTGTTGCAGCTTTGCATCTATTGTCAGATGTCAATTTAGAGATTCAAAAACAATGGAATATGCAGGTAGGCGCATTTCAGTTGCACGATGCAGTATGGTAGGAAACCATCACCCTATATGTTGCATTGTCAGATGTTCAAACCTCTCCTCGGCCCTTTGGCCAGCGTTGGAAGCACAACCATCGATGCAAATATCTGACCTCACGCAGTGCTTCATCGTGAGGATAGATCAACTACCTACCAGTAAGTGGGCAACCCCCACGTTTCATATCCCTGAGTAATATGTGTCGAATCGAAATTTGTTAAAAATAGCAATGGACACAGGTATACCGGCCGAGACTTGATTTATTAATCATGCCCGGATTCAGATATCACACCACCACACTACATTCCCGAGCAAACAGGGTATAAGCCCTAGGATTGGATAGCAATATTCGCACCCAGTCTGTCGGATTCCGGGGCCAGGGGTCACGAAGCTGGGGAGCGGGATGGAGGTGTCTGTACACTTTTGATTCGAGGAGCCAACAGGTGAATCAATCTGCATCTGGAGACACACATGGCTGCATCCTGGCTTGCATCTGCAAGGGCATTCGACTTCCCCTATCGTGGG